>JAHRHJ020000133.1:17500-538063 GCA_019776745.2 Taxus chinensis
CTGATAACACCGCCTTGCCTTCCTGCATCTCTAGCCCCGTCTCCCAATCCGACGGCTTCAGAGGTTCATACGACCCTGATTAGCTTTCCTTTGGTTAATCTTGGACCCCACATATCATTACCGCCGACTGCCCCTACCTCATCTCTCTTGTAGACTGCTCCGTTCATGACTTGCTCTCTGCCACCTATCCACACGAGCTTTCCTTCTCAAGCTCCGCCTACCTTTTCATTCCCATACACGTATCCAGTAACCTCAACATCCTTATATGGGACATCCCTATTCGTTTGCCTCAACATATTCATCCTCCACACCTTATCAACACTTAACCCCACCAGTGTCTAGCAGTGGCCCTTGGTCCAATTTGCCTCTGTTTACCACAACCACACCATCATCTCATCCAACTACTGATTTAATTAAACAAATGATGGACAAAATGCAAAACCTGGAGGCTTCTGTTTCAAGAAGTCGTAGCGCCTTGACATATGAGCAAGTTTGTCAGGAGCCCTATTCACCCTTCTGTCCCCCTTCATTCATATCCTCCTCAATGGGAGTTGCCAAAATTTACTCGTTTTAACAGTAAAGAGGATCCTCAACAACACTTGCGATCATTTAGACATGCTTGTTATTTGATTGCCCATGATGATGCCTTGTTACTCCGCACCTTTCCCATGTCCTTATCAGGACCTGCCTTGGAGTGGTACAGTGCTTTAACCCAGCACTCAATCTTCTCTTTTAACCAGCTAGCCCAATCTTTCTTGGATCATTTCTCCATTAACATTGCCAAGAAAGTATCTATCACCGACCTCTATGCCATCCGACAATTTGAGGACGAATCTATCGCAGATTTCATTGGACGATGGCGGGGCCTTATCAACCAACTTACGTATGCCTTGCCTCAAACTGAACTTATCGAACTGTTTACGTGGGCCTGCGCTAAGCACATCTCTCCTACCCTCCAAATTCAAACTTTCCGTACATTCGACGAGGCCTTTACTATGGCTCGAAAATTAGAAATTCGAGCCTTAGAGGAAGAGAAATTGTGGTTGCGTAACAAAAACTCCACTTTCCAAACTCCAAGATTCTACCAATAAACCAAATACCACCACTCCTCACGCGTCCACTTCTTCTAAATCAAAAGGAGCTGTCCACGCGGTGATGGTCAAATCCCAACCACCGTCTAATACCCCGCCAAAAACCACTTATAAGTATAAAGCAAAACCCATCAACTACACTCCCTTGGGAGAAACATATGGTGTGATATTGGAAAAATTGCTCAAAGCAGGAGCCATTACCTTACCTCCTGTTAAACCTCATTCCGGGTTTGATTCCACTCGCGCCATACCTTCCTGGTACAAAGAAAATGACTTCTGTAACTTCCACCGCGTGAAGGGACACAGTCATGAGAACTGCAAGATGTTGAAAAACATAGTGCAGGAAATGGTTGATGCGGGGGATATAGCCCTCGATAATCCTAACGCCCCTGCTAACCGAAATTTGAAAATCTTTCAACAAACCATTCCCGAATCACTCTTCTAACAGTAATCTAAACCAGGATATCTTAGCCGAGGAGAGTGTTCATGAGATCCATGCAGTCTTCGATACCCAGCCAAAAGCCTCTATCGAGAAAATTTTGAATCAAGCCTCTTCACTAACACAGGAGCCTGAACCTCCTTTACCACCATCAAGCCAAAGTGAAATCGTTCCTTTACCCATAAAGGAGTTAACTGCCCAGACTTCTCTTCCCATCAATGAGTCTTCTTATACCACATCCCTACAAGACTGTGAACGGATGTTATCTAATTTATCTATTTCCCAAACGTCCTCCTTCTACCGCTCTTGCTGCACAAGAGGAAGGCTCGCCACTCCTTTTGACATCCTTAGACGAGAAATCTCTTACACCGACATCACCACATTCTTTAAACATGACAGATCCCCTCAAACACGCCCTCCTACCTATTAGTCCTTCATCACCTAAATCTTTTCAACAACCGGTTGACCTCTTAACATCTATTGATACAGTGCCTCATCTACCCCCTGTGTCACACCCACAGTGGACTGGAATCACAACCCGTCTTTCTTCCATACAAAAGTTCATATTCACAAGTGAGGACTGTCATTCCACAGAAGATAGACAGGCCCTATGGGAACGTTTGAGTACGCCTTATTCTACTCAAATGCAAATGACCGATCCTGATGCCTCCACCATATACCCGAAGTGTTTACAGAAGCTTAAAATTCCCATGTTCTCACCTTCACCCCCCTCACCTCTACCAAATGCCCCGTCTACTTCTATCAACTTAACCAAATCTTCCCCTACGCTTGGGACCTCACCAATGCCCAGTCTAACGCACCCGCCTAAGAGACTCGATTTATCCAAAAATAAAGCCGCCCCACCACCTAGGAGACAAACTCAATCCGTGCCTCTATCACAATCAAAACCCTCATCGTCATACCCACCTTCCATATTAGGACCCCATCCCTCTACCTTACATCAATATATCATACCTCCTGCGTTTTCTTCAAAACGACCTACGCCTTCCTGCACCTATACAGAAATCAAAGGGTATAACAACACCGTTACTCCACGTATCCTGTCCACCCATCAACCCTAAACAAACTCCATCATCAAAGGATTTATTTTCTGTCACTCCCTATTTCTCCGTGGTTGTTTTCCTGATACCACGTCATCTGTAGCCTCATCATCTAACTGGCCGAACATAACTTCTGCGCCAAAGAAACCACGTTTAGTGAAAAACACGTGTCAACACCCCTCGGCTAAACCACCACCCGTACGAACCAACCACGCCCAAACATTACCAAAACCCGCACAACCAATACCCTCATCCGATTTTGACCCACTCAAAGGATCTTACGCCAAAATCCTTGCTATGTTGGTGGAGAATGCGACCATTTCCCTACCCCCACTTAGACCTTATGACCCGTCTAAACCTCGACCGATAGGTTACGATGAGTCTAAAATCTGCGCCTATCACCGCACACCAGGACATGATGTGGAGGGATGCAAAGCTTTAAAAACCATCCTTCGTCAGTCACCTCTCTCGGATAGAAAGGTTAAGAAAGACAACTTACGAAGGGAGAGACCTTTAGTTTCCATTCCCTCTCCTATACCATCTGTCCCCGCCTCACCAAGATCTATCATTATTACAACCCCACCTCTTGAAAACCATGAGTTATCCCAACCATCTTCCTCATCTCAGGTCTACGAGATTAATATGATTAGTGTCGCTACTCGAGGGCAGAAAAACAATGGGAAAGCAAAAGAAAACACACCTGCAGCATCTCTTTCTCCGTCAAACATCCCGATTGCACCACCACCTAAAGTGGTTATTCGTGGACCCACCTATCCCGTCTCTAATGGCATTGCCCATCGAACTATGATCAAACAGCTTCACCAATCACCCGTAAAAATGACATTGTATGATCTCATTCAGACTTCTGAATCTCATCGACAAGCTCTCGTTGAGATCCTTCAAGGGATAGAGGTTTTACCTAATGAAACCTTGCTGTTACCTCCATTCTAACACCCAATCACATTGCTTCTCTCACCAAACAATCCACTGCCCCAACCACTTCTGTCTCTGTACAGCAAGCCGCTGCTGTCAGTTTCTCCGAAGACGAAATTATCGACTTTGGTACCGAAGATCCTGACCCTGCTCTTTTCATCTCCGCTTACGTCCGGGATATTCGGGTACGTCGTGTTATGATTGACGGGGGTGCCAGCCTAAACATCATCTCTTCAAAAGCCTTCCAACAAATGAATATCCCTTCTAGTTGCATGTGTGCCAACCCCATCATGTTGCGGTCATTCAATGACGCTATTACTTCTACCTTAGGCACCGTGATCCTCAACATTCGTGTAGGACCACGTACTTTACCCGAACTCTTCTATGTCCTTGAGGGAGAGTTCCAATATAATATATTGCTGGGTCGTCCTTGGATCCGGGCCATGGGATGCGTTCCCTCAACATTACATAGATGCATAAAATTTGAGTACGAGGGGAAGTCCTACACCGTAAAAGCTGATCCTCCCCCCTTTAAAACCTGCAATATGTTATACCGCCCTAACGATGTGCTTATACCAATCAAGACACCCATACATCCACTTCAACCCAACCATCCTCTTCAAATGTACCTCAAACCCCATCCACCTGGGGGAGTACCGCCTATAACGTTAGTTCTTTCCTACCCCATAGGAGTGCCTTCAACTGATGAAACCACCGTAATGCAAAAACCACTTCCCTTCCCGCAGCTAACATCCAACCTGATGACCCCTTAGTAGATGTTTTTCAACGCCTTACGCTAAGGGGGAGTACCGCCTATATAACGTTAGTTCTTTCCCTACCCCGCAGGAGTACGGACAATTACATGCACATCCCACCTAGTGGACCGTTGCGTGGGGGAAGCGTAATCTCTTACGGACCAGTCCCATTGCCGCACCAACCTAACATATGGGGGTGTTGACGCATCTGATTCCATTACAGAAACTGAACCTCCTCTTGGTGTGGTTCCCTTCCAATCCGATTTTCAATACTGTGACAAATCGTCTGCAGGGTTTCGCCCTCACTTTCTTGACTCGCTGTGCTGATGGAAAGGCGTTTGGTTTTGGATCTTTACGAACAAGGCCGACATACACTCATTCCCGGGACTACCCGATGAAACATAATGATCATGAAGTGGTCTGCTGGTTTTCCGAAGATGGAAACACCTACACAGGAGTCACCTCCGATGTCAGCTGTATGTCTGGAAGAAGAAGACGTCGCCCCTACCAAACCATCATCACCCACTTTGCCATCATCACCCACAGAATCTATAGACCCTGAATCTGATCCCTCCTAACTATTTTTTTTCATAAATGCTATCTTCATAGGTCCTCTCACTTATCAACGCGATAATGAGGACCCATCTTTCTCTTCCCCTTCTGTATCTGGACATGATCGAAGAGGATTCGCCTTTGATTAATGTTGTTATAATGCCAGGATGATGACTCCTAGAAAATCGGCGCACTTACCATATGGCGTCGGCACCGATCGCGGATATTCAACGAGCCTTCCCGAGGTGAAACCTAAACCATGCTGATTGAATCTACGAGAAAAATAAGACTTATCCCAACTACGGGAGGAATATCCTCGCCTAGGGAAGATTGGAAAATAGATGTGATACATGGGTAGAATAAATTTGCCGGATGGACTAAGTGATCTAAGATGCATGGGAACCAAGCGAAATTCGCATGGTCTTAATATTTTATCACTGCCATGGGTAAGATGTGATGGGATGACCATTAAATTTGCCATCCATAACATGACCCTAAATCACAAATTGGATAACCAGTCCCAAGGGGATAGTTGAGAAAAATGCATCGCGAACGCATTGCCTCTCTTGGTGTAGACACCAAATTCGCAAGTCTTACGGATGAGAGGGGACACTAAATTGGGTAACCAATTTCCCAACCTAACCTACATTACCTAAACTTTACACAATGGGGGAGGTAATCTCTTAATTACCTTGTACCCCATTGATAAATCACACATACCTAATGTATGGGGCCACCTCACTTTGCCATCCTCATCAGTGACCTAGCCCTGAACCCTAAACTAACCTAATTAAGACTTATGGCTGTGGTCTAGACTTTCACAATCCGATAACTAATGCCTCCTTACTCGTACCCAAATCCTCGACCTTCTCGCCACTTCACCAAGCCCGCAACTCGATCTGTGCGGGAGAAAAGCAGGGAAGGTGGGCTTTAGTTTTGGTACTTTACGAACAATAGCCGACTTTTTCCTGACTCGATGTCGGTTCTTACATCGACTACACGTCGGTTACGCAATGATCGCAGTGGTCTTGGTTTTCCTGTAAATGGGCTACACCAGAGACACAAAACAATGTTAGCGGTATTTCATTTTGGAGATCAGTCAAAGGATTGACTGGATCAACAGAGAGCATACCAAACCAGGAACATCAGTCCTAGATCGCCATCACTTCACCCAGCAGAGTCGAATGGAAAGACCTTGAAGTGTCTACAACCAAGGAGATCCAACTTGCATCTGTGCCAAAACCAGTAAGTCATGCTATCTTGCATAGGTCCTCTCACTTATCAACATTTCTTATGCTTCTTGAGGATCTCAGTGCTCCTAAATCCGTTTCTGAATCCACTACCCAACGTATGCCATTGCATCTAACTGCCATTCTTTTGCTTCTAACCATCCCATTTCCTAATACCTTCGATTAACCAGCCATTACAAACAACATAGAGTGCCATGATAGATCGTAGAACTCCATCCGCTATCGGTTATCAGTAATTGCCATCGGTTATCAGTGACCGGCATCGGTCCTCAATAACTGGCATCGGTTCCTCTGATCAAAAACCAGAAAACCAGCCTTTCCCCTTACCCAGTTTAACTGAAATAATTTAATTACCATGTTGCAGTCTTTTGTGTTAATTCGACTATTAGCAAATCAACATGACCACCTTCGAAAGGAAGTTTTATATTTCCTGGGCACAAGGCAGTTGTGAATATCAGACAATCCCTGTAACACATCAGAACAAGCTTGTGGTCTTGTACTACCTTTCTTTGTAGGTAGTCCTTCCAAGACAAAAAGGAGTCTCTGCAGTCCTACGCTGATCTTTGCCTACGGAATTGACGCGCACTACCATCTCGACATTATCCAGGTATTCCTCATCACCCTAAACCTCATCTGATTCTAAAAGGACCAGTCAAGGACAGAAGCAACTATATTCCCAGAAGCCGATGCATTCTGAGTGCATCGCCCTCTTGGTCAAAGAAGAGCTTCAATGACTTCTTTTTGTTTCCTTCATCTTGCCTATTGACTATCCTCAATGGATTTCTAACATCGTACCTATCACTAAAGCGACGGGGGGACTTCGGATATGCACGGATTTCCGAGACCTTAACCTCGCTTACCCCAAGGATGACTTCCCCCTCCCGAGTATTGATCAACTTGTTGATCTCACTGTGGGCCATGAAATGCTTTCTCTCATGGATGGTTTTTTGGGATACAATCAAATTTTGGTAGCCCCGGCCGATCAACATAAAACTGCTTTCATAACTCCTTGGGGAACCTTTTGTTATCATGTCATGCCATTTGGCCTTAAGAATGCTGGTGCTACCTATCAGCGGGCTATGACCTTCCATTTTTCATGACATTATGCACACTATCCTTGAGGATTATGTCGACGATCTTCTTGGAAAATCTAAACATCATAGCAGTGAACATCTTGATGTTTTAACCATTATTTTCGATCACCTGTTGTAATATTCGGTCTGGCTTCAACCAAAGAAATGTGTCTTTGGTGTTATTTCGGGAAAACTTCTTGGCTTTATCATCTCTTTGCGTGGCATTGAGGTCGATCCATCTAAAGTCAAATCTATCCTAGAAATTCCCCCACCCAAAAACCTGAAACAATTGCGTAGTTTATAGGGTAAACTTCAATCCATCCGGCGTTTCATCTCCCAAATCTCGGATTGATGTCACCCTTTTCATCACCTTGTTAAAAAGGACATTGCCTTTCAATGGAGTGAAGAGTGTCACCAAGCCTTCGAAGCTCTTAAATCCTATCTCTTGCAAGCCACCCGTGTTTATTCCACCTCAGGATGATCGTCCTTTCTACCTTTATCTTTCTGCCACTGACCATGCTATAGGAGCTATGCTCGTACATCGGGATTCGGCACGTTGAGAACAGGCCATTTATTATATAAGTCATACTCTCGTGGATTACAAGACTAGGTATACACATGTAGAAAAATTGTGCCTAGCCCTATCATTTGTAGCCACCAAACTCTGACATTACCTCCTGAATCACAAAACCTTTGTCATAACCAACACAGACCCCATTCATTATATGTACGCCAAACCACATCTAAACTAGCGTATCGCTCGATGGCTTATGCTCATCACTGACCTTGACCTTCAGTTTGTACAACAGAAGTCAATCAAAGGACAAACTATTGCAGACCAACTGGCGGAGGCCCCTTTACCTGGGGAACAATTCACCAATTTTAATTTTCCCGACGAACTCATCGCAACTCTTTCACTCAGGGAATAGTCATATCAAATGATCCTCTTCTTCGATGGATCTAAATTCCAGCGCGGCAGAGGAGCCGACGTTGTTCTCATCCCTCTTGACGCTGAACCTATGCCTCTTTCATTCCGACTTGATTTCCCCTACACTAATAATACAGCAGAATATGAGGCCCTTGTTTTGGGTCTCTACGTTGCATTAGACTTAGGTGTCAAATCTATTAACATTTTTGGTGACTCTCAATTGGTAGTCAATCAAGTTATGGGCATCTACCAATGTAAGAATGAGGAACTTCAAAAGTACAAACATTACGTGGATTCACTTTTGAGCCTCATTCACTCATTATTCTATACAGACCATTCCACGCTACACTAAAAAATTTGTGGACACTATGGCTTGCCTAGCCTCGCAAATTCCTGCCGCACCAACTTACTCTGACATTATTCATCGTGGTCCAACAACTTTTTGTCCCATCCTACTCATCCCTGGTAGTTTGTACAATAAATACTGTGTCTACTAGTTCACAGGATACCTTGGGTACCACCAATTTCACAACTACCTTACAATCTCTATCCTCCCGCCTGACCTTTCTAGTAACACCAAACGTTCTTTTCTTAAAAATGTTTCGTCGTTATGTTGTGATGGGGGGACTCCTCTATAAACGTGGCTTTGATGGCATCCTCCTTCACTGTCTAACTAGCACGGAGGCCACTCATACCATCCAACAGGTCCATGACGGTATTTGTGGTGGACATTTTAGCGGCCTTGCCGTGGCCAAATGAATCCTTCGCCTTGGTTATTATTGGCCTACTCTCAATAACGACTACTACGAATATGTTAAGCGTTGTGTTATGTGTCAGCAACATGCCAACCTTCAACATACTCCTAGCCACCCACTCCAGGTCGCTCGAGATCTTTGGCCCTTCTCACAATGGGGTTTAGACCTTATTGGTGAGATTCACCCGTCCTCTTCACAACGTCACCGATGGATATCACAGCAACCGAATATTACACAAAATGGGTGGAGGCTATTCCACTCATTTCAATCAAAAAAAAAAAAAAATTGTCGAATTCATTAACCATCACATTATCTGTCGTTTTGGTATTCCTCATCGCCTAATAACAGATAATGGTAAATCTTTTAAAAAAACAAGTTGTTACAAGACCTTTGTGACAACTTTGGTATCAAACTTAGTTTTCTCATCACCTTACTATCCGCAGCCAATGGTCAGGCTGAATCTTCTAATAAAACCCTAACCAAAATCCTCATGAAAGTTGTCAATGAATCCGGAAGAAATTGGCACGATCACATTCCCTTTGCCCTTTGGGCTTATCGTACTAGCATTCGTACCTCTACTAATGCCACACCTTTTTTTTTATTTGGTATATGGTACCGAGGCTGTTTTGCCTCTCGAAATACAAATACCCTCCCTTAGAATATCTCTTCAGGATATTCTCACCAACGATGATTTCCGCCAAGAGCGGTTAGCCCAATTGGAGCTTCTTGACGAACGTCGTCTTACAGCTCTTGATCACCTTCAAATCTATCAAAAACGCATCAAACGTGCTTATGATAAGCGACTTCATGAGCGTACCTTTAAGGTTGGTGATCTTGTCCTCAAAGAGAATCAACATGTAACCAAACTAGAAAAGAGCAAACGTGGAAAATTTGCTCCCAATTGGATTGGGCCTTATATAATCACTCACACCTATGGATCAGGCACTTATCGTTTAGCTTCGCTTAATGGTAAACCTGAGCCTGAACCCCTTAATGCCTTGCATCTTCGACCATTCTACTGTTGAAATTTAGTGTTATATCACTTCTTATCTACCTACGCTCGTCCCTTGAGCTCATTTACCACTACATACACTTGTTTTCCTACACCTCATAATAAAAATCAAGCTCACATAGTTTTTGATTCTCACCTCCCTAAACGATGCCTTCCCTTTTTTTTAGTCTAGTCCATGACTTCAAAGTATTAAAATAAGCCGTATTCTTATGGGATTTTCTTGAGTCAAACTTCCTACAAACTAGATGCTTCACGCCAAAAGAACATCTAGTCTATCTAAATTAATATAGACTGCTCCCTCGAAGGACAGCTATATGCCAAATTATTGCTGCTATTATATATAGACTGCTCCCCCGAAGGACAACTATGCACTAAAATCATATCTGCTACTATAAATAGACTGCTCCCTCGAAGGACAGCTATACACAGTCAGCCTTTTTCTCAGAAGCTTCTCGCATTGATCAGCTTTGTGAAGACCTCAAGAATAAATACAATCAATATCCCTTGTAGACTTCCCGCATCGATCAGTCTACATTCAATAAAATAAAAGCCTCATTCAAAAGAACTTTTTGGGTCATGGACTTGTCTATTTAGGGTAGGTTCTCTTTCGTCAGAACACTCACTTTGTAATAAGTTCTCTGTACCTCAGCTATATCATCCACCTCACCTCACCATTTGTTTCAACTCAAGGGACGTAACGTACACCCGATATATTGTGATCATACAACTCTTTTCACCTATGGACTTCTCGTCTATGCACGGTACCTAGGGCTTCAAGCTCGTTCTACGTTGTGTGGTTTGTTTTAGCTCTTTTCACCTACGGAGCACTCTTTTCCGCTTTGCCTCGCATCTAGGATTGTGTGTTGATCTTAATCAGGACATGGTTCCCTACTACTTGGGTAGGCTAACTTTCGCTTCCCTTATACCTTTTACAACATCACCAATTCATTACCAACACCATCAACCTTACCTTACCAATATTAATATCAATATTTTTACCAACCAACCAATTGCCTAAACCATACCAAATTGCCTGAATTCACCTCTCCCTGATCCTAAGGGAGAACTACATCGGTCTGAGGCCCCTCCTTGCTTTGTGCAATGGGCTATGTAGGCAGCACTTCGGAGACATGGGTCTCCCAAGGTTAGCTCGACCATCCCCTACCATAACCTATCATGTGTGGTAAATATAAATATTTTTGTGTATTTCTATTTAATCACATTCCTCTTTATCCTTTTTTCAAAAAAAACACAAAAAGTCAAACAAAACATTCTTATTATTATCATAACTCAAATCAACATACATATTCAGTTTATTTAGATGTTAAACAAATACATCTTCTCTATCATCGACACGCAGGTCGGCACTCCTTATTTATTCTTATACCTTGCTAACATTTACTTAGACCCTCACGCCTCATCCCGAACTAGGTGATGATCGTGATCGTCGACCCCTCTCGCCGGGCCTCTCTGTCCTCAAGTTACCACCACTGCTATTGGTACCGCCCACTGATCTGCCAATCTCTCCTGTAACATGTGAATACGCCCCTCTCGCATGGAGGACTCCAGCCTCTCCCGTGACTGGCAACCGCTAACAATCCTCTTGTCTCATTCACCTGCGTTTGGAGCTGCTGAACCAAACGCTGCACCAACGATCCCTCTCTGCTGTCCCACCGCTATGTCGGACTCACGTACACCTCCCAGCTTGCTGCTACCCACCATAATATCTAGGCCTCTTGTTCCTGCCCGCATCCAACCCCCTTGTTCAGGCCCTTTTGGAGGTGTTGGACCCAAGCTGCCTCACCATATTCGACCATATTGGCTATAACCCAAGGGTATATCCTGCCCAATCCACTTGGTCCCCGTGATCAATAGGAATCCTCTCATACTCCCAAGGCCGATCCAACCAACCTATTTGTTACCATATAGTTCCCCCTCCATCTTGTAGAATATCCTGACCATATACCCGACCCAAGGCCCTACCAAAACCAACCTATTTGGCCCGACCCAAGGCCTCAACCCTACCCATTTGGCCCGACCCAAGGCCCGCACCTGGCCCGACCCATTTGGCCCGACCCAAGGCCTCACCCTACCCATTTGGCCCCGAGGCCCTCCCCTAAGGCCGACCCCAGGCCTCCCTACCATTTGGCCCGACCCAAGGCCGCAACCCAACCATTTGGCCCGACCCAAGGCCGCAACCACACGCATAATTGGCCTGACCTAAGGCCGCCACCTACCTATTCGGCCCAACCCAAGGCCGCAACCCTAACCATTTGGCCCAATTCAAGGCCGCAACCCAACCATTTGGCTCGACCCAAGGCCTCAACCCAACCAATTTGGCCTGACCCAAGGCCTCACCCTACACCATTTGGCCCGACCCAAGGCCGCAACCCAACAACTTGGCCCAACCCACGGCCGTACCACTTCAATACCATACCCAAAATCAACACCATACACTTTTATCCACCCATCATGGTAGCCTTTTGTTCAATCGAGCTCACCTGTTCGTGTTTTAGCATGATTAGGGTCCTTGACTTGATCTGTCGACCAACTTTGCCTAGACCTAGACCGTGACGTTTATCTCAACCAAACCAACCATTTGGTACTGCCGAACATGCCTAAACGTTCCTGTACCTTACCTGTTATATACCCTGGAGCTACTTCCTATGCCTTGGATACCAGGATTATATCACCCTTGTTTGGATAAACTATCGACCTTTGCCTATGCATTGCTGGTTTGCTCGTCAAATCATGTACCCTAGTCGTACTATTGCATTTCAACATGCGTCTGCTTCCTTGGACCTACCCCACCATCTTACCATCCTCTCTACACCATTTACCCTTTATCAACCCTATCCCTGATTTCCCGTTCACTCAATCTGTGATAGATTTGAGGGGGATTACCTATACCCTTAACAGGAGAAACCACTTCATATTATTGTCCGTGCAGCTTTACAAAACAAGCTACACGACAATAAGGGGCTAATGTAGACACCAAATTTGTGTCTTACGACCCCTTGTGACCCGCATCCCATTTCGCAACCTAACCTCATCACCTAAACCTTACACAATTATTTACTAATTACCTTATAATTGATAAATCCACATCACCTTACCCACCACCTCATTTGGCCACCTCATCATGACCTAGCCCTAACCCTAAACTAACCTAATTAAGGACCTATGACTTGGTCTAGACTCACATCCATAACTAATGCCTCCTTACTCGCACCCAAAACCGACCTTCTAGCCACTTGACCAAGCCCGCAACTGATCTCTCAGGAGAAAAGCAGGGAAGGTGGGCTATTTTACTAAAAATAGCCTACTTTTTCCTTACCGATGCCGGTTCCTACTCGACCGCCGTCGGTTGCGCGACCGCCATCGGTTCCCTGTAAATGGGCTCCCCAAACCAAAAACAAGGGATCGGAATTTCATTTTTGGGATCAGAGTCGAATGATTTTTGAATCAACAGAGATGCATTGGCCGAGCGAAGACAAAGCAGAGTCCAGAACTTCACTTGACCGAGCAGAGACGAGTGGAAAAACCAGAAGTGCAACTACAGCAAAGGAGATCAGCTTGCATCTTCGTAAAAACCAGTAAGTCACATCTTGCATGTCCTCTGTTATAACATTTCTTATGCCTTCTTGGATTCAGTCGCTCATAAATCCATGGACCTGAATCCATTATCCAACAGTAAGTATTACCTCTAACTATCATTCATTTACATTTCTAACCTCCCATTTCCTAATACATCCGTCATAAGTTTATTCCAGCCTTACAAACACTGCACACAACTTCACCCACACAAGCAGACTATTTCCTACAGATCCTAGAACCCACCAGTAGTCGGTTATCAATACCACCATCGGTTATCAGGTAACCGACATCAGTTCCTTCCGATCAAAACCAGGAAAACCAGCCTTTCCCCCTACCCAGTTCATCGAAGCAACTTAATTGATATTTTACAGTCTTTTGTGTTAATTCATATTAGCAGGGAAACTGACCACCTTCGAAAGGAAGTTTTATATTTCCTGGGCCCAAGGCAGTTTCCTCATTTATTCACCTAATCAAAATCTTGTGGTCTTGTGTTCTTATTTGATCAGGTAGTCCTTCCCAGACAAAAAGGAGTTCTCCGCTTTTAACTCAACCTGATCTGTTCTCCACGGTACGCGAACAATCTCGACAACAGGTGATTCCTCCTAAAAGTTGAAATTCAATCTGTTTCTAAAAGGTAACGAAGCCTCCTCCTAGTGACTAACCTTAATCTGATTTTCAATAGCTTTCTATTTATCATTAGATTGAAACATCTATTCAAGTCATAGGAACTGACCACAGTTTAGGGTTAGGGCTAGATGCCAATGAACAGTGGCAAAGCTCATGATGCCAGAATAAGGCAGTTACCTGTTTGACCCCATGTCAAATTAACATCTTTGTCTAATTTCCTCTACTTTTGTAAGGTTTAGTCCTTCTCAATGTTGACAAAAAGGTGTTCTTCGTCAGTCCTCTTGATCTCGGGTCATTAGGGGTCACGCGAACACACATCTCAACTGTTCAACAGGTATTCCTACAGCCCTAACCCTTACCTGTTTCCACACCTTCAAGTCCATTACTGATAGGGCATGGACATAGACAATCAAAACTAGGTATAGCTACATTAGGACCAATCATGTGACCTTTGATATCTATGCTCATGTTGTACCTAGTGAGACTTGAGCTAATTGTATGTGTGGTCAAAGGTCACTAGCCGAAACTGATCTTTCCTTTCAAATATCTATTCACTCATTAATCCTTGGTTTCTCTAAGTTTTATGTTCGTAAAATAGTACTTGAAAACCAGCTGCCTAGGTGACCTGACCCTCAGTGGTGGACTGCCAAGTCCCTACCTTGGATACCAGACTCAGTTCATAGGTTGTAATCATGCCCTGCATCGACCTTGGAGGTTGTAGCAACTGAAGGTAAAAGATCTCTATGAAGGGGTACTATAGGAATCAATTTATATGTAAGGAGGGGTTATTGTGTTTGGACTGATCTTTGAAGGTGCAATATTCAAAGAACTGAAATCCCTATAGGATGTCCAATAAGAGCTGTTTTACCCTATTAGTATATGAGGAGGAAGAATCAAGCATAAGACCTTTACCTCATTAGAGTGGGTTATTTTGATCATCCTATGTAGCCATCCTTCATAGTATATATGACCCTGAGTCTATGACATGGAATTGACCTTTTGGTTTATGCATCCATCCTTCGTGGGAGTGCTGTCTGGAAAACTTTATTGCTAGTAACTTGCATCAGTTATGGAGGGACCATCCATTTAGGGTTGCAGATGGGAACCAAGCATATGGTTACCTTGGTACTATGACCAGTACATACCCTTACCTTTGGGTGAGACTTTAGCCACCATCATAACTCAAGGGACATACATATTTTTATGTGGAGCATAATCCCTTGATTGTAATTCACATTTCAGGATAAGTTTGTAATATGCTGAAATAATCATACAGGTTACTAATTAGGCCCAATAGCGAGTTGCATATTATCAGTAAAATACCATACACAAGCAGAGATCATTCTTGGAGAAGAGAGGAACCCAATTTGGAGCTATGGAAAGAAGACTACCACCTCATTTTAGGTGTGAAAGCATTGTAATCTTCATTGTATACCCAGTTGGCCTAGTTTGCAAGGGTAGATTATGAGCTTCAAGGGCCACTCTTGGTGGAAACAGTATTCACACACATGGGTGCAGACTACATCTGCAATTTTGTTGATTCATATCGTCCTTACCAATATGCTATAGAACAGATTTTGGATAAATCTGCAGTAGTTCTACCAAAATTGGGCATACTAACCTTGGGTCTAATATAACATCTCATAAACCTATGGGTCACCTAACATGGCCCCTACCCACATGGTATTAATTAGTAATTACCAATCTGATACCATCGTGGAACATAGACATTGGCCAATGAATATGGTAGAAGATTCAGGGATGGTGGAGGTGTCCATAGAACCCTAGCAACTATTAGCTTGGATGACCTGTACCCTGAGTAATCTTACCGGGCATAGTTTCCATCTTATCCACAGTAAAA
Source organism: Taxus chinensis (assembly GCA_019776745.2). Classification (NCBI taxonomy): domain Eukaryota; kingdom Viridiplantae; phylum Streptophyta; class Pinopsida; order Cupressales; family Taxaceae; genus Taxus; species Taxus chinensis. Next base: position 33,435 of record JAHRHJ020000133.1, read on the forward strand.
AGAGTCTCCATAACCTCTAATGAGAAAACTAGATCCCAACCAGTTTAGAGATACAAGTGGGGATGAAGTGATGAGATGTACAAGCTAACCAGTCTTGGTAGATGTCATTTAATAGGTAGATATGCTAGATAGAATGTGGAGACCATCGGGAAAGTGAGGAAGGTGAAGGTGCAAAAAAGGTGGTCTACCATGGGGTTGTTGAGTAATAGTAAGGAGCATTCCCACCTGTTACATCTGATGCTCGGTCATGATCTGACACCAGTGCATGGACAGAACCACCATGCCGAGTTCCATTTATTCAAGAGTTAGGGACATGATGTGAGACTGACGGTTGGCACATTCGAGATATAAGGTATTTGAGTTATATCTTAACAATAAAAAGCATGAACCAGTGTAGCCTGTTAAGCTGAATATATTGTTATAGACATTTAGCGGCCAACAGCCATAGGATGCTATCCAGAAGCACCATCATACTTATGGATGATTTGTACATCCTATTATGATCACAAGCTAGTTATGGATGTACAAGGTTCATGATATTACACCAATGCTCCATCCTATTGACACATTTCATATATACCACGTCCCATGGATTAGGTGAGTTTTCATCATTGAGTCAAGTGGGTTTAGGCATGTTATCATAGTCAGGTCTGTTTCCATGGATCGAGTACAGTTTTGGTGTAGACTATGATTGAGTCACCTTTCTATGCATGACATTGAGTCAATATTGCCATTCCTTCATGTGATTCTAATCAGTAATGGTTATAGGCATGAACACTGAATTTCAGGTTGAGTTTCTTTTGGATTGATGTACCATGGTTGGAGTACTTCCAGGATTATGTAGTGCTTATCAACAATTAGTGATGACCTTACACCATAATATGACTTAGAGTATGTTTTAACCTATGATGAAGATTATGAAAGGTATGGTTGATTGGTGTATGTTTTATTTTGAATTTCCGACACCAATTGGATGAAATGTTGGTTAATGCATCACTGGTGTAACTATGTATGTATGTGGTGTTAAATGTTTAAATACAGGTTACCAATGAAGCTACGTGTAAAGGACCTAAATATATGGCCTTAGTGGAAACGCAAACAACTGAGAGGATGGACCTAATAACTGCCAACACCCTGGACATGGGTTACCTGATTGACTTCAGATTTAATCTGCTCGTGATAGGATATAATGTAAAGGTGAAAAGTGTTAGGGTATTTGCCCCTTATTGTTGCTTAGCTGCAAATACCTAAGGGCCCTATATCAACTAGCCAGTAGAAATTTGTGCTTAAGTCTCACTTTGAAAAGTTGCCTTCAAAGTGATGGATTCATCCCATAGGCTAGTAACAATGAACGAGAAAGGATAGAAGGAATAGGTAGGAGGTTGATAGTTGGATCTGATTCGAGGTCATAGATAAATATTTAATTAGGTTGGGTTTAAGTAGATAGGTATAATTTTTCTATTTTAGGTCGATTAGGTTTAAAGAAAAGTCCCAAAAGCTACACAGTAGCCTTGGTCCTACTTGCATAGGAAAACAAAAGGCCATGAAGAAGTGAACAAATGAAATGGAGGTAGGCGAGATAGATCCTTGGACAGAATTAACCCTTATTTGGATCTCAGAATGACCATTTTTAAAAAAGTATTGGGTGAAACAGGGTCATCTACCCATGGACTGTATTCAACATAATTCTCTAAAAGACATGCATGAGTGATAAATCTAAGAGTGAAAGAAGTTACAAAAATCATAAATGTGTATAATTCAGTTCTCACAGGTCCCTTGAGGTTGATATGTGAAAATACAACAGAATACAACAGGGTGAAGGTATTTATCAGTTCAAGTGTAAGCTTGAATGGGACAAAATGCCCCTTAAAAAAAGGATTACCCATAATCACCAAAAATAGTCAAGTCCATAGACTAGAAGTCATTTGTTAGACTTTTTGACAATTTTGTTTTTGACATCATTTATTAAATGGATAAGTCATTGATGTGGGAAGTCAATACTTGGGATAAACAAGGAGAAAGTCCTTGAGTTCGTCGTAAAGCTATCATGTGTGCAAGAAGCTGATAAAAATTATTATTATGAGAAGTATATTTTAGTCTTCTTCTTATGGATAGACTAGATGTGGAAATAGGCATGGCTAGATTTTTATGAACTTGTCCTTCGAAATGGGAGAAGTCTACTTATATGAAAACTGAGATAATAGGAAGACTTTATAGATGGGTTCCTTTTCGAGGGATTCATATATTTTCGCAAGAATCTTTGACTTAATCCGTAGGGCTTTTCCCTTATCCCATATCATTTTTGCCTTTTGGACAATGAAGTCATGGACTAGACTATAAAGCCAGTATAGGTGATTATTTGATGGATTCAATTAAACAAAAAATTTAACTCTGGAGGGGTTTCAAGTGATTGAATGACCATGGGATCTCCATCCTGAAAAGGATGAATAGTTTCCATGAGAATCATTTATTAAGGTAGAATCCGTGGTAAACCTCATATTTCTAAGAAAATCTATGAAAGGGTGATCAGATAATCACATGATCTTTATTTATCAATCATCCAGGATAAAGTCAAAATGATAAGAATAATCCATAGGTAAGAAAGGAAATTTTTGCTCAAGGGATGAGCATGTAAGTGTGACTCTAAAGTGATGTAGTACTTGTGTTCAACACAAGAATGGTCAAAGATGTAAAGTGGTTAAAATGGGGCATTCAGTGTGATTGCATAACATTGGATCATCTCTCAAGTTGTGGGACTTGCAAACCTTAGATGATCCTTCAAAGAAAACTTTTTCTTGTTCCTAAACTACTTGCCACGAGCTACTCTAATGCAGGAAAAAACTAAACTATCCTAATCTAACCATTCCAAGGAATGAAAGAGAAAGAGAGGGTGAAACAAAATCCTACACTAAAGTGGAGATATAAAAGAGAAGGAAAGGGGTGGGATGCTCTGTTGAGGGAGGATAACACATGGGAGAAAGGAAGATGAGAAGGTCAGACAAAAGTGACACAAACCCAAACCCTAATCCATGATATAAAATCAATGAAACACAATGCCTTGTACCTACAATGTGAAATACATGCACAGAAAATAGATTTGAAAGGGAGAGGCATAGAGAGACAACAAAACAATATAAAGGGTTGAAGAAACACCACAAAACACATTTTATTGCTCTATATGGGTGCATAGACCATTATGTTTATGCTTAGAGGCACAAAAATGCTTGCCAGGCGTAGGAGAAGGTTTTCAAGTCAAAATGGAGTCAGCAAACAAATTTGACAGAGTTTCCCTATGCCCAGAATAATCTCCTCTTCTCAAATGAGAAGTGTTACAATATATAAAAAGAATAAGAGATAGAAGAGGGAAAAGTCGAATCTTGTTTCAACTACCACGGGATATGCATTGAATCATGCCTTGAAGACTCAACCACTATCAATAAATGCTCTTTTCAAATCCACCCCAAATCTATCAATTCTGGTTCCCTCTATCTATCCAGCGTATTGATGAAGAACGGTGGATCGAATCGAATCAGATCTAGTAGTTGGAGAAATTGGGCTCTGTATGTAATGGCCCTCAAAATCCCCCTCACTTTCCAAGTCCAGTTTTGAAATTTTTGAGTCCAAGGTGCCTTTGAGGATTGTTTAAAATCTTCTCCCGCCCAAAGTAAGAAGTCTCAGAGGGATGGAGAAATTTGTGTTTTGAAGTGTTGTAATATTCAGTTTTTAATCCCACCGGTTCCATTTAAAAATTCCTCAGTCTGTGCATTTTGAAACATCTTTTCTATTTTTATCATGGATGCATGGAATTCATCTATCTTTTTCTATGGCTATGGACTGGGTCAAGCCTTGTATTCCTTGCATTTATCTTTTTGCAGGAAAAATCCTTGATTCGGGCATAAACGGTGGAGTTTTTCCCTTTGTTTCATCTTTGACGGGCATATCTTCCCTGTCAATTTTGTGCCCCAACATCCACGTGCACATGGGCATCTCTAATTGGATGCGGCAGGATGGGTTCTTTTTGCGAACTTGTCATTTTTGGCTCTTTTAGCAAAAGTGTCAAGTTGGCCCCGTGGCCTCGAAAGATCCTGATTGGCTATTTGGTGAAAGGCGGACCCTTTTTGTGTTTTGAGGCATTTTCAAAAGGGCTTAAAGTTATAAAGTGACTCGCGGCCCCACTCATGCCAAGGGAAAAAGTCAAATGTTGAGCCCGCATCAAAAGAGTCAAAGCGGGGAGGCAGATCATCTGAGTCGATTTGAGAATTTGAGATTTATTTCCAAAAGAGTCATGAAAAGAGTCTAAACTTTGACCCTTTTGAGTTTTTGAGCCTTGTTTCAAAGGGAAAAATTCAAATGTTGAGCCCACATCAAAAGAGTCAAAGTGGAGAGGCGGGTCGGCAGAGAACTTTGAGCTTTTGAGCCTCGTTTCTAAAAGAAGCAAAATTATAAAGTGATTCGCGACTCTGTTACCACTCAGGTAATGCCACGTGTCAGACCCTAATGCAAAATGTGAAGTTTATGGCTTGCAGGGCTGTGGGAGATTTTTTATAATTTTGCATTTTTCACAAAAAGGTGCCAAAGTGAATTTTGGGCCCGTAGATCCATTTTGCAAAACTGGTTTTTCACCATTTTTGTACGAATTCGATTCAAATGTTCAAATGGGCATAACTTTCGATCCAGTGTTCCAAATTTGATGAATTTGGTACCATTGGAAAGATCTCAACCACCTCTACACCATGGAAGCATAAAATATTATTTTTAATAGGATTTAGTGAGTGAGAATATAGAAAAGGTATTTTCACACCATTAATATGTAATTTGATTGCTTCAACTACTGGGATATCTAGATTTTGGTCTGCCATCTTCTCTAACATGCCAAGTAGTCATGGGGAACCAAATTTGGTAGATTATAGGTGGATTGGCAGGGGCATTGATGGCTAGTGGTTGGGCTTCCAAATTAGATTTTCTACCTTCCTTTTCTTCTCCTCTTTTCGCTTCATCTATAAATGTAAGAGCTTGGCTCATTGCAAAAGGGGGTGGGATCCTGACATTCTTGAAATTGTAATAGATTCGAAAATAATCAATACAAAAGTCTTTTTCCTCTTCTTCCTCTACAATTCTTTCTTTCCTTGTTCAAATTTGTGAATCATCCATCTTTGCATGCTAAGAAACTTTGTGTTCTGGTTAATATGATTTTGAGAACTTTGTGTCTGTGAAATTATATCTGTTATAAACGCGAATGATTCCATTCTGCATCTCTTTTTCTCAATACACATAAGGTTATACTCTGCTACCTATATTACCTGAAAGTATTGTTATTTTCTTCCTCTCTCATCTCATTTCTTCTTCCATTCTTTCGTATTGATGATCTTTGGGCATATGAATGTTTCAAAGTATCAGGAATCCACACTTTGAAAGTTGTACATTTGTATATAAGTTTTTTTGCTTTCTTTCAATAAGGGAACCTCTCCCATTAAAGAGGAGGGACTTGTTGTCCCTTGACTGTAGTTTGTTAAAGTATCATTTTAAAACCCAACAATTTTTGGCAACTCTACTAGGGATTTCGTTTCAAACATATCCCTTTCTAAAGGAACAACTTCAAGATCATTTTTGGTCTGGTGACTCTATGGTATACACGTGGGAAGAAAGCTCTTGGGGTTGAAGATTCTCATTTTCAACTTCTGGAGCAACAAAACTTCTCTCTTCTTCCAGCAAGAAGGAACAGAGGAACTCATTCTACAAGCACACCTCCTGTTAAAGACAGAAATTCCAAGGATAGCATTCCTCAAGAACAACTCAGTCCTAATCTTTGTGCTTTGATACTTGTTGGTGTTTCAGTTCCCCTTCAGTCAATTTTTCCAAAGATGGCAGCCCCTTTGCCTTGGGGACAACAGGTTGGGCCTCTTGCTCTTCCTCAGCCATTGCATGAGTTACCTAGGGGTAACAGGATTTTTTTTCCCAAATTCAGGGTGATGGGAAGGTTCATCCAGATGAACACATTGCAGCCTTCATTGTTGCATGTGGGATTCTTGGGGTTGAACATGAAGATGTCTCTGTCAGGATTTTTGTGGAGACATTGCAGGACAATGTTGCTGATTGGTTCTATCATCTTCCTGCTGGATCAATTACTGACTGGACCACCATGACAACTCAGTTTGAGCAATGTTTCAAACCTGCTGAAGATGTGCATGCTCTGTTAGCTCAAATATCTCATATCAAGAAGGAACCATTCGAGCCCATGAGAGAATTTGTAGCCAAATTCAACAAGCTCATTCATAAAATCCCACAGAACACTCGTCCAGTGGATCAAATCCAAAAGTGCTTCTTCCTCAATGCTCAGTTACCTGAAGTAAGCTATGCACTAAGGAGAGCTAATCTTGCAACTCTAGATGTTGATCAACATTTGGCTATCAGTGTTGAAGATGATTTAATCATGTCTGGTAAGTTGAAAAGAGAACCTTCTAAGTCTAAAGCACCTTTTTCTTCCTCCTCTCCTAGGAGCCAACTCAGATCAGTTGGTACAAAAGCTTGCCAATGACCTCATAGCTATCAAGAAACAATTGGCTCAGCATGCTCCTTACCAAGATATTCCAAGGAAGAATTTTCAGCCCAGGAACCATTTTCCTTCTTCTCAGACTAGATTGGCTATTGAAGGCCCACCCATCAAGGTTCCAGTCAATGTAACTTGTGAAGTTGAAGAACCTGATGATGAGGAGTTTAATGAACTCTATGAAGAACCAGAAGAAGAAGTTGATGAAGAACTGGAGGAACTTGGTGGATCTCAAGTTCATTTCCTCACCACTGAAGGTATGGATGATGAAGATGACTATGATGAAAGAGTAGCAGAGATGAATAGTGAGTCATATGTTGTCATGACTCAGGAGCAAGCAAACAAGAAAGAAAAAGTGGTGCAGCCTGCTAAGAAATCCAAGGAGTTTCCTACAACTATTCCAGTGATTGCAAGAAGAGGAGCTCCTATTCCCACTGCCTCCACACAAAAGGTGAGTAATACTAATCTTCCTTCTTCTACTTCTGTTTCCAAAACTCCTTGTCCTTCAAATCCTAAAACTGATAATTCCAAAGTCTCTCAAGTTCCTAGTAGTGATGCCCCATCCACCTCTGGATCTTTTGATATCATTGATCACCTAAAAAAGACCAAAATCCAAATTTTAGAGGCATAGTTTTACCAAACCCATCCAAAAGCCTTTGCTAAAATGGTAAACTTTGTCAATTCCAAATCCAAAGCTTCATCTAATACCTCTAAAGGTCTTTTTCCCACTCCCTCTTCCTCACCTCAATCAAGCCTTGTGGCTGCAGTCACTTCCCCTAATGAGAAAGTTGAACCATTCTATGTGACTCTCCTCATAGCTGGCCATAAACTCAGTAATTGTGTTATAGACTCAGGAGCATCAGACAATGTAATGCCTACAAAAGTAGCTCATGCTTTGGGCTTGACTCTAACACGTGCCTTTGGTTCCTGCTATTCCATGGAGAGTAGAAAAGTGCCTTTGGTTGGGAGGATTAAAGATGCACAAGTAGCTTTTGCTGCTTTTCCAGAGAAAAGGGTCTTAGCCACTATTTTGGTAGCTGATATTCCTCCCTCGTATGGGATGTTGCTGAGTAGAAATTTTTGTAAAGAGGTAGGAGGTGAAATTCAGATGGACTGGTCACATGCTTTGATCCCGGTCAATGGAAAAATGAAGAAGTTGCTACCTGAGAAATAGACTGAATACATTGTGTAAAAGACTGATGATCCAAAAGCACAAATACTCTATGAAGATATAGGGCATGACAACTATATGATCATGTCAGAGGATGAGGCAAGTCTTCCTAAGGGAGTGATTCATGATCCCAATGGCATTTGGACTCTGGAGTTTGATGGAAGTTGTTCTTCAGCTGGTTCTAGAGTTGGTGTGGTGTTAATCTCTCCAGAAGGGAAGATTCATCCATTTTCTTTCAAGCTTCATTTTGAAAATACAAATAATACAGCTGAGTATGAAGCTCTCATCCTTGGATTGAACATGGCAAAATAAATGGGAGTGAAGAATCTTTGTGCTCATGGTGATGCAGAGCTGATCGTGAAGCAAGTCAAGGATCTTTACCAAGTTAAGAATAGGATATTGAAACATTATAGAAATCTTGTTTGGGATTCCATTGAATTCCTTGATGCTTTCTCCATTGAAGTTGTGCCAAGAGAAAGGAATACTAGAGCTGATTCTCTAGCTGTCTCAGGATCTTTGTTGATTCCTCACCCAGATTTCTCTCAGGAGAAATTTACCATTGAAATGATTCATAGGCCCAGTGTACCAGATAATGCAAATAACTGGTAGGTTTTCAATGATGATCAACACTTGCTCTCATTCTTGGAGCTTAAGGATAATTTTGATCAGCTGTATTTTGAAGGAAGTGAAACTTTTCCTAGAGAGTGTGTATCCTCTAATGAAGGATATATCAAGGAAGAGATGGATCAAGATGGTTGCATCAAATTGAAAGGTAACAAGATCCCTAAAGGGTTGGTAAGCTTGGAAGATCTGTTTGATAAGCATGATAGGTACATCAAATCTAAAGCTTCTCAAGGAGCTCGGCAGTCTGCTGAATGTGAAAAGGTTAATATTGGGAGTCTTGATGAACCCAAGATGGTGAACATTGGAAAATGTTGCACTCAAGAAGAGAAGAAGAAAGCAGTAAATCTACTAAAAAGGTATGTTGATGTTCTTGCTTATTCATATGATGATCTCAAAGCTTTTCAACCAAAGGAGATGCAACACTTTATTCCTCTGAAACCTGGGATCAAACCTTTCAAGCAGAAGCAAAGGAAATACAATCCTAAAGTTGTTGACACTATTTTTCAAGAGATCCAGAAGTTACTGAAGGAAAAAATCATCTTCCCTATACATCATTCAACATGGATTGCCAATATTGTGCCTGTCAGGAAGAAGAATGGTGAGATTCACATCTGTGTGGATTTCAGGAATTTGAATCAGGCCTCTTTGAAAGACAACTATCCACTCCCCATGATGGATCAAGTTTTACATGATGTCACAAGCTCAGCGATGTTGTCTATGCTAGATGGATTCTCTAGGTACAATCAAGTGGAAGTCAATACCCCAGATCAACACAAAACTACTTTTACTACTCCTTGGGGCACCTTTTCCTACAAGAGAATGCCTTTTGGTCTTATCAATGTTGGTGCCACCTTTCAGAGGGAAATGGACTTGGAATTTGGCAGCCTAAAGGGAAAGTGTATTGTTGTGTACCTTGATGATTTGACTATTTTCTCCAAAACAAGGGCAGACCACTTTCAACATCTTGAAGCAGTCCTCCAGAAATGCAGAGAACATGGAGTTTCTCTCAATCCTAAGAAGTTTTTCTTTTGTGTTACTGAAGGCAAGTTGTTGGGGCATATTGTCTCCAAAGAAGGAATCAAGATAGATCCAGAAAGAGTTCAAGTAATCCAGCAGATTCCTCTTCCCACAAGCAAAAAGGGTGTTCACTCTTTCTTTGGTAAGATAAACTTCCTGAGGAGATTCATTCCTGATTTTGTATAACTTTGAGCATTTCTCACATGATGAAAGGAAAGAAAACATTTGGTTGGTCTTCCAAAGGTAAAGAAGCATTTGAAGATATCAAGAAATCCATTGCTAAGACTCCCATCTTAGCATGTCCTGATTTCAACAAGGATTTTATCATCTATTGCTATGCTACAGAGAATACCTTGGCTGTTGTGCTAACTCAGAAGAATTCTAAGGATCATGAGCTTCCCATTGCATTCATGAGCTATGTTCTGAAATCTCATGAATTGAAATATACTATGATGGAGAAACATGCTTTTGCAGTGGTCAAAGTTGTCAAGCAGTTTTGGTTTTATATTCTTAATTCTCACTCTGTTGTGCTTGTACCTGATACAACCATCAAGTCTATCCTTACACAACATGAGTTTGGAACTAAGAGAGGTAATTGGGTAGCAAAATTCCAAGAATATGACCTTGATATCAGGCCAACTAAGCTAGTCTGGGGTAAAGGCTTATGTGAGCTCATTGCTTAAGGAGCTAATGCAGAATTGTCCAAAGAAGTAGTTGATGTTCCTGTTGTTCCTCTTCCTCAGTACAACAGATGAATGGTATGTTGATATTGCACATTTTCTTACTTATGGAGAGTTTCCATCCCACTTGAGTGCCAAGGAAAAGAGAGCTATAAAGATAAGGTCTGCACAGTATGTATTATGGGAGAATGCTTTGTTCAAGCGAGGCATAGATGGAAGATTCTTGAAGTGTGTGGACAAAGAGCAATAGAAGAAGTTGTTCTCAGCTTTTCATGATCAGGCTTGTGGAGGCCATTTCTCTTCTACTGTCACTGCCCATAAAATCCTTCGTGCTGGGTACTATTGGCCTACATTGTTCAGAGATGCATCCAAATGGGTAGGCAAGTGTGAATCCTGTCAGAATTTTGTTGGGAGACCTAAGTTGGTTGCTTTGCCACTAAAGCCAGTAGTGATTGATGAGCCTTTTCAATAGTGGGGATTGGATTTCATTGGAACTCTTAACCCACCTTCCAGTGTTGGGCATACTCATGTGTTAACTGCTACAGACTACTTCACAAAGTGGGTAGAGGCCATTCCAGTCAAAAGCACTACTTCTGAAGTGGTGTGTAATTTCATCAAGGAGAACATCTTGATAAGGTTTGGGGTACCAAACAAAATTGTGACTGATAATGCTTCAAATTTTTCTTCTTCTGAGATGATGGATTTCTACTATGGTTATGGAATTTCCCTTGCTCATTCTTCAGACTACTACCCCCAAGGAAATGGACAAGCAGAATCAACAAATAAGAATCTGGTAACCATCGTTCGGAAGCTTGTCAATGACTCTCAAAGGAATTGGCACAAGAAGCTCTATGATGCTCTCTGGGCAGATAGAATTACACCCAAAAGAGCAATTGGGATGTCTCCATTTCAGGTGGTGTATGGTGTTGAAGCTCAGCTTCCAGTAACAGTGGAATTACCAGCCTTGCACTTAATGAAGGCTATTGAGGACTCAAGTTTCATCGGTTCCCTGGACAAGAGAATCATGTACCTTCAGAAGCTGGATGAAGACAGGATGCAAGTTTTTGATAGGATCTCAGCTCATCAACTGAAGGTGAAAGCTTTGTTTGATAAGAAGGCTAGGCCCAGAGATTTTCAAGTGGGAGACATTGTTCTGTTGTGGGACAAAAGACATGAACCTCGAGGAAGCCATGGTAAGTTTGATTCTCTTTGGCTTGGTCCTTTTAAAATCAGGCACTTTGCTAGAGAAAATTTTTCTATTTGGATTATATGGATGGTTCTCCTCTCCCACTTCCTTATAGTGGGTAGTATTTGAATTTGTTCAAGTCCTAGGTGATTAGGCATGTATATTGTGTACAATGTTTTGGTTTTTGGCCTTTCTTCTGTGTTATGGTTTTTGGTTTTTGGTTTTTGGTTTGTTTCCTCTTCTCATTGTGTGTGTGTTGTCTTCTGTATTGGTTTTTCCTTTGACTCTATTTTCCCAATGGATAAGGCACTGGTCTGCTTTCCTAGATTTTTTCCTATGGTTCTTGATCTTTCCTCGTTCCTCTGTCAAGACATCCCCAGAAAGAGCCAGTTGTTGTCGCCCTCAAAATCCCCCTCACTTTCCAAGTCCAGTTTCAAAAATTTTGAGTTGGTGCCTTTGAGGAGTGTTTAAAATGGAGTAAGAAGTCTGGAGGGATGGAGAAATTCATGTTTTGAAGTGTTGGTATTTGGTTTTTAATCCCACCAGTTCCATTTAAAAATTCCTCAGTCTGTGTGTTTTGAAACATCTTTTCTATTTTCTGTCATGGATGCGTGGAATTCATCTATCTTTTTCTATGGCTATGGACTGGGTCGAGCCTTGTATTCCTTGCATTTATCTTTTTGCAGGAAAAATCCTTGATTCAGGCATAAATGGTGGAGTTTTTCCCTTCATTTCATCTTTGACGGGCGTATCTTCCCTGTCAATTTTGTGCCCCAACATCCATGGGCATGTGGGCATCTCTAATTAGATGTGGCAGGATAGGTTCTTTTTGTGAACTTGTCATTTTTGGCTCTTTTAGAAAAAGTATCAAGTTGGCCCTACGGCCCCGAAAGATCCTGATTGGCTATTTGGTGAAAGGTAGAAAGGCGGACCCTTTTTTTGTTTTGAGGCATTTTGACAAAGGGTGTAAAGTTATAAAGTGACCCGCAGCCCCGCTCATGCCAAGGGAAAAAGTCAAATGTTGAGCCCGCATCAAAAGAGTCAAAGTGGGGAGGTGGATCATCAGAGCCTTTTGAGTTTTTGAGCCTTGTTTCCAAGAGGGAAAAAGTCAAATGTTGAGCCCGCATCAAAAGTCAAAGTGGAGAGGTGGGTCGATGGAGAACTTTGAGCTTTTGAGCCTTATTTCTAAAAGAAGCAAAATTATAAAGTGAGCCGTGACTCTGTTACCACTCAGGTAATGCCACGTGTCAGACCCTAATGCAAAATACAAAGTTTGCAAGCCAGGGCTGTGGGGAGATTTTTTATAATTTTGCATTTTTCACAAAAAGGTGCCAAAGCAAATTTTGGGCCCGCAGATCCATTTTGCAAAACTGGTTTTTCACCATTTTTGTACGGATTCGATTCAAATGTTCAAATGGGCATAACTTTTGATCCAGTGTTCCAAATTTGATGAATTTGGTACCGTTGGAAAGATCTCGACCACCTTTATGCCATAGAAGCATAAAATATTATTTTAAATAGGATTTGGTGGGTGAGAATATGGAAAAGGTCTTTTCATGCCATTAATATGTAATCTGATTGCTTCAACTACCAGGATATCTAGATTTTGGTCTACCATCTTCTCTAACACGCCAAGCAGTCATGGGGAACCAGATTTGGTAGATTGTAGGCAGATTGGTAGGGGCATTGATGGCTGGTGGTTGGGCTTCCAAATTAGATTTTCTACCTTCCTTTTCTTCTCCTCTTTTCACTTCATCTATAAATGTAAGATCTTGGCTCATTGCAAAAGGGGTGGGATCCTAACATTCTTGAAATTGTAATAGATTCAAAAATAATCAATACATAAGTCTTTTTCCCCTTCTTCCTCTGCAATTCTTTCTTTCCTTGTTCAAATTTGTGAATCATCCATCTTTGCATGCTAAGAAACTTTGTGTTCTGGTTAATATGATTTCGAGAACTTTGTGTCTGTGAAATTATATCTGTTATAAACGTGAATGATTCCATTTGCATCTCTTTTTCTCAATACGCATAAGGTTATACTCTGCTACCTATATTACCTGAAAGTATTGTTATTTTCTTCCTCTCTCATCTCATTTCTTCTTCCATTCTTTCGTATTGATGATCTTTGGGCATATGAATGTTTCAAAGTCTCAGGAATCCACACTTTGAAAGTTGTACATTTGTATATAAGTTTTGTTGCTTGGTTTCAATAAGGGAACCTCTCCCATTAAAGAGGAGGGACTTGTTGTCCCTTGACTGTAGTTTGTTAAAGTATCATTTTAAAATCTCTGATGAGATCCAAACCCAATTAAGATAAAGGCCAAAAGTCTCTGGTAACTTGTAAGGTATGACAAATGGTATGATGAAGGTTAGCATATTTTTGACATTTCACACAACATTTGACATAGTCACAACAGTATTGGTTAAGAATTGGCCATTAATAGCCGAGGTGAAGGATATGTTTAGAAACAGCGAGGCCACTAAAATTTCCACCACAAATCCCATCATGGATTTCTTTGATGGTGTACGAAACTTCAAAACTTGTGAGGCATCATACGAGGATACTAAAAAATCCATGTTTGTAGATAATAACCCCCATAATGATGTAGCAAGAGACATTTTTGAGGAAGGCTCATCGTTCATTGTGAGTGAGATCTGGAGGCATAATTAAAAGGGAGAGGTAGTCAATGAACTAATTATACCAGATATCACATTGGTCAGTTTTGACTCTTCCCACAAAATTAAAGTTGTGGATGAGATAAGAGGGTGACTGCAACAGTTGTAATTTGATAAAGATATTATATTATGATGGTGAGGTAGGTATTTTTGAGGTGAGCTAAGCCATGGTATCTATGAATTTGTTAGTGGATCACGGGGTGGTTTGAATGAGATAGTTATCAAATGTGGTCAAAAGTATGTTGACATGATGTTTACAGTTTTGAAGGACCTTGTTATGACACTAGTACAAACCATTGACTTTTTTCACAACCAATTGAGAGTCACCAAAGATATTAATGGTTTTAACATCTAATTCTATGTCAGTTTGAAGTCCCAAAACAAGTGCTTCATATTCAGAAATGGTGTTGGTGCAGTCAAATTTGATTTTGAAGGATAAAGGCATAGGCTTGCCATCAAGAGGAATGAGCATAACCCATAGCACCACCCCCTCATTGAATTTTAGAACCATCGAAGAATAATGTCATCTGCTAAACAATGTCATCAAAAGAGAGGGTAGCAATAGATTCATCAGGAAAATTGAAGTTAGAATATTGATGTCCAGGAAGAGGAGCATTAGCAAGATGATCTGTAATGTTTTTTCCCTTGATAGAATTTTGATGAATAAATTCCATGTCTAGGTCTGTAAGAAACATGACCTAACATGAGGTACATTGATGTTGGTAAGGTCTAGCAAAAATGTAATGCAGAGGGTTTGTGTTGGTGATGAAGAAAGTTTTTTGGTTAAGTAGGTATTGGAGAATTTTAGTAGCCATGACGACAAAGGCTAGGCATAGCTTTTAAGTGTGAGTATACCTAGTCTCATAATCTAAAAGATTACAACTTATGTAATAATTTGTTTTCTCCCTATGTTGCTTAGCACAATGAGTGAGCATGACACCTAAGGAATGATCGGTGGTAGAAATGTAGAGGTAAAAAGGTTTGTCATCTTTAGGTGGGATGAGTATAGTTGGATAAAGAAGGTATGTCTTCAATGCTTTAATGGATTTTTGGCACTCATCGTTCCAATTTATGGAGACATCCTTTTTAACAAGATGATGAAAATGGTGACATCGGTTGAAAATTTGGGAAATAAAGCATTGAATGGATTGTAATTTTCCTTGAAAATTATGAAGTTATCGAAGGTTAGTAGGTGGAGGCATCTCAAGAATAGCCTTGATTTTGGCGGGATCGAACTTCGATGCCCAGAAAACAGATGATGAAACCAATAGCATTTTCCAGAGACAGAAAATAAACACTTCTTTGGTTGAAGGTGAACACATATTTTAATGAGATGATCAAATATGATTTTAAGAACTGAGAGGTGTTCAGCATAAATTTTGGACTTACTGAGGAGGTCATCAACATAATCTTCTAAGATCTCATGCATGATATCATGGAAGATATAAGTCATAGCGCACTGATAGGTGGTTCTAGAAATTTTCAAGCTAAAGGGCATGACATGATAATTGAAGGCTCCCCAAGGGGTGATGAAGGAAGTTTTGTGTTGATCTTTCTGGTACGAGTAATATTTGATTATAACCCTAAGAATTTTTTCCATAAGAGATAACATCTCATGGCCGGTTGTAAGATCAACAAGTTGGTTTATTCTAGGAAAAGGAAAGTCATTCTTAGGGAAGGCAAGGTTAAGGTTCATGGAAATCCATGCAAATGCAGAGTCCCCTGTCACTTTGGTAACAAGAACAATGTTAGAATTCCATTATGGATATTCAATGGGTAGAATGAAGGAAACAAAAAGGAGGCCCTAGAGTTCTTCTTTTACAAGAAGAGAAATGCGTGGATGTATTTTTTGTAGCTTATGTTTCATAGGTTTTTCATTAGGGATAGTCACGATGTTGTGGACCATGATATTAGGGTCAATACCAGGAATATTGGCATAAGACCAAGCAAAATGCATTGTTATGATCTCGAAGGAAAGAGGTGAAGGCTTCTTGTTTCGGTATAATCTAAAAATTGGCCTATCTTTAGAATTCGAGGGTCATCCTGAGTGTGAATGTTAATCTCTATGGTTGATTCATTCAACATGGTTTGTGTCTCAGAAGGTAGCAACCAGTGAATGTAAGAATCTTCGCACACCTAAATAAGTGAGAATAGAATCATCATCTTGACATTGAAAAACATTGATAGAAGGTGTGTATCATCTAACATGTCATGATAAAGAATAAGAAGGGAAGAAGGATCCTCACCATCATGATGATAGGTCAGTGGTCCCAAGGAAATGGTGTTTATGAAAATAAATTTTTTAGGAGGGATGGATTTTGGATCCATGGACTCTATGGGTAAAAGGTGGTGCAATAGGTAAGGAAGGTGGGGAAGGTGGAGATGGAATTTTCTTCCTTGAAAAGGGTATAACACCAGGCCTTCTTAGGGGGAGGTTGTCAAAAAAAAGACCAAGTCCACGGAGGTCTTTATGTTTTTGGGTGGTGCAAGGTATGACTGTGTGATGACCTTACTCATAAAGAAACAAAGCCAAAGCCTTTCCAGGAACATCAATGAATAAAAGTGTGGGTGAAGTGGCGGTTGGTGAGTTATTGGAAATCAAATGAGAAAGGATAGGTTTGGGTAGGTGGTTTTAGGAGAATAAGAAGAAGTGTCTAGTCCCCCATATGTCAGGTTGGTATGAAGGTGGGGAGGACCGTATGGAAAAAACTCTCCTACATGATGGTCATAATGTGGGTGTTGGTGAAGGATTTCATACTCCTTAGGAGTAAGGAAAGTTGTTTACATTTGTAAAGGTAGGTACTCCCCCAAGGTAAGGTGTTGAAAAACACCTACCAAGGGATCAGTAGGTTAGGGACTTAGTAAGTAGGAATGGATGAGCTATTCGAAGCCCTGAGAAGGAAGGGTTGGTAGGTATCAATTTGACAATGAAATATGATGTAGTATGATAGATGGGCCTAGTTGTATGGAAGCAACTATCAACAGAAGTGGTAGATGAGGAAGTATAATGAGGTAGTGGGGGAAGCAGTCAGTGGAAGTGGTAGATGAGGCAATGGTAGTAGTGTTAGATGGTAGATTGATCAAGATGCAGTGGATAGATTCCTTAACTAGAATAAAGGACATCATTTGGGTGATAGAGACATGTTGCAAGTTTTGAAAGGTGAAGGATCAACCTTGAATGGTGTAGGGGGTTCCCTTCATAGTAAAATTTTACACAACGGTGAAGGGTTGAAGTGACACACCCCATGACACAAATCCAGGGTTGTCCAAGTGGCATGTTATATTGAAATTCCCCCTCCAAGAACATAGAATAAGTTCAGAATGGTGTAGGGACCCATATGAATGTGGAGGATGACGGGTGTAAGGAGTAGAAGTCATGGCATCATTAAAATAACGCAACATAACTGGGTTGTTATGCATGCATAATTGGTGGGTATGCATAGATTTGTTAAGGCACACATGGGAAGAAATGATATTGATTTGAGCACCTCCATCAATCATAACACATCGACGACACGAGTATCATTGATGTAGATGAGTGTATGAAGAGAACAGGTATCATGATCATCTGAATTGTAGAGGAGACAATATCTGAGTCAGACAAATACTGACAGTACTAAACTTGAGTTAAGAGGTAAATGAGATGGAATTTTAGGTTAAGTGGTGACAACAGCCACATGATGAGGGGTGAAGATTGGTGGTCAGCATGTGTCACCTATCATTAGGTGGAACCTATAATAGATTACAGGGACCTCCATGAGGGCCTTACGATGAGACTCATGGAGGTTTGGATCAAGTCATACAAAGACATCTTTAAAGGATATTGATGAAGTTGTTTAATCATAGTATGATGTGTGACTCCATCAAAAACATGATATGTCATCCCACAGAGTGTTACCTTAGGGGTAGGTGTAGATAATGGTGGGTAGTGGTGTAATGGATGGGTTACCAATCTTCTCTTTTCCTTTGTCTTTCTGTGATCAAGTGGCTTAACTCAAACCATATTGATTTCGAAGAGTAGGAAAAGAGGGTTTTGGAGTATGATCTATGGAGGATAATGAATAGATATAGGACAAGGATGTGTGGTGGATAGGTGAATGTAATTCTCCTACTAGTCTTAGGTCATCTTCACATCGAACAAGTAAACCATCTAAAGAACAGAGTTGAAGGAGAATGTTTTTTAGGGCCTTAGCTAAGGCTTCGACATCATGTCTAGGAGAATGATGATATGCATAAATTTTAGTGTCATAAAACCTGCTGGTTTACCGGTTTAGCGGGATGATAAGGTTTAATAGGTGAAGAATGTCATAACAGAAGGTTTTTAACAATCGAGCATAAGTATGTTAGAATAGGAACCTGACTTATGGATCACAATGGGAAGTAATAGTGGTGTTTGGATGAAGGTGTGGATTATTTTTGTGAAAGAGGTGGAGTTAGGGATTGAGTCGGTTTAACTAGCACTTTTTTGTAGGTAATGTGGTTTTTGGTTTAGGTTACACCTTCTTGGGTAAAGGTTCTGGGGTAGTGCACAAAGATGAAGGGGATGTAGAAAGTGTAGGCGTGAAAGTCAACCAAGGTGATAGTGAAGGTGTACGAGTAAATTGTGGTGGTAAGGTAATGCGGATGGTGTAGGTAAATGAGGAGGTAGAGGTGATGGTGATGAAGAAGAAGTGGGTAGATTAGAATATTGAGGCGAGGACATGGGTTTCTTTGCTTTAAGTTTGTCTTAGGAGAGAGGTTGCTTGACCAAGGTCGATGAATACGGGCCTAAGATTGATGGAAGACGTGAAGTTGAATAAGAAGGTGTAGGAGAAACCTGGGTAAAAGGCTTAAGAGGTTGGGTATTCCTCTTAGGCACATGAAATAGACTTGGTGAAAAATTGTGAAGAGATGTTCAAATCTATCTTCACTGTGGGGGATGGACTAGACTAGGTATTCATTGACAAGACCCCTAATGTAGAAGGTAGGTTTAGGTGCACTGGTGAAGGCTTAGGTGCATATGAAGGTTTGGGTGTGAAGATTGAGGTGAAGGAAAGGCTGATGAAGAGGAGGTTAATACGACCTAGATTAGGTGGTGACATAATTTAGGTTGCCTTGAATATTTTAGGATAGATTGCTCGAAGTATCAGAGACAACATATGCATGTTGAGTGGATACTAGGAGTCGAAGGTGACCCCAAAGTGTGGAGTAATCTAACATATTCTAAGTGATCAACCAAATGAGAGAATGGTGTAGAGAGTAGAGGAAGATGATGATCGACTTGGTGGTAATCCTTGTGAAAAATTATGAGGTCTGTGAGATAGGAAATTTTTTGGCTTCAGACTCTGTTGGTAGAAGCGATGTAAGAAGGTTGAAATGATCTTGGAAGATCTTGGAAAAAACATCACTTACATGAAGAAGATATTAAAGTGGCTCCTCTATGGGTCAAGGAAGGGAGCAAGGTAGGTGGTTTAGACTCTTCCTTAGGTAGAGAAGAGGATAAGATAGGACTCTTCCAATGGGTAGAAGTGTGGGTAATACAAGCTCCTCAATAGGTGAAAGGGTAAGTGGGGTAAGTTCATTGTATAGAATGAAGGTGAGTAGGGGTGTAGGTAGTGGGTAATGTCAACTCCTTTGGGTAGAGGAGTGAAGGTAGGATCCTCCACATGTATAGGAGAGGAGGCTCTTCACAAGAGGATTTCGTGCAAAGAATAAGGGGACTCAATAGAAGGGTTAGGAAGCAACTGAGTTAGAAGGGACAAGGTACTGTGTCAAAGATGGCATGGATCTTGTGAGCATTAGTGTCATTGGCTAGAGGTCTCGCTCAACCATGGTTTGATGAAGGGGTATGGTTTGGAAAAGGTATCTTAAAGACCTAAAGGTTTTGATTTTCTAGTGCGTGTTAGGGTTGGGTCCAAGACAAAGATATCCAGGTTATCTAACAATTAAGTGGATCAATGTTCCTGAAGTGTTTTACAATTTCCAAAATATGCCCCCTAACGTGGTGATAGCTTAGAGTAGTCATTCTCGAGAAACTTGATACCATGCCAGGTAAGAGGATTGGATTTTCAAAACCAGTATGTGGTTTGATACTTGGAAGTGGTGACTGTGATAGATCCTTGTAGAAAATTTTTCACAAGTGACATAGAATAGGATATCATATGGAAGTATAGGAATTTTTGTTCCCTATGTAGTGGTAGGTTTAGACACTTTTTCAGATGAATAGGGGAAATGATTGGAAGACTGCAAATTCGGTTGGTTTCACATGGCAGAGGATGATAAAAATTAGGACCAAACATTGGCAGATGATTTAGTTCAAATAAAATTCAGTTGCCTTAAAATTACTTTAGGATGATAGTTATGAATGGCAAAAGAGATAAAGTCTAACATTTGAAGACACCCAATATTGGGCTTCAGTCCACTCAAGAATGACACATAAAGAATGAAGTAATCAACATACACAAGATAGATCAGCGGCATATGAGACTTCTCGAAATAGGTAGGGAAGGAAACCCATCCAGGATCAGTTTGAGCTTGGTCAGCCAAACTCATGAGAATACAGAATTTTTAGAGATAGTTGCAGAGAACACATAGGGATGGAGACTTGCACAGTCATTGAATTCTTGTTTTGGGAACACAGTCCTTATAACATGTCATGCAAAAGTTCAAGAAATAAAAGGATATTGGTCCTCTAGTTAACTAGGATGTCTATTATTATGCAATTCACATCCATATGCAGGATATAAAGGCGCATGGTTTTGCTCAATAATGCCATCCTAAGTTGGGAAGTGCATAGGTTGTTAGTTGCAAATGACGTCCCTTAGTTAGACCCCTATAAGATATGAATCCCCAACTGATGTAGTGCAGGGTACCTCGAGTTGTGTAAGGCCCAATGTTGAAAAGATCCTGATTGTACATGGAGCCCTATGGACAATGTTTCTTATAATGGGTAACAAGCCCGGGTATGTTTTACTGTTCCTCCTACATGGTAATGGATTATAGTAGTGGATAATAGCTGATTATAACATGTGGGTAAGGAGTTCTTGTATGAAAAACTTAGCTATAATTATTGTTTAAGGTGGAAGAGTGATGGCTCCCAATTTTTAAGGGATCTATATTCAAAATGGCATAGGAGCTTAAGGTTATCCTATGGAGGTATAACATGCTTTTTTCATAAGGGGTTGGTACTGGAAATATCTTAACAAAGGAAATGGACCTAGAAGGAGGTTTTAGGTGGTTTGACAAATGTGAATGGCTCTTTTATAACCAATGATGGGCATTATCCTTTTTCCTTAGAATGATTGTTTTACTAGATTTTAGAATCAAGTCATTCAATTTGACCTTAAACGAAGCGCTCTTGTTGTGATAACTTAAGTTTCTTCATCTTCCAGGGTATGGACCTCTAGCTTCTGAGCCATGGTGAATGCCTCATCAAATGTTTGGAATGTTTGTACCTGAAGAGTTGGGGAAATGTTCCTAGCACAAGCCCTAGTGAACAAATCTATTAGCTCAGGTTATGGAAGTTGAAAGGTGAGCTGATTAATGAGACCCTGCCAGCATGTGCGACAAAGTCAATGATAGACTCATCATTGTATTATGCATATAGAGTATAAATCAGTCATGGAGACCTTCTTAGAGATATTGATGGAGAAGTGGTCAAGGAAGGTCTGGGCTAACTGATTGAAGGAGATGATTGATTGCTTAGGTAGAGCATTGTACCAATCAAGAGAAGGCCCTGTCAAGGACATGGGAAAATTCCTAAAGAGTAAGGCATCATCGTGAGTGATTAAATAACAAATGTGTTTGAATGATCACAAATTTTGTTGCAGATCTTCCTTACTATTAAATCGATTAAACTTAGGCATCTCCCAATGTGTGGGATAAGGATGAATGGGTATAGATGGATGAATAGGCTCATTACAAATTTCATCGTAAGTCAAGGTATTTTGAGAGCTAGAAAAAGATGCTTCGAGGGTCTACATCTTATCCATCATCATCTTTATAAGATCCATCGTAGGATTTTGATTGAGGGATGCCCCCTACGGTATAAGGGGGTGGATAAGATGAATGGGTCATGGAAGGCACACTAGTGTATGGTGGTGCCTGAATAAGAAAACTGCAGATGGGGGTATGTAAGAGGGAATAGATGATGAAGGCATGTACCCTGAATAAGAAGTGGAGGTGACGAGAGGTAGTTGTTGAGGTAGGGTATAGGTGGGAGGAACTTGTGTAGAAGACCCTTGTGGTAATAGGTGGAAGATTTTGGGGTATAGAAAGGACGTCAATATTTTGAAAAGGGGGTATGAGATGCCGACAGCAGCGACTGGTGGTTGAGAAGTAATGGGTACATGAGGTACTGATGATGTGGGTATCACTACACTAAGAGTTGTAGATGATGGTGATGGTAGATGTTGAAGGGGTGACAGATTTTTTGTCGAAAGTGTGATAGGGGTCATAGGTGTGACAAATATCTGAAGGTGTAGGGATGATTTGAGAAATGAAGGTGTTGTGAGGTGGGAGCAGGTAACACTATACTAGTATTAGCATTCATAGATAGTGGGCGAGGTGGGTAGGAAAATGGAGGTAGGCATACCAAACAATGGGCTGGCCTGATGAGTCATGGGTAGAAGAAGTGGGCGAGATAATGTTGCAAGGATACAAGATTATGATCGAGGAATTTCATGAATTCCTCGTCACCTTATGGGTATAGCGGTAGAAGTTGGGATCCATGGGTGAATAAATGGAAGGTGGTGAAGGGCTAGGAGGTAGTGGCTGATGAAGTTTGGCGTGAAAAACTAGGGCGTTGAGCTTGTTGGATGAGTCAAAACCATGTGAATGGTGGAAAAATAGGTGGTCTAAGCTCTGAAAATGCTACAAAACCACAAAATACGGAATGTTTGGGAAGAATTGGAAAAGAATATGGTTGTGTATTTGACTGATAAAAATAAAAAACACAGAAACTGATACGTCAGTCAGTTAACCGGTGTCAGTTAGGAAGAAGAACTAATGCTGTTGCTTAGACTGACATGCTGGTTACGAAGGTAAAAAATAAAAATGGATTTGAAAATCTGAAGAATAAAGGTTGAAAAAATGGGTGTAACTGGGTGTTTGTTAAGGTTGATAGAGGACTCATAAATAAGTGTATTGTCAAGATATTTAGAAACACATAAAGTTGATATGAAAGTGAAGATATATGAAATGTTGTTTTTGACCAAATAATAAAAAACACAGAGAAACTGATGTCGGTTGGTAGTTAACCAGTGCCAGTATTGATGAAAGAACTGATGTTGGTCACTGGACCAATGTCGGTTACTGATATTTTTAAGAAGATGAAGAAATTTTGAATTTGGAGTGAATTAAGTCAAAGTAAAAGCCAACCCAGAAGTTGTGTATGACTAGAAAGATGTCCTATCACACTAAGAAAAAACTAAAATACACCAGCTATGATGGTGGAGTGTGAAAGAGAAGAAAAATGATGAATCATTCCTCACAACTCAAAACATAATTCAATCAAGAAAAAACTAGCAAAACACGTAAATCCTAGGTATTATATTTTAATGTTTAGTGGCTTATGCCTTTTAAATTGATTGTGAATAAAATAGATTTTTTGGATAACGAAGGTGCCCTATAAGCAGTCTATGGCTGGTTTCAAGTTATTTTTGGATAAAGTTATCTGATATACCTTTCAATACATGAGGTCTGATGCTCTGATATGAAAACCAACTAGAACACCGGGCGGGGGCCCACCATCAATGGGTTCTTAAATCCTTGATGTCTTCTTCCTGGAAGGGAAATTTTTAAGAAATGTGTAAATTGTGTAAGTGGTTTGGCTTGGGGAGTGTGTGCACAAATGTGAACTATGCTTAATCCAAATCCAATCACTAAGTGGTCATGACCTCCACTGTGTGATTACTAATTAAATCTATGTGATCTAATACAACATTCAAAGGATGAAATGCAAATATTTTAAACCCAAATTGAAAGTGATATTCGATGTATCAAAAGGATAACAAGAAGAGGAATGCTCTTTCACTAAATGTAGTACAGAAGAAAAGAAGAACGTGTTATTTTTAAGCACCAAAGGACAAATTTCTTTTAGACAAATAGAAAGAAAAGAAGATTTCTAAGGAGAGATTTAGTGTGATTTTTTTTTCAGGAAATAAACAAACACACAAATGCATCCTATTTCAATAATAAAAATAAACCACAAGATGGGGTCCCACTGGGCATGCCAAAATGTTTCACCGCAAAGTAGAGATAAAATAGATAAGAGGTAAGGAGTGAGGAGTGAATACCTGTGATAGTCGAAGAAGGTTGCACACGCATTGAATGCTGACCAAGATTATTGTGAAGAGATTCCCTTTGGCTAGGAGGAATGACCTGAACTAGAAACACAAGACCACAAATAACTAGTTAAATAATATATGGTCAGTGGACTGCCTAGCGGATATGCTAGATCCAGAGAAGTGTGATGTGCTTCCTAGAGAGGTTATCAATCCACTGTTTTTAACAATTTAATGCAAGGAAAAAGCATAAAAAAATAAAATCATCCTATTGTAATATAATGTATGATTTAGGCATATCATATAAAATACAATAAGCTAAATTTAATCTAAATAAGGCAAGTTATGACTAAATTAGAAAAGGTGGTTGGCTGTAGGCCTGGTCTGGGCTTGCAAAGGTGTTAACAGAGGTTGTAAATGAGGTCTGGGAATGGATTTGAGAAGGTTTTGGGCTTGTTTGAGAGTGATTTTATGAGCTCGTTGGTTTGGAGGAAATTACCAGTCACAAAGACCGGGGTACCGATTAGGCGACCGATACCAATACCTGGTAATGGCTGACGTTGAGTTGGGTGACCGATGTCTAGTAGGGGCAATTGGGTAGCAAAGATAAAAAATGGGTTGGTTTGGCAGCTCTCTGTGATTACACAGAGAGTGGAATGGAAGGCTTAGGTTTAAGGGTTATAGGATTTGGGTGAAGACTCAGGCAAGATGACTAATATATGTGGTTTTGGGAAAGGTATGAAGGGTCCTCAGGTAGGTAGATGGTTGAGATCGAGGTGATGTGGGAGTGATCTATGGGTATAGGTCGGGTGAGAAACGAATAGAAAAACAAGTAAATAACTAATCTACTCTAAACCAACAATGACTAAAGGTAGGTGAAATATACTTACTTGTAGAAATGTAGGTCGGTAGTATGGAGGTGGTGATGGTTGTCATAGAAGAAAGGTGGTCTCTGAATGAATGCAATAACAAGACGGAGGGCACATGTGCTTCCCTGTGAATGCACTTGAGGCTCTGGATCAATCTGTTGATGGATGGTATTGGTGTTTGAACAATGTAAGATGCCTCCGGTATGTCGCAAGATTGCTTGAAAATATTAGAGAGTAAGGATGTAATGATTGCAAGAGCTCAGAAGATCCAAGATTCAGAACTTGAGCAAAGAGTTAGGAAATGACTATTTAAGGAAACTGACAGCGGTTAGGTGTGACCGGCACCGGCCGTAGGAATAACCGACGTCGGTTAGGGAGAAATAGTTGTCATACTTACTAAAAATAACCATGATTCCTTCCTAAATTTGGTGTGATTGAGATTTTGGTTTTGGGTCACAAGTTTGTTAATGCACTAAATGGAGTGGGAGAGTAGTTAGAGGGATAATAGGCCATGTAAGAATGGGTCTTAGTTGGTTGTAGAATGAGTTAGGGCTAATTAAGGCAAGTAGTTAAGTTAGGGTTAGGTGGTTAGGGTTTAGGACTTGAGTCTCAAAGCGTAATGAATGGAGAGGTAATGTGGAGAGGTGAGGTGGAGAGGTTAGGTAGATAATTAAATTAGTTTTGGTAATTAAATTAATAATGATGTGAGGTAATAATTAACTTAATTAAGGGTAAATTGATTATAATGTGTGAAAGGGACCATGATGAAGAGGGTGCATTGATTAATTAAATGGGAATGGCCTAGAGGGTGAAACCCAATTGTGGGTGTCTACAAACACATTGTGGAATGTAATACATGATAAAATCATAAAGCAAAATGAACCTCCTCTGTTGTGTGGTACTAAGAGTCATGATGGCTATAATCGTGTCTCTGTAAGAATATTACTCCTGAATTAACAACATGTGATGCATACATAAGTATGATGGTACACCTTGGGTATGTTAATTTTTTGTAAAGGAAAGTGTTAATCCTTCTCTTATCTCCTCCTTCTTCCTCTTCTTCTCTACCTCCTTTCTAATTCTTCATTGTGAGAAATCATGACATTCGTCCCATTCATTTAAATGTGGCTTTAGAAAATGTTGTATTAAGTTTCCCTTAATTAATAAAAGGGAAATTAATGTTCTTTCCTAGGAACTTGAAAGGTCATATGTTGTGTAGGACATCTGAAAAGTCACATGGGGGGTAGATGACGAGTCTTATGAAATTCTATATAATGTAATGACATACTCTTGCTAAGGGGTAGTTAATTTTGTGCACTCAATAGAGAGATCTATTAAGAAATACAAGAGAGATAAATTCTTCCACTTTTCTCCATGATTTTTCTTCCATTTCCTGCATTGTAAAACTTGATGAAAATGGCAATAAAGAAAGGGATTGTTTCTTTTCACAGTTTATGAATGTGTGTAAATTTTTGTGCATGGTTTCCTCTAGCTGCTGGCATAATAATCTTGTTGCCTATTTCTATTTTATTGTGAATGTAAACTTTCTAATCAAACCTGGAGAGAATATGTTTTTCTACTCATAGATTTGGTTTTCCTTGTCTAATCTCCCACTCCTATTTCCCCACATTTCAGCAAATTACTCCCTTACATCTTGTTGTAAGAATTTTTTGTGGGTACAGTGGAGTGTACCTGTTGGATCCTTGATCACTTGGCCAACAAAAAATGTCCCATTTTTTGTCATTCAAACCAAAGTGGAGCCACACCACCAAAGCAGAGGGACCTAGAGTCCTGGAGACGTTGGAAAGAAACAGACCAATTTATCCCTCGACAAATTTTCTCGCCAACAATGCCAATCAGATTCAATTTTCAAAGTGATAGAATCCTATATATACAAGTTCACCTTAACAATTTAATATTCAATAAACACTTATCTCTGTACCAAATACTAAGCTAAGAAATCAAGAGTACTATCTTCATACTATATATCACAACACAAGAGAGCATAAATATTTTTTACACATCTATATACAAGGGTTTATGTCAGATTAAATTAACATATCCCGTTATCAATGTCGAAGCACAAGGGAAAATATAGGTCAATGGTTATACATTACATGCACACTTACACAACACACTAAGAGAACTAAATTGATTCTAAAGTGTAGTTTATTGCTCGGTCACTCACAAACATTGTTATCACTGAGGTCAGTCTAACTCAATATTTTTCATCTTTTTGTAATGAACCATTACATTAAAACCTTGAGGCATTAGTAAATCCACACACCATGATCATAAAATCTCACCATGCTCTATATCCTATACCATGGGATAAATTTGCAATTGTATAATAAGACCACTCCCAACCATATATGAGCCCCAATGTGAACACTACAATACTGACATAGCCACCTGTGCCAAGAATCAAACCTTAGTGGTCACTTTGATACCAAATGTAACAAACTGTTAAACCAAAACATCAAGACATTAGTGAATCTGCACACTATGATTATAACACTTTTATTTTGTTGAGTTGTGGAGCTCAATTGCTTCACAAATAACATGCTTTATTAACTTGCTGGAATACACAGTAACTGGCATGTCGGTCGGGTAACCACCATCGGTCACCTGGGGACTGACATTGGTCAAGAAAGTAGGAACTGGTATCAGTCAGGGTAACTGGCATCGGTTACCTGTGCGTGATTGATTTTATTTAAGTCACGGGAATTAGATCTAACCTTTGATATAAAGGTGATCTAATGGTTGTAATTGCATAGCTAAAGTGCCCTAAGTTTGTATATGCTTATATAAGCTAGAAAGCTAGGGTTAGAAGATAGAGAATTAGAAGAATTGTAAGAAGGAATTCTTGGAGAGAGAAAAAGAGAAGCTTGTGAGGAGGAAAGTATTGTACATCCGGGAGAGGTGTGGAAGATTGTATATCTTCATTGTATATCCTCTGTGAAGTTTTGAATAATATATTGGTTGTTTCTTGGTGGATGTAGCCCACACTGGGTGAACCACGTTATATCTTGTGTATTGTTCTTCTGGTTTATTTCGTATTTATTGCTTGTATGCTTAGATATGATATATATCTGTACAACTGGTGTGATTAACCCCAACAACTGGTATCAGAGATTTTTTGTTTGAGGGTTTTGTGTGTTGACAAATTTACTCACAGAGGGATTTCTGATTGAGTGGGAGCTACAACAATGGCAAAAGATGGAAAATACAGAGTTGATAAATTTGACGGCCATAATTATCAATTATGGAAGATACAGGTGGAAGATTATATGTATCAGAAAGATCTATACTTACCGTTGGATGAGAAGGAAAGACCTACAAAGATGACTGATGAAGAATGAAAAATTCTTGATAGAAAGGCTTTGGGATCTATAAGATTGAGCTTGACAGCATCTGTGGCTTCGAATATTACCGAAGCAACAACCACAATAGAGTTGATGAAATCTTTAGCTAATTTATATGAAAAACCTAGTGCTTCAAATAAAGTTTATTTGATGAAGAAATTATTTAATTCAAAGATGCAAGAAGGTGAATCTGCATCAAGTCATTTGAATGATTTCTGTTCTATTGTAAATCAATTAAAATCAGTTAATATTCTGTTTTGATGATGAAGTGAAAGCACTTTAATTCTTATGCTCTTTGCTAGATAGTTGGGATAACTTGGTAATGGCTGTTAGTAATACAACGTCTGCTACTAATATTTTAAAGTTTGATGATGTGGTTAGTATAATCCTGAATGAAGAAATACACAGGAAAAGTACAGGAGAATTATCATCTGGTAATGCTTTGAATGTAGAAAGTAGGGGAAGGTAGAAGGAGAGATCCAAGAGCAAGAATAATGGGAAATCAAAGTCTAAGAATGACAGATCTAAATCCAGAGGTAAAGGAATAACCTGCTGGAATTGTGGAAAGAAAGGACATGCAAAGAAGGATTGTTGGTTCAAGGAAAACAAAGAGAATGTACCAGAGAAAGGTAAAGAGGAAAATGTTGCATCTTCTGAGGTAATGAAAGATGCCCTTATTCTCTCCTTGGATAATAAAATTGAATCATGGGTTTTAGATTCAGGAGCTTCTTTCCATGCTACCCCTAATAAGGGTTATTTCAGAAATTATGTCCAGGGTAATTTTGGGCATGTTTATTTAGGAGATGATGAACCATGCAATATTATTGGTAAATGAGAAGTTCATCTAAAATTGTAGAATGGAAATACATGGATATTGAAAGATGTGAGGCATGTGCCAAGCCTCAGGAGAAATCTAATTTCTGCAGGACAACTAGGTGAATCTGGTTACATGGTTACATTCACAACTGACTCTTGGAAAGTTACCAAGGGATCTCTTGTTGTAGAAAGAGGAAAGAAGGTAAGAACATTATATTTTTCTACCTGTATTACTGATTCCTTTTATGTGCTATCTACTTCAGATTCAGATGCAAGCATGTGGCATAATCGGCTATGCCATATGAGTAAAAAAGGAATGCAAATCTTAAAGGCTAAGGGTAAGTTATCATATTTAAAAGATGTAGATTTTGATTTCTATGAGCATTTGTATATTTGGAAAGCAAAAGAGAGTGAGATTTCTCAAAGTTGGGGCAACAAAGAAGGAGCAAAAATTGGAGCTTGTGCACTCAAATGTGTGGGGACCAGCCTAGGTAGCTTCTCATGGAGGATCCCAATATTATGTGACTTTCATTGATGATGCCACAAGAAAGGTATGGGTTTATTGTATTAAACATAAATATGATGTTTTTGAGACTTTTAAAAGATGGAAAGCCCTTGTGGAAAATGAATCAAATTCAAAGTTAAAATGCCTTAGATCTGACAATGGTGGTGAGTACTGCAACAAGGCTTTCAATGATTATTGTTCAGTGAATGGAATACATAGAGAAAGAATGGTTCCTAGAACACCACAGGAGAATGGTGTTGCTGAAAGAATGAACAAGACAATCATGGAACATGCAAGAAGCATGAGGATACATGCTGGATTACCCTTGTAGTTTTGGGCAGAAGCAGTAGACATGACAATTTATTTAATTAACCATGGGCCTTCAAGTGCACTGGATGGTGGAATACCAGAAGAAGCTTGGACTGGAAAAGAGGTAGATATTTCTTTTCTTAGAGTATTTGGTTCAGAAGATTTTGTGCATGTTGATAAAGAAAATAGAAAGAAGTTGGATGCTAAATCCAAGAGATGTACTTTTATTGGTTATGGCTCTAGTGATTTTAGATTCTTGTTTTTGGGATTTAGAAGATTCTAAGATTGTTAGGAGTCGTGACATTGAATGAAATGAAAAGAGAATGTACATGGATCAAGTTTTGGTACCCAAAGATGAACCGGTTGGAAATTTTGTGGAAGAAAACTCATTCTTAGATTTAGAATTGACATCTACAGGTACTAATGTTGGTCAACCTGAATCAGTATCGGTTGAACAGAACTGACATCGGTCACCAAGACCAACGTCAGCTACAAAAGATCATCGACCTGTTGTCGGTTAGCTGAACTGGTCATCGGACAAGAGGTGACCTGGCAGTCGGTCACTGTCAGAAGTGGATACAAATATACAGGATGTCTAGATTGAGCCCCTGACACCCCAGATCTCAGTTAGAAGGTCACAAAGGGTAAGTAGACCTCCAGAAAGATTTACACCTTCCTTATCTTATTTATTATTGACTGATAGTGGTGAACCAGAAAGTTTTGAAGAAGCAATGCAAGATGAAACCCACAAGAAGTGGGAGCATGGCATGGATGAGGAGATGGACTCCTTGAAACAAAATCAAACATGGGATTTGGTTAAGTTTCCAGCAGGTAAAAGAACATTGCAGAACAAATGGGTTTACAGGATCAAGGAAGAAGAGGGTGGACAAAAAAGATACAAGGCAAGGCTTGTGGTAAAAGGATTTGCACAGAAATCAGGTATTGATTTTGGTGAGATATTTTCTCCTGTAGTAAAAATGACTTCCATACGTACTGTATTGAGTTTAGTTGCAGTAGAAGATTTACATTTAGAGAAACTTGATGTCAAGACGAATTTCCTTCATGGTGATTTGGAGGAAGAGATTTATATGCAACAACCGCTTGGTTATGAAGTCAAGGGTAAGGAGAAACTTGTGTGTAGGTTGAAAAAGAGCTTGTATGGGCTCAAACAAGCCCAAGGAAATGGTATATGAGGTTTGATAGTTTCATGCATGAGCATGGTTATATGAGATGTGAATCTAACCATTGTATTTATTTAAAGAAGCTTGAAAATGGAAGCTATATTATTTTGTTATTGTATGTGGATGATATGCTTATTGCAGGATCTAGTATGCAGGACATTGGTGAGCTTAAAGAAAAGTTAGCTCATACATTTGCAATGAAGGATTTGGGAGCTGCAAAGAAAATCCTTGGCATGTAAATTCTTAGAGACAGGAAGAACATGAAATTGTATTTGTCTCAGGAACATTATATCAATAAGGTGTTGGAAAGGTTTAATATGCAAAATTCAAAACCTGTAAGTACACCTATGGCTGGACACTTCAAATTGAGCAAAGATCAGTGTCCTATATCACATGAGGAGGTTGAGTACATGACATGAGTTCCATATGCTTCAGCAGTTGGAAGTCTTATGTATGTTATGGTTTGTACTAGACCAGACATTGCACAGGCAGTGGGAGTTGTGAGAAAATTTATGGCCAATCCAGGTAAAGAGCATTGGAAAGTAGTCCAATGGATTCTTAGGTATTTGAGAGGGACATCCAACATGCAGTTATGCTATGGAGGGTCAGATACTTCTTTATGTGGCTATGTTGATTCAGATATGGCTAGAGATTTGGATGGTAGGAGAAGCACCACTGGATATGTATTCACAGTAGGTGGGACAACAGTTAGCTAGATTTCTAGATTGCAGAAGGTTGTGGCCTTATCTACTACAGAGGTCAAGTATGTTGCAACTATAGAGGCTAGTAAAGAGATGATATGGATGAGCAGGTTCATGGAAGAGTTGGGAAAAGGAACAAGAGGATTGTAGATTATACAGTGATAGTCAAAGTGTGATTCATCTGGCAAAGAACTCAGTGTTTCATTCAAGAACGAAACACATTCAGTTGAGATATCACTTCATACAACAGGTGTTGGAGGATGGGCAACTGAAACTAGAGAAAATTCATGCAAAGAGAACCCTGCCGGATATGCTAATGAAGTCGTTGGTAAAGGAGAAGTTGGAGCTTCACTCCACTTCTGTTGGTCTTCAAGTTTGAGACTTGAAGAGGAAGAAACAGGCCAAGGAAAGGATCCAAGAATGGAGTTGTACGGTACAATGCAACAATTTATCTCCAAGTGGGAGATTGTTGAGTTGTGGAGCTCAATTGCTTCACAAATAGCATGTTTTATTAATTTACTGGAATACACAGTAACCAACGTCGGTTGGGTAACCGTCGTCGGTCACCTGGGGACGACATGGTCAATCAGGTAGGAACCGGTATCGGTTAGGGTAACCGACATCGGTTACCTGTGCATGATTAATTTTATTTAATTCATGAGAATTAGATCTAACCTTTGATATAAATGTGATCTAATGGTTGTAATTGCATATCTAAAGTGCCCTAAGTTTATATATGCTTATATAAGCTAGAAAGCTAGGGTTAGAAGAGAGAATTAGAAGAATTGTAAGAAGGAATTCTTGGAGAGAGAAAAAGAGAAGCTTGTGAGGAAGAAAGTACTGTACATCCGGGAGAGGTGTGGAAGATTGCAGATCTTCATTGTATATCCTCTATGAAGGTTTGAATAATATATTGGTTGTTTCTTGGTGGACGTAGCCCACACTGGGTGAACCACATTATATCTTGTGTATTGTTTCTTTTGGTTTATTTCTGTATTTATTGCTTGTATTCTTAGATTGATTATATATTTGTATAAGCTGGTGTGATTAACCCCCAAAAAAATCCCAGTCAATGGGACATTATCTCATATGGTTTAACCCATAACAACTTGTCATTTCTATCTCAACAACATCTCAGTACAAGGCTGTCAATGTCCTATAAGTTCTTTCAGCAAATTATTTTGTCAATAGAGTAGGTTTCCTTTCAGGAAAGTGCATCTGCACAGCATCTTTGTTGCTTGTAGGGGTTCTTGTTGCATAGTTTGTTCATAGATTACACAGGAAGATGGGATCAACTCTAGGTTCAACATAGTCGTAACATTTGCCACTTTAGGGGTTGTGTTAGGTTCAAGTTCTTATAGGGTATTATCATACTTTACCTAGGCTGACTCCATACACTAATGGATGTTCAGAGGCACCTGAGTCTATGATCATACTCATCTATTCAATGTAGATGTTAGCCTTGTGACAAGTCAGAGAAAGATGTAGAATGCATTTTTACACCGTTGCAAAAATGGGATAACTTGAGGGATTGGGACATGGGAAAATTCATGGAAGTTTGATAGAAGAATGATGGAGAAAATGAGTTGAAGAAATCTGAAAGGGCTTGAATCCATTGGTAGAAGGGATGGTATGAGTAGCATTGGTGAGTTGGGTGAGTAGCTATGGGGGTTAAGTTTGAAACTAGTTGGGGAGTAAAACACTTTGTATGGATGGGTCTACAAAGATCACAGCACTGCGGAAATGTGAGTTATAGACTACATTTTCTAAGGTAAAACTCATCTGGTGTGAATGCATAACATTGAGTTTTCTCCAAGGTGGTGGAAACAAGACCTTTGTGGCAAGATGAGCACTAACTCTCCAGATTGAAGTTGGTTCTTACTCCTCTAATTTACATGTATGCATGCAATTCTCGCAGAGGTTCTGATTCAAAATTCCTACTCTAAAACTACAAAGGAGATAGGGTTGAGAGAAAAACAAGGAAATGGAAACAAAGACTAAGCAAAAACTTGAAAGGTGATACACCAAAGGAGTTTTGAACTCCTTGCTTTAAAATATAGACACAAATCATGAAGATGAAGCAACAGAAACATGCACAAATTACTAGAATGCAATGAAGGATTAGAAGACAATAATAACTGCATGAGTGGATTGAAAATTTTCTGATCACAAAACATACAGTATCATGCCCAAATTTGATACAATTTTTTCCATTGGAAAGGAGGCAAAAAACGTGTTACAATCTCCATGGGAGGGTTTGAAACTCCTTTAAATCCACCTGCTAAGGAGGAAATAAGAACTTACAAAAGCAAGAACATCCAACAACTTTACAAATGAGCCAAAACTGGCTTTAAACACTCGAGTAGAAAGAAAGAAAGTGAAAAACACGGGAAAATTGATTTGGAACTCAAACCACTGACAAGATCCATATAATTGGCGGTCCAAAATGATGTGTTTCCATGAAAAGAAGCCCATACTTCTTAAAGTACATTGCTTGCACAGAGCAAAACAGAGGCCCATACTAATCATTAATTTTGGTCGTTGGAGTCATTTTCTATGTTTTTTACATGCCAGAGACGTTTTTCCATTTTTCTCCCATAAATATTCATCAAAAATTAAAATTGAACCCTCCATCATGTAGATAATTTCAACATCTTTTCAATGATATAAATAACGTCCTAGGAAATATGATCTTGATGATCGAATCGTTATGGCCCTCTGAAGCATTTCTAGTTTCTAGAAGGGCATTCCTCTTGGGACAAAATTCGAGCTTGAAGGGCCGAAGTCTCTTGAAAATCTCTTTCCTCATTTTTGAATTTGCTAAAAAATTCCCAAAATTCCCTATGCAAAACCTGCTCCAATGCCATTGTGTCGCTTCCCCATTCACCGATGGGATCGAGGGCCCAAACTTCACTTTTCCCCTTTGATTTTTGCATTAGGAAAATTTCCTGATTTTTCCCCATGCTCCGCTTTCCTAGGTGACACGTGTTGCTTCTCTGGTCACTCCACAGGGATGCACATTCAACATTTTCCTGATTACACCTTTATCACTTTTGAAAAAAACCAAAGTTTCCTCCATGCCTGACTCTCACCGCAAATGGAGGGACATGTGTCGCTTCCACTTATTGGTTGCATGGAAAAGCCTTAAGCCATTTCTCCTTTCCTTCATCATCTTCGGGCCTACAGGCCGGTTTTCCCCTTTTTTCCTCCGCTAACTCCTTGGAAAAATTTCCAACTTACCTCCGTAAAGGCCTTAAAAGTACTCCTACTACCACATGGCAATCTATCTCATTGAATTTGGGCCTGTTAATTGGAAAATTTCCCCAAAAACTCCACCGAGCCATAACTTTCAAACCATCTTGAGCTAGTTAGGAGAAAAAATTTACCTTTCTAGAAAGGGGAAGGAAAATCCTATCTGATGAAGCCATCTTTCATAGTTCTTCAAAATTGAGTTCCTGAAATGTCACCTCTCAGAAAATTGAAGTTATAAGCATCAAGGAAGGGAAGAATGAAGGCAAGTTAGCCAAAATAAGCAGGGGGCTCATTTTGGATAGGACAAGTTACCCAACTCATTATTCCATGTTTTATCCTCATATCCTTTCAGACAGATAGCACCAAGTAGGGACATGGAGTGCCCAAGTGTTGTTGTCCCATTTCTGTGCTTTTTTCCTCTTTCCCTCTTCTCCTATGTTTAAAATGCCACATCAACCACTATCTTTTCTAAAACTCGTATTACTAACATTTAGGTCAAACTTTAGGGTTGTTAATGAAAAATTTCAAGTAAAGTAATTATATATACATAACTTACTATTCTAACAGAAGTCACATGACTAGGAAAAAGGGGATATTACTTTCTATCTATCTACTTGGGAAAAGAGTAACATTCGAGGACTATATTTGGGTTGAATCATTCACTACATGAGGAAGTGAAAATTCTTAATTCCATCACACACACTCATCTTGGGGGAAAATCAGTTTTATCCCACTATCTCAGTGTAACTAGCACAAGGGGAACCTAGATTTAAGGGGTATAATTTTATCACACACACACTAGAACTACATTGAGTTTAAAATGTACTACAATGTTGCAAAAGTGAAAATCACATTGGGGTGACCATCGATGTAATTCTGACTCAAACATATACATATTTTATTCCATCTAAAGTGTGTTTGAGCCTTGTGTAGGTAACTAGGGTTTTTTTCCTAGTACATGTGGGATAGAGAAACCCTACAATGAAGTCAAAATGACAATAAGTGAAGTAAATTTAAAATTGATGGATCCTGAAAGAATCAAGTCCACACTCACTACTAAGACATTATTGGTAGGTTTATACATTACTGCACATGCATGTATTGTCCTCTTCTAGCTGGTGTTGTCTGACACACTTTCAAAACACATTTTTCTAGAAATATCATGCACATACTAGATTAATCCTATTCCACTATCACTTTAACCAAATTTAGAAAAAAATAGCAAGTGCTAGATAACTTAGTTTTAATCCTTACTTACTTATACTTGTTTTCTATTGCATATTATATGTTGTGTATTCTTGATATATTCTAATTGATCTTAATCCTGTAATTAAAATTTAATTTTATTGAATCAATTTCTAGCTGATGTGGATTAAGGATATGATGATACATCATATTATTATCATCCCATTCCACAACATCTACCTCTCTTTTCCAGTATTAGTATGTTACCAATTGTTAGTATACCTTCCACTAAAGTCTCCTTAGTTATCTTTGTGCCCATCTTATAGGCATAATGTGAAACCATTTCTTGATGTAATTTTATTGAATATTTGAAAATAACTAACAATATAACTCTTGACTTATGGGATACCTATTTTTATGATGACCTTAGTCCAAAATATGCATCTAATGATAGTGGTTGGATTAGAGGGGATAAAGCTCCAACCTGAAGTATTCTTAAATTGTTTAATTATCATAGACATGCACTATCTCCTAACATAGATCTCGCCAAGGAGGTAGAAGGCTCCATTTTAGATGGTGGTATCTTCCCTAGTACATGGCCATGATATACACATCTTCCCAAAACTAATATTAATACATTCCAAACTGATATTGATATAGATGATGATAGCGATGATGAACATTCTTCTACTTCTACAGATGGCGATGCACATAATAATTGTGATATTAAGGTTACTAATTTATATGACGTGTCTATTTTTAATGATGTTTATATTCCTAAAAATGTTTATATTCCTGATGATCATTATGTTCATAGTGAATTCATTTATGATAATTTTTCTATTTCTAACAATTTTGTTATTCATAATGATGTTTATTCACATGATGATATACTTATATGTAATCCTGAAAATGCTAATGTTATTATATGTGTTTCTACTCTTTCTCATGAATGTACGAATGATGTTAGTACTATTGAATCTTCCATGCCTCTTTTTACAAGTAACTAATGCAAATGTTAGTATACCTTTAATATGTCTTAATTATTGTAAACCCGACCCTTACTCATGTGTTGATTCTACTGTCAATAATTATAATAATCTTGTTTTTCATCCCTTAGATGTACCTAGTGTTAAGTTACTTTAGATCATGAAAGCCAAAGTAAACATATAACTTTTAATATGCCTGAATAGGATGTAATCACTTTTAAACCTAATAATATTCCCATGACTACTGTAAATGGAAAAATACAACCCTTGAATGAGCCTCATATTGTTTATGCAAAACCTTCTCAATAGGTCCTTTCTCTCATGCATGTGGTAGGTGATTTACAACCCAAATGGAAAACTTTGACATTAGAAAGTGAGGCTTACTATGATTTTATTAACTCTAATACTTTATATGGAAATCCCATATAGTGTAGAATATTTCAATCATCCTTATCTCATAATTTTGCATGCATAAATTCTAATTGTTTGATGGAACTTCTTACCATTATCTACATCTTAATTAATATAGGTCTATGATGGTTTCTTATATCAATGATAGATTTAATTTTAAAGTATTTCCCACAAAGTTTTACTGGAGAGGAAATGGTTGGAGCTCAAACTTGCACCTGTCCCAGATCAAGTTGAACTGGGTCATTGAGGCAACAATGGGACTGTCTCCAAGTTGTGGGACCTTGCAGTGCTTGAGATAGACCTCCAGAGAAGGCGGTTCCTCTACCTATTTCTATGGCTACTGCTACTCCTAATTCTAAAATGGAAATCCTAAGCTAAACATGCTAAGGGATAAGGGATAGAAGGATATGTGGAAAGGGAAAAATAATCTAAGGAAAATGATAACACTAGAAAGAAAGGGGTATGAACATGATATGTTTTGAGAGAAAATAAAGGAAAATGTGTAGAGTAATGCTAACACGCATAACACAGACCAGAACGTACATCACACAATCATTTCATGAGACACAATCAGAAAAGGAGATGCAAGGGACGTGAGGAAGCACAACAAGCACACAACGTAAGGGAAAGGAAAGGAAGAAGAATAAAAATAGGTTAAGGTAGAAGATAGCCACAAAACAATGCTTCTATTACTTCAAGAAATGCACAATCTATTACAATGGCATATGAGGCCGATATCCACATGTAAAGACCAAATCTAAAGGTTTGTAACTCAAAATGCAAAGGCAATACCTTACAAACTAGAAAGATGTTCCAACCCTTCACAATGAACAATGATCTTACATTTATAAAATAATGGATG
Organism: Taxus chinensis; assembly: GCA_019776745.2. NCBI lineage: Eukaryota > Viridiplantae > Streptophyta > Pinopsida > Cupressales > Taxaceae > Taxus > Taxus chinensis. The sequence goes on from JAHRHJ020000133.1 coordinate 72,043, forward strand.
AGAGAAGAGGAGGAGAAAGAAGGGAAAAGAGGTTTTGAAACTCCAACCACCAACAACCAATAATGAATGTCTGCAAATCTACCTGTAAATATATCAAATGTTCTTCCCCATGATTGTTTGACGTGTATGAGAAGGAAAGAGGAGAGATTTGAATCAAATCGTGTGGTTGGAGCAATTAGATCTTGCATTAATGGTTGAAGGGATGTTTTCCTATTTCTTGCATACCAAATCCTACCAAATTTGAATTTGAGTGATCTAAGTGTAGCCCACATCAACAATCTTTCAACAAGCCTAGGCGTGCATGTGATCAGAGCCCTATAGCAAAGTTATGGTGATCTGACGTCTACAGGTGAAATCTGAACATGAAATAACACGTGGCGCATGGTGATTGACTGAATATCAACCAACTATTCATCTATTTTTTCATTTCTGCTACGTGTCACATATTGGTTTGTCACAAGGATTCGGCACCCTTTTATCGCGCTTCAACCAGTTTCATGTGATATAATCATTCTGATAGGCTACCACGTGGCAAAATAATTGGTGCAAAAGGAGGCACGAAGGCGAGCACGAAAAGGGAGAAGTGCACAAAAGAAAGTAAAAGAGAGGGCATGCAAAAGTAACATGTGTGGAGGAATGGAACATACTCGTATAGGAGATAAGTATGTAGACAGGTGACAAGCATGTAGAAGGTGATTATGTACCAAAAGGAAAGGGGCACACAAGAATTCTAAGGACTTAACTAATTTTGGGAAGCAAATTTGAGGCCAACATGAAGGGTGAATGAACTGTTCGGAAGATGGTGGATGTGTCAGGAGTGCGCGCAACAAAAATAGAAGAGATAAAGGAGTAAGGGAGAAAATTGGAAAGCATGCATGAAGAGAAAAGTGAATGAGCATGCATAGGGAAAATGTAACCCAAGAGAATTGTGCCAAAGGGATAACCAAAGTGCGTGCACAACCTGTAATATTTGAAACTCAGAGCTAGAATGGGGATGTAAGTTGTCAAAATAACTAGGGGAGTTATTTTGGACAATAGTTTGGTGAATTTCAGGGCCATCTACCTACTAGATGAAGGAGATCAGTAGCCTCGAGCATCCATTAGGCATGGAGTCATCCTAAAAATATGAAATTCTAATCTGTAACTTGAAGAACTACCCCCTTGAAGTCATTTGAAACATTTTTTGAACTCTATCCTAAATCCTAAAACTTTTGAAAACTACTGGAAGATAACTAACATTCTAGAAGCAAAAGAAGAGCATGTGTGAGAAGCACATGAGAAGAAATAACTATATACAAAAAAATGATGTGTGTTCAGTGCACTTAGAGGAATTGAAACTACACTAATATATACAATGATGCAGAAGACTTAATGGAAGGGTTTGAGATAAATCCCATTGACTGGGATTGATAGCGTGCCTCCATCAAGATGAGACAACTCGAAAGAGTTAGCCTCCTTACACAAACTGATGATATATGGGCCACTCCAAAGTGCATCAAACTTTGAATGGTTCCCTGGTTTGGCTCTGTCAGCATCCCACTTTAAGACTAAGTCACCAACTTTGAAATCTTGAGGCCTAGCCTTTCTGTCAAACCACTTCTTTGTTGATTGTTGATGTTATTCTAGCTTGATTATGGCAGAGTTTCTTAATTCTTCAAGTTCAACCAGCTCTACCATTCTGATTTCTCTCTGATCCACACCCTCAAACTCTAAATGTTGGGCAAGATCTAATGAAGGCAACTCAAGAGACAAAGGAAGTTTGGTTGCCTTTCCATAAAAAAGTTTTTAAGATGAATTTCCTATGTCCTTCTTCGTCGTGATTCTATCTTCCCATAGCACACGCGAGACCTTTGTGTGCCATTACCTTTGGTTGATATTCATTATCCACTTCATGATTCTGATCAGGTTCTTTTTTTTTGACTCTGCCAAGCCATTACCTTAGGGGTAATAGTTGGAAGAAATCTTCAAGTAGATACCAAGGCTTAGTGCCCAATCAGAAATTTTAGTACCAAGGAAGGATTTTGCATTATCAGAGATAATGGTATGAGGAATGCCAAACCTGGTTACAATACCTTCAAGAAAGTCAAGGATGACTGACTTGGTTGATTCCTTGAGTGTGACAAATTCTATCCATCTGGTGAAGTAATATGTAGCTGTTAGCACCCACTTGTGCCCAACGCTTGAAGGAGGATTGATCATGCCTATGAAGTCAAGACCCCATTAGGAAAAAGGCTGGTCCACTTGGATTGGTTGGAGGGAAAGCACTACCATTTCTTCTTTCCTACAAAGAAATTTGCATTCTTTGCATTTCATGACCCACTTGTGTGCATTTGCAAACAGGATATGCCAAAATTATTTTACCTTGATGATCTTCATTGTTGTTTCCTTGGCAGAAAAGTGTCCACCAGAGAATCCATCATGAAATTCTGCTAACACTTTTTCAATTTGTGCACCATCAATACACCTCAACAACACACCATCAATATTTATTTTGAAGAGGATTCATCAATCAATGTATATGGAATAGATTAAAACCTCATATGTCACCTCTTTTATTTGTTTAAACTAGGAGGATATGCGCCAGTGGAAAGGAATGTGATCATGTCCTTCATCTAGGTGTGCACGTTAATATCTACTTTGTTCAGGTTCAGCGTGTGGGAGTTCTTCATTAACAAATAATGAAGTCTCAGGTTGATTTAGACTGTGTACATCCTCAACAAGATGCTTACAGAGCATGCTGCCTCTAACAAACTTTTTGGATTTAATAGTCACATCATACTCTATGAGTTTGGTCACACATCTTGCTCTCTTTTCACTGATTTCTTCCCCCATGATGAATTCTCTCACACCTGAGTGTGAAACTAACACCTTAACATGATTTTTGGTGAGCATACTTTTGAATTTCTTAAGTACGTGCATGATGGAAAAGACCTATTTCTCCATGTGATTATATTTCAATTTGTAATCCTTCATTGTTTGACTAAAGAAAGCCATTGGATACTCCAATCCTTGTTCATTTTGTTGTGTCAATACAACCAACACTTGCATCAAGGCCATAAGCATAAGGAGAAAAAATCCTTGGCGTAATCTAGATTGATGAGTGTTGGTGCACAAGTAATTTCTTGCTTGATCTTGTTGAAGCTCTCTTTTCCTTCTGTTGTCCATCTGAAGACTATGTCCTTTTTGAGCATGAGGGTGATGGGCCTTACCAGTCCTACAAAGTTAGGAATAAACCTCCTAACAAAATTGATTTTTCCTAGGAATGACTGCAAGGCTTTCTTGTGCACCGGAAAGGAGAGAGAAAGGATGGAAGAAACATGCTTAAGATCAATAGAAATTCCATCCTTCAAGACCACATGGCTTAAAAGCATTCACTGTGCCACAAAAAAGTTGTACTTCTTGGAGTTAAAGGACACCCCAAATTCTCTGCATCTCTTAAATAATTTCTCCAGATGCGCCATATGATCCATGCTCTCTTTTGAGAAGATAATTATGTCATCTAGGTAAACTAAGATGAACTCATTGATATATCCTTTGAAGGTAATGTCCATGGCGCACTAAAATGTTGCACCTTAATTTGACAGACCAAAGGGAATCTTATGATATGCATATGTTCCTCATTTGGTCATAAACACTATTTTAAATTGATCCTCTTCCTTGACCATGATTTGATTGAAGCCAGAATACCCATCCAGCATGGAAAATATTTTTGTGCTAGCCATGATTTGTAAAATATGCTCCATAGAAGTAAAAGGATAGAGATCCTTCAAGGATGCCTTATTCAAATCTCTGAAATCGATGCAGAGTCTAATTTCACCATTCTTCTTGCACACTGGAACAAGATTCATGACCCAAGTAGAGTATTTGATGGGGAATATTATCTTCACCTCAATGAGTTTAGACAACTCTTTCCTCATGAGGGGCTCTATCCTTGGATTAACTGTCCTTTGTTTATGTTTGATGGGCTTGATGCTAGGATCAAGGTCAATGGAGTGTTGAGAAACACTTGGATCAAATCATTTGAGGTCTTCATATTCCCATGAGAAAATATCACTGTATTTCTGACACAGGGAAATGAAGGCCTATTTTTCATCATGTGTGTAAGATTTACTCAGCATCAAATCCTTATTGTGTGCAATAGTGACTGGGGAGCAGTCTTATTTTTCCATGCATATATTTTTCTTCACCCTTGAACTCATCATCAGGGCTAAAAATTTTCTCTAAGGTGACCAACCCTTTAGGTAACTTATTTGTCTTGAGTTGAATTACTTGGTCACCATAGTTGTCATGCAAGTCAAGCTTGCATGTTTGAAGAGAACTCAACTTCATTCTGAATGAACTAGATAATTTGTGCATCACTGTCAAACACTTTCCAGCTAGTATTGTTTTATTAGATAGATGACCTAATCACCATTTTGACATGTTGTGTGTTTCCTTTGACAAATTCCTTAGCAGGCAAAAATTGTGAACCAAGCGTGGCCATCTGATCTGCTTCTTTGTTCATTTTTCTTGGCACCACCTATAGATTCAGAGCATAAAATCCCTCAAGGAGGTCCAAAATCTGTTTATAATCTTTGAGAAGCTTATTATTTATTGTGCACTTGTTTGTGACCTAGTGGATAACCAATTCTGTGTCCCCAAAAATATGTAGTTCCTTAATCTATCTCTTTTCAGTAATGAGGAGGCCATGCAACAATGCTTCACAATCTGCTACATTATTGGAGCATGTAAACTACAACCTATGTGAAAAGAATAATTTCTCATCCTTGGGAGAAATGAGAACAATACCTATGCCTGTACCATTTTTTCTTCTAGAGCCATCAAAGTACAACTTCCACAGACCATAATTTTTTTCACTTTTCTTGAGCGTGTGTGCACAGTAGCACAACTTCTTCTTCAAGGATGCAATAAGTTCCAAGTCTAGTTTTCAAGGGCTTCAAGCTCTTCAGCATATGGATCAAATTTTTTATGCCTCTCTGCCCACTCATCTAGCAATAAATCAGGTAGAGGAGGAGGAATAGGTTGCTCTTCAGAAACTGAAACTTGTTCTTGGCCTTCTTGGATTAGGCAATTAGCTTGGAGAGGGGATGGGTCATATGACTCAACATGATAGGAAAATATTGGTTCAGCTTGTATGGTAAACCAGGTACCATACCTTGTCTTTAGTAACATATGGGACCAATCAGAAGACAAGTAACCACCCACTTTAGCAGTGAAATCTCTTGATAGACACAAGGCAAACAAGGGAGGTAGGTCAATGATTGACACATCTTGAGTTATTGTGAGGCTTGGACATGCATGGAGGGTTAACTCAAGATCCTTGATGACTCCTAAAGTGGTGACAGTTGAGCCATCAAGTTATAAGACTCCTTTGAAAAAAGGGTTGTACTTAAGGCCTAGGACATCAAAAATTTTCTTTGGCATAACAGAAGTACTAGTGCCTAAGTCAATCATACAATTATGCACAAGGTGTTTTCCTATGATCAAGGACATATAGAATGGTGGGGTTTTGAAAATCTTACTTACTTGTTTCTCCTCTACTTGACAGATATTGATAGTAGCATGGGGTTTTTAGATAACTAGATCAGCACGTGGGAGTTATGCCAGAGCTTCATGCAATAGGTCGTGCTAAGATGGAATGGCCAGGGCATCCCACATTGTGACATTTACATTTTTCTTCTTCATCTGGTCATAATGTTGAATGGAAGGCCCATTGATCTATGTATTTGAGGAAAAACAACATATTTTCTTGATTGTTCAGGTACAGAGGTAGGTGCCTTAGTTGGCACAGAGGCTTGACCTACCAAAGGAGGGGGGCACTGCTTATGTTGGAGCATTACACAAAACCTTCACATGCAGGAGCTTGTGTGCCATGACTGTTGGGTGAATTAGTTGCATCTCTTTTCTTTTGAGGATCGTCCTGTGTTACAGGAACTGAAGGTTGCATGCCAGACTTGAGAATTCTTTTCTTGTACCTTGTGTTATCAGCAACCTAGGGGCACAGTCTATTTGTGTCATCTGCAGCTTGATTGATTACACAGAAGTCTTCAGCACCAAAAAACATAAGGTTGGCTCCAGGCACTTCTAGCTTTTCTTGATTTTCAGGATGATTTGCGCTTGTGGAAGGTTCAAAAATATAAGCAACTTGGATCATGTAAGCCTACATGCACACAACATTGGCAGAATGATTCTGACTGTGAGGCATATTGCAAGGAAAACACCATTTTGACTCTTGAGCCATATTGTTCTGAACTGGAACTAGTGCTTGGCTTGTGTTGGGCACTAGAGGAGGTCGCATAGGAGGAACTACTTATAAGGGAAGGTGTGCATTAGCATGTCATATATCATTTTTTAGTTCTACTCATATCTCTAATTTACATATTGATTTCTAAAGGGCTGATGGATTTAGTTAGATCCTTGATTATAATTATTTCTAAAGGCTTGCGCCTGTTGCTTCTCTAATATATAACTTTATTGGATAAGTTTCTAATCAGGCTCTTTCATTTCTTCATCCTCCTTTTGTTGCGCATGGGAGAATAGGATGTGGATGTAGTCGGTTGAGCACTCTTCTTAGGAATAGGGAGTAATAGAAGGTTGGGGCACGTGAGGAATTTTATGGGAATAAGGCACAGGCAGGTGGTCTAGGAGCTAACTTTCCTACCTGAATGAGACTATTTTCTTCCCTTATTGCAATATTATAAGTAGTAGGTAAGGTTCTACCCCCCATGGACTGAATCATGACTGATATTTCACTATTCAAAGCCCTTAAATAATACAGGAAATCATGTTGGGTTGTAGGCCTTACCACTTGAGGGATTATGTCCTAAGTATTCTGAAACCTATATTAAAATCAGTCATCTTCTCATTGGATGCTATTTTTCAGTTGTCGTTTAGTTGCTCCACCAATGATAGGTGATCTAACTTATCTTCAAAATAGTTACAAAGCGTCATTCCAAGCTCATCCCAGTTGGAAATAGATGTGGGTCTTAGGCTTTTGTACCACTGAAGCACTTTTCCCTTGAGTGAAGGTCATACAAGTAGCCTAACTTCTTACATCATCATGTGTGACCAAATAGACAAAGAGCACACATTAGCTACATCCTGGATATGTTCAACATGGGTGACTTGATTTTCACCGGTCAAGTATGGAATACTTTTGAGCGTGGTTGTTGGCATATCATGTTATGCATTGAGAACAAGAGTACTTTTGCTAGTGAAGTTGGAAAAGTTTCTTGGAGGTGGCATGGAGGAGCTTCCATGACAGGTTGCACAGTGAGGCCTACCAAAGGGAGGAGTGGAAATTGCATGACATGTGGGAGATGGAGATGTGCGCATGGTAGTTATACTACATGTTCTTCTCAGAGATAGCTGGAGGTAATCAAAATATTCTTCAGTTGTACATGCACTTTGTCTGGTATGTATCCTTCTCATGAAAGGCAAGTGAGACTACTAGAAAATAGTAGATCTGAGTTTTGGAAGTCGCCATATTTGTTAAAATAAGCCTCTAAAGGCTGGAAATCACTAAGTCACACACCAAAACTTAGTAATGATGAAATTTAAGCTTTTAATGCTTGTCCAACTGGGCGTGCCAGAAGTTGTTCTGGCTCAAACTTGTACCCATCCCAGATCAGGTTGAACTGGGTTGTTGAGGAAATAATGGGATTGTATCCAAGTTGTGGGAAATTTCATGCTTGAGACAGACCTCCGGAGAAGGTCAATTCCTCTACCTACTTCTACTACTACTACTACTCCTAATGCTGAAATGGAAATCCTAAGCTAAACATGCCAAGGGACTAGGGATAGAAGGATATGCAGAAAGGGAAAACTAATATAAGGGAGGTGATAGAACCAAAAAGAAAGGGGGTGAACATGATTAGTTTTGAGTGAAAATGAAAGGGGAAAATGTTGTAGAGGAAGGCTAGAAACATGTAGCATAGACCAAAACATAGTCACATAATTGATTTCATGAGGCACAATCAGAAAAATAGCTGTAAGGGATGTGAGAAAGCACAACAATCACACAATCATAAAGGAAAGACAAGAAGGAAGAATAAAATAGGATAAGGCAGAAGATATCCACAAAACAATGCTTCTATTACTTCCAGAAATGCACAATCTATTACAATGGTGTATGAGGCAATTATCCACACGTGAATACCAAATCCAAAGGCCTACAACTCAAAATGAAATGAACTAGAACCCTTAGAAATACTAGAGGATCTAATGTGTCCAACCCTTTACACTAATAAATGCTCTTTACATTTATAGATGAATGAAGGAGAGAAGAGGAGGAGAAAGGAGGGAAAATCATATTTGAATCTTCAACCACCAACAAATAGAAATTAATTCCTATAAATCCACCTATAAATCTACCAAATGTGCTTCCCCATGACTGTTTCATGTGTAGGAGAAGGAAGGAGGCAGATATTTGAATCAAATCAGGTGGTTAGAGTGATCAGATCCTGCATTAATGACTGTGAGGGAAGTTTTCCTTATTTCTCACCTACCTAATCCCGACAAAAATTTAAACTTGAAGTGATCTGTACATGTAGCCCACGTCAGCAACTTTCCAACAAGCCTAGGTGTACATGGATATGCAAAGCCCTGTAGCAAGAATTTATGATGATATGAAGTCTACAAGTCAGAATCTGAACATGAAATAACACATACATGTGGCACATGATGATTGGACGAAGATTGGGAAACTAGTCATTGGTATTTTGTCATTTCTGCCATGTGTTCGATGCATATTGGTTCCTTCATAAGGATTCAACACCCTATTGGTGCGACTTTAATAGGTTATGTGTGATACACTCATTTTGATAGGTTGCCACGTGGCATAGTAATTGGCACGAAAGGAGGCATACGAAAGGGGCACGTAAAATAAAGAGGTGTGGAATGCAAAAAATCAATAATAGCAAAGGCACAAAAGAAGTAACACTGTGCATGGGAGGAACATGAACATACTTATAGGAGATAAGTATGTAGACAAGGCACAAGCATGTAGAAGGTGATGTGCAAGAAGTGAGGAAAGGGGCACACAAAGAATGTCCCAGGGGACTTAACTAATTTTTAGAAGAAAATATGAGGCGCGTAGGAAGGGTGCATGAACTGCTGGGAAGAATTTGGATGTGCACAAGGAGTGTGCATATAAGGAAAAATGAAGAGATATAAGGAATGAAGGAATGGAAGTGGAAGGCATGCATGAAGAGAAAAGTGCACAAGGGTGCACTCGAGGAAACTGCAACCCAGAGAGAACTGTTCCAAGGGGAAGCAATCGAGGTGCGTAAAACCTACAATATTTGAACCTTAGAGTCAGAATAGGGATGTAAGTTGTCAAAATATATTAAGGGAGTTATTTTGAACAATAAATAGTATGTAATAGTTAATATCTAAGTCCATGAATTTAGAAATGCAGTACACATTTTTTCATGGCCTCACATTACCTTTTAAGAATAATTTTCTATATGGCGCATGTGATTCATTTACCAATCTATGTTTATGTGTTATTGATCATGAGCATAATCTCGTTCCTACATATACATCTACACATTCCCATGTGTTGCTTATACTTCATCCACATAACCCACATCTATCACGCCACTTGATCATGTTACAAAAATATTGTTCATAGTGTGAACACTTAGGAGTGGTTTGGTTTATTTGGTAGTAATATGTTTTTAATAATTATAAACTAATATATGAGTGTGCAAAACAGTTGTAATGCACAACTCATAATTGAGAGATATTTGGGATATTGAGAGGATTTAGATATCATCGTTGACTCCTTACTTATAGGAGTACATTGAGCTATTTATTTGTAATCTCTCCATTGGGAATTTGTCTCGAATGAATTATAATATCTTTGGTTTTACTATTTATTGTGCAATGTTTTGTTTTTTATTTGATTAAATCATAGATATTTACAAGATTTGGTATCAGAGTGGGTTAGACTACAATGATAACCTATAGGAATTTGTGTGGAGTTTAGATCTGGATCAATTTGTTTCATTGGAGTCAAGTTTGCGGCCTGCGTGTTTCATTGGAGTCAAATTTGTGACCTGTGTGTTTGTCTACCAACAGTGGTGAGGCTTCACTCAGGTGAATCCATACTTGGCTACGACGTGACTTCTTTCAATATCCGGATCCACAGTAATAGAGGTATTGTGTTTCTTTCCTTCCTTTTTTTGGATGTAGATGAAAAAAATAGAAGTATAGAAATTTTTGTTGCCAAATTTGGAAAGGGTCTGGGAAGATGTTGGAGTTATAACTTAAAATTGTCATAACTTTTAGCTGGTAAGTCAGATTAATGTGCCATTTTTTTTTAAAAATGTATATTTTTTTATCTCTACACATTGATTTTGTGTTTTTTTATTTCTAAAAAAAATTATTTTTTTCCTTTTTTGGCAAATATGTCAGAAAATTTTACTTTCAGTGTTTGAATTTTATTGTAAGGGTGCATTTTCGACTAAGTTCGACACCTATTATGGAAATTCCATTAGATAAATTTAATGGCTTAAATTTTTAACACATGGAAGGTGAAAATACAAATGTAATTAATGAATAAGAACCTTTAGGGAATTGTGAGTGGAAAATAACCAGAACCAACAGATGTTATAAAATTGCTTGAATGGAAAACCAGGGATAACAAAGCAAATCCATTATTAGGCTTGCTTTATCATATATTGAGTTGTATTATATAGACTTAATAAAAAAAATTCTAAAGATATATAGGATTTTATAAGTAAGGCATTTGGTGCAAAGGCTATGAATGCTAAATTCTCACTTAAGTTGTAGTTATTCAAGTTGAAAATGAATGAGGGTGCAACTATGACAAGTCATATTAATGATCTTAGATCTCTTCTAAGACAACTGACAGAAGTAAGTGCTCAGGTAGATGAAGAAGATGCAAAAGCTATTTTATTAAATATTTTACCTCCAAAATATAGTAATGTATTTTTTACTCTTGGTCAAATTCCTTCTCATTCACTTGAAGGTATGATTTTCTGCATTACTAGCTGAAGAAAAAAGAACAAAAGAAGATATTGAGGAATAAATTACTCTTTATATTAAAAGGAAGCATATTAATTTTTTCAAAAACAAAGAGGAATTAGAATGATTTTATTGTAAGAAAAAATGACATAAATCTTCTTTTTGTATTACTCGTGCCAAGGACATCATAAAAGGAAAGCTAAAAATGAATTAAGCTAATACAGTTGTTAAAGAAGAGTAAGAGAATGAAGAAGAAGATGAACCTGGACAGAATGAGGATGAAGATGACTACGTATACTAAGTAGTGCCTGATGAATAATGGAGGCATAGGAGGCTGGAGGTAATTGACATCTCTTGTTATTCACCAACAAAGAGATTGCTTCATTGTATTGGTGACCTTTTGTTTCAGTTGTGTGGTCTGTTTGCTTTCCACTGTAATAATGAACAGAAGTAATATTCTTGTTCAAAGCTCCTGCGTGAGCATAATTTATGTTTTGTGATCCCTCTAAGTTAGAAACAATGATGTGAGAAAAATAATGTGCGTTGCTATGTAGTGGTTGGTTCCACTAGAAAACCATTTTCAAAGTTGGAGGTTCTCTTTGAAAACCTCATATTTTTTGAGTTGTTGGTACTCATTGAAAACCTTCATTTCTTTGTAGATCATGAGTGGGTACAGGAGATAGCTTCCCCCATGTTCACACTAAGGGGGTGACTGTTACATAAATATTATTCATAGTGTGAACACTTAGGAGTGATTTGGGTTATTTGATAGTAATAGGTTTTTAATAATTATAAAATAATATATATGAGTGTGCAAAACAGTTGTAATGTACAACTCATAGTTGAGAGATATTTGGGATATTGAGAGGACTTAGAGATTAGCCTTGACTCCTTACTTATAGGAGTTCATTGAGCTATTTTATATGTAATCTCTGCATTGGGAATTTGTCCCAAATGAATTACATTATCTCTGGTTTTATTATTTTATTATGTAATGTTTTTTTTTTTATTTGATTAAATCATAGATATTTACAAGATATCACTTACTCTTTTGGATATGGTTAAGGTGTTACACCATGGTAATACTTCCTATCATGTTACACCTAAACCTACATCTACTATGAATCCTCCTCTGATTCCTAAACATGAACCACTATAATTTACCAAGTCTTTTTATTGTTTACACAATATTTTTCTTCTACTTGATAAATACTAAATTCGGCTAACCTTTGTTACACATGATCCACCACATTGGTTAGAATATGAAAAATTCCAACCTTTTTGTAATTTCCATTATATTAATGAGCATCCTCATAATGATTGTTATGTGATGGATCCAAAACTCAAGTGTCTTGAAGACAAAGGAATTTTCTCTTTTGAAACATGATATGAAATTATATCTCTTTCCACTCCTCTATAAAATCGTCCTCAAGAGATAATGATCTTTGATGGTGGTCCCTCTGTGGAAAAGACAATTTTGCGAGCTCTTATAAAATATCTACCTAAAAACAAGGTTATTAATAATTAAATAATCTATAAATTTAAACTCAAAATGGTTGTAAAGGAACATTGCTTTATGATAAAATATACTCCATTTAATCATATATCTTTTATAGTAATGGAAAAAATAACCATTTATTCAACCAACTAGTATGTCACATGTAATCCCTAGAAATGAATCTTAGCAGTCCAAAGTGATTGGGCATCCTTATTCGATTAGAATGTCATGACTTCTCAACCCATCATTCATCATACTTATTAAACTTATTTCCTAAAAATGATGTCCCTTCTTGTTTGACTAGGGGCATATGAGGAATACCCTTCCTTATTTATTAAAATCAAGTTTCCTCTCCACTCAATTTTCTCTTACGTTCTTTCATGTTGGGACTTCTTTAACTACCTTTACCTACAATGCAAATGTCAATACAAAATTTCTATATTATCTTTGTATAATCCATGTCACATGATTCAATCAAACATTTTTACTCAAATTATCTATCATGGTTAACACATGTACCAAATCAAACTTTACCTTAAGCAAAAACAGAAAGAAAATATATGCAATAACTCAAACTAATATTAATCAATAATTTCATCACAAAAAAATACTATATGTACTCAAAATATATATATATATATATATATATATATGAAAATAAAGTGAGGGCCATGCATTTCTCAAAAATGTTTATACATCATCATCCTCACTCAAAAACTCAATAAGAGATCAATAACTCAATGCCTCCCTTATATCTTTATGACCATGTGAATGTTATTATAATCTATAGTTCCATAGCCTCTCCTATAGGGTCCCTATTTGTGCCATAAAATTTGCCTATTGTGCCTATATATTCATATATCTCAAAACTACATATTCTATAAGATTTTTCCTAGGTGGAGGTTGGGGTCTCCATGTTATCTCTTCTCAACTCTCATCTTTCTTACTTAGTATTAAAATGCATTTGGCATCTTCCAAAACTATTGGTTCAAAACAAAATATGTAAACTCCCATGTGTAGACATAAAATCTGTGCACTTGGGTACATTTATAGGTTCTAAAGCATACTAATGTATACATTATTCCTAAGTAAGAAAACTAGTGGTTGAAAAAATCCTTTTGGCATTTTGGTTACTTTATCTCTTGCACTTTATTGGCCTTACACATCTTACAACTCTGCCAACACTTAACTGATTTATATTTTAATGTCCTTAGACACTAGCATCCAATCTTGATAGAAGCACCCAGATGCTCTTGTTCCGCTTGGGAACTCATGTGCCTCTTTTTCTTATTCTTACTCTTTTGGATGCTTTTCACTTATTGGTAATATTTTAACACTTTGGGTCAGCCTTTCAGTTGTTAGTTCAAATTTCAAATAAAGGAATCATAAATACACTTATTTACTTCTTATAAATAACATTCCAAGCACTATAAGAATTATCTATCACCACCCAATCTTGCACAAAGGCACAATAACACTGTAAAGCATACATCTAGCACATTCATACAAGGGAAAAGGGCTGCATTGATCTACATACATGACATAGTATGGGATTTCATTATATTCCATCACACCCATTCTGCATACTTGTTATATTATATATATATATATCCCATTATCATCATGCAACTTGCACAAGGGCAACCTAGGGCACAAATACACAAACACACAAAGAACTACATGGAGTCTGAGATGTAGTTAAATGTGGTATCACGAAATCACTGCACCCCCCGAATGGACAGAATGTGAATAAGACATTTGGTGTGAATGGGTAATAGGATCACCTCTCAAGCTGTAGGACTTATGGTTGAGGTGAACCTCTAGAGAAGTTCAGCTTCCTCTTCCTAAACTAAGCACTACACTACTTCTAATGCAAGAAAAATGGAAACTAGACCTATGCTAACATTTCAAGGGATTAGGGAGAGAGATTTGCAAGAAATAAAACCTATACTAGAAGTGGTGATGCACCAAGAAATGGTTTTTCTAGACAAAATTTTGGCTTTCTGATGAAGAGAGATGATCATGAGGAAGAATGAACATGCATTACAAACCCAATTTACATATAGTACTTCACTCCTTGATAAGCACAATGACCTCCAAAACTTGCAAAAGAAACCCTAGCTACAAAGTTCACCTGCAAACATGAGAGAGGCAAATAGAAGTAAAAAAATCATGTAAGGACATATAACTGATCACAAAAAATAATTTTCATTACTTCAAGCACTTGCACAGTGCATCATTACATCAGGGAAAAGGCATAGGCTGCCATTACAATTTTAGAAGAAAGGCTTGAGAGCCTACAAATTCACAATAGCTCAGCTTGTGAAGAGAGGGGAAGCTTTGGAAGAATGTCTCACCCTTTAAAATAAGCACCCCATTTACATTTATAGAAAATCCTGAGTTATTGAGAGAAATAAGGAAGAAACCCTAGAATCTAGGCCAAAATGTAGGAGATAATTAATCATTGTTGTTGGTCATGTTTTCTTCATTAATTGCACCTCCACCTTTCAAGGCACCACTCAAGGAATGAGGAAAACCTGACAATTTAAGAAAACCAAACTTCTAAAAATCCATTTCTTGATGATTCCATGGTGTAACTCTTTTCTCCCAATTCCAATGACTATAATTTTGTGGAAAAATGGCAATGAGGAGAAATTTATGGTCTTCCCTGAGAAAAAGTTGCACTTTTTAGGGCCTCAAGGGTATTAAAATTAATTTTTAATAAATCATTTGAAAAATTTATAAATTCAAAATATTGAATTTTTCATTTAATTAAAATATTGAATTTTAATAATTTGATGAAAGAATGGCTTTGCCACTGTTCTAACTGAGGGAAATTGTTAACTCAAATTTTTGCTAGAACAGCCACCAGCTTTGTTGAATGAGTTGGATTACTCCCATGGTACATGTTTTTCATATCTTCATCAGGTCAGACTTATTCCTCCACAACCACCATTCCCCAATTGACCCCATATTGCATTATCAGTGTAATGGCTCCTTACTCAACAAGTTATTCCCAATCATTCCCCAACCAAGTATCCTTAGTCCATTGGCGAGATTTGTCCCTGGGGATTGCTTTGAAAATACCTGCCTAACACGTATTCACATTGTTCATATCTCCCATATTACTTGGTCCAACTCATGACACCTTTCCATGGGCAATAATTTTCTACACCCTCCAATGAATAACTCAGGAACCATTTCTAATGTACTCCTTGGGATCCCATTCCTTTGATTTTATTGACTCTAACCCTTCGGTGATCGGACTTCAGAGTCTGAGCTGACCTAAATTAACTCTTTTGAGATTTCGGAATTCTCAACACCACCCAAAATCAATCTTGGAAATCCAAAATCAAACTCACCGTTGAAACCCCAAAATGATCCAACTCCAAAATCCAAAGTCTAAATTTCAAACTTCGGAGTTCTTTCGGGCTTTTCTAGCCAATTTTTTCCCAACTCGTGGGGTGAGTTCCTGACTCCAAACTATGAAATCCTTGAAACCCTGACCTCCAAAATGACTTTCCAAAACTTTCACTTTGTTCATTCTCCTGAACTCATTTGGCCTCATGCAACACTGACCTTCTCATCCTTATGAGCCACTAAATAAGTTCCCCGTTGCATTGAGTCATACCAATTCATTTGTGCTCTACCCAAATGAGCTCGGATGTATCCATTACAATGAGCTTCCTACATTTCATGAGTATTCATTACCTTTCAATCCTTTCCATGAATCAACCCTGATACACTTCATTCTTCCATCATGCACATTCTACCTTAACACATCTTGTCCCATTGCCCCAACCTTCAAGCACATCCTAACCTTGACCACCTTTCTTGCTCATTGAGTCTCTAAATTAACCTTGTCATCCATTTTGTTTTAGCTCATTCTAATTTCATCCCCGAGTGAGTCATGACTCTAAGCTACTTTATGAGCTGTATCAAAAACATTTCCATCAGTACTTTATTCTTCCACCTTCATACCTTACTTTGCATTCTATTTCCACACCCATGTTGGATCATCATCTCTTTTACTATACTACATTTGATGACTCCTTCACAATGTTCACTGATGGTACCAATCAATATAATGTCAAACCTACTCAACCTGTGATCTTAGACCAACTATGATCTCATTCTACCTTGATATGCTCATTCCTCTAGAAAAATTCTCATATCCATGCATTTAATGCTCAGTCATGAAGGTTTGAGTCAATACAAACGAAGAGAGATTTGATGCACTCATTACACTCCCCAAGCTCCATTTTTAAAATTCCAACCAACTCATCGACATTCCCATTGTTTCCACTTATTCATCATTATGCCCTCACTGAAACCATAGTTTGAGCCTCTCGCATTAAGGTTTCCACTAAACTCTGCGGGGTAATCAAATGAACTCATGTCAAGATAGAAAAATGACTTCTTATTCACATTGACTCGAGATATAAGTCTCGAACTCCAATCTCTTCTGAGCCATTATTACTCACCTTTGAGCTGTGACATCAACCCATCAATTCATTACATTATATGAATTATCTTGCTCTTTTTATTTGCATCAATCTCCCACCATATTCCTATAATCTCGATCAATCCAATCCTACTTCATCATTATTTCTTGTTTCCCACACTTGTGAGCCCACTGAAATCCTCAATTCTCCCATGCTAATGCATCCCAAGCTATTTGATCTTGATAGCCATAAATCACTTCATGCCTCCATCGTTAAGCTCCTTCCTCACAAATCGGTTTTGATAAGCATCACCTTGTATCGACTAGAAAATGAGCTATTAGTTATCTCCCTCTGCTAATTTGACCTGAGTGAGCCCCATGAGTTTGATATTGACACTTGATTAAGATCTTTTTTGACATGGTCTGCATGTTCCATTATGTATTTCCTCCCAAGCTTGAGCTTAATCCATTTCAAGAAATTCTGATATTGTTACGAGTGACTTGGTTCTGAATGAATCCTGATTACTCTGCTGATTCTAATTCTTTAGACATCAAGACTATTCACCTTCCATTGATCTCATTGAGTCTTGACCTGTTGAATATTCCCTTAAATCTCCAAGTTAATCATTGTATTCAAACCTCTTCTTTACTAAGCAAGCTTCATTTGCTCATTGACCTGAACCTGTCAAGCTCACCATCCAAATGATGATCTCCTCAATGATTCCCTTGGTTTGTCTGCAATTTGTCTTGATGAATACTTGGACCGAACTTCATCCTCATGAATTCTTCAAGCCATTCATGTGAGCATCCTTATCTCACAATTATCTTATTTTTACAATTTGATCCACTCTTGGTAACATATCTCCAAACTGAGCAGTTCATCATCTGAGAGACTCGATCCCTTAAGAACATATGGACATTCCTTGTTTCCAATTAGGTAAACCTTGACTGTTCCTAGCCATTCTCATCTGATCATTGAGATGTTAATACCATGTGATCATCCTCCAATATCAACCTATCTAATCTCTTGCTACTCAATCCCTCCCCTTGATAAATTTTCTAACTTGGTGAGTCCATGATTTCCTGGCATCAATGTTAAGCTCTCCAAAATGATTTAACTTGATGACCCTCATACACCATTTAGATCATGTTAGTTTTTTCATGAAAATCCTTCTAATGCTCATGATTTCTATCGACAATTTACCTTTAGAACCTCAACCATGATTATCTTTACCAATTTAGAGCTCATTTTTAATCTCTAACATTCTTGGAGGGTCATGGAAACCTTGACAAGTACCCTCTCAATTTCACTTGACTATTATCAAATTGAGCCATTTAATCTCAGTGATATGTCACTAGAAATGGGCCCTTATCTTTATTTATTTATCCTGGTCAAACCTTTAGCCTATCAGATCTGAAAAAGGGAAAAAATATCTGGGAGATCCCTAGATCATTCCAATTTTAAACATTCTCAAAGTTGAAAAAATTTTCCAATCATTTCCCACCTTCTTCCGAGAAAACCTTGAACACTTCACTAGCCTGTAATCATTCATAAGCATAATATCCCCGTTTATCCATTTTTTTCCAAGTGTGGAAAATTGGATAACATTTTTGGTGACCTCTTAGGGATGCTTTCCTACTAAGCATGATTCCAGTAGCCTATAATACATCCATTGGGCATGGAGTCACTGTTTCATACCAAAACTAATCCTAATCCTGAGTTTCATTTTTGACCAATTCATCCTAGACATCTTGCATCTCAGAAACTACTGGTAATGCAAAGTATGAACTACATTGAACCTCATGACATTTTTGATACAAATAGACACATTAGTGGAGTTTGGAAAAAACATTTGGTTTAGAACATCATGGAAATCTATTAAAATGTGAATTTTTCTTTCTTTGAAAAATTCCACTTTGACATGCTTGTGTAAGAGCAACAACAAAACACAACACACACAACAACTAAAAACCATACATGCTTCAAATGAAATGTGCAAAGTGTGTCAGTGAACTTATTCTATTGAAATAAAACCTATTCCTACTCTACACTAACTAGAAGCACAGGTGAGCTAAATCCAAAACCTACAACTGGTTGTGCAAAATAACTTCCCTTTCTTACAATAGGCAGCCATGTATATGATGGGACAATGGACATGGCTGAGACTGAGAGTGAAAAATGAAACAAGCCCAATTCTTCACTTGGTTCACCAAGGTATGAGCTAGAAAGAGAAATTATGCCTCTTTTAGTTGCTTTTCATTTGTCTTATAGAGGCATTACAACTGATCCTTGGGATTGTGAAACTCATCCTCACATTCTGAAGTGAATGTGATTTGCTGTGACTTCTCTTTTGGCTCCAAATAATCCAAATACCTTATGGGACATGGTCTAACCCTTTGAATATGTCTTTTACTCTGAGATTTAACTTTGAACAAGGAAGTTTTCTTGAAGACATCCATGTATGAAAGGTGTTAAATGACATCTTTTCCCTCTTTTCCCATTTACAAACAATTGATCTTCCTTATGGATGAATGGTGTACTGAAGTGATGTTACCTTCATTTCCTTTTCCTTCCTTGACAATGAGGAATTCTTCCACAACATGTAGCTTCTTTGTACCACATACAGTCTCCAATGGAAACACTTGAAAATATTTGCAAGTGTTTTAAGAGTATTTCTCATATAGGAGTTCCACTTTCATCTGAAAACAAAATTGTTCTACATCTCTAACCTCCTCATCCCACATGAAACCTGCAAGATCAAATTATTTCACTTGTTTTTTAGGACAATTAAGGGAAGCAAGACCTCCTTGGTTTTCTTCCACCATCACTTGTTCATCAAAAAATCTACTCCACAATTGAGAGAAAGAAACTCTCAATAATGTCACACTCCCAAAGCCTCTGAATTTGACTTAGTTTCTCCCCATTCTCCTCTCTTTCTTCATTCAATGAATGTTGTAGGATATATAATTCTTCCAATTCAAATTCAAGAGGATAACTTGAAACTACATGTGGTCCTTGAGTATTTCCTTGCATAGCACTAGGAAACTTACATTGAAGGCTAGATAATGGAATAATAGAAATGGGTATTTCCATAGGTCCTTTTTCATCCAAATACTCCTCCAAATATGATAGACAACTTGCTTCTTTGTTCTCTGACTGTGTAAAGGGTTCAACCTCCCTTATGATGTTTCCTGAATTAGCAGTTGATTCTCCATGACCTTCCTCATCTTCAAACATAAAATTTGCAAGATCAAATTCATCTAAGAAAATAGAGTTTTGAAAAGATGAAGAAGGGGAAGAATTTGAAACTTCTTGCATGGTATAATCTACACTTGAAACTTCTGAGTCCACCATGGAAAGAATCCGCTGTGGTCATTTGTGACATTTGATGAGGATATTGTCAAGTTTCTGCAATGTTCCATAAATGCAGCAAGTTCTTGACATGCCTGGAAATTAGGATCATTGCACTCATAAAAGTCACCTTGTACACTTGAGAGTCTTTCTTCTTCAGCTTGCACATTCTCTTCTTTAACCAAATTTGCAACTTGGTGGGAATCAATAGTCTCCACAAACATAGTGCCAACATGTATGTTACATTCTGAACACATAGATTGATGCTCATCATCCTCTTGTACTTGTTCTTGTGCAAATTTAGTCTCCACCATCTGCTCTTGAATCTCAACCTTGGATAGAGGCTGAGTTAGGAGGGGAACTTGCTTGACATTCAATCCTTGCTACCCAATCCTTCATATTCTTTGCAAGCTCATATTTACTAAGTTCCTTAACCTTCTCCTAATTTTCATCTATAATCATACTCTTGGTCTTCCCAAAATGGATTCAGGACTATAAGAGGAGAGGTGGGTTGGGGCTCAATGCCTTCCCTCACTGTTTGAGGTGGTGAAAGAGGTGCAACTTCTTGTATTGGTGGCACTTCTAGAAAGGAAGGAATCCTGGAAGAATGAGGAACATAAGATTCATGGTGGAATGGTAAGATAGGGGATGTAGAAATGGGATTCTCAACATGGGAAGTAGGTGAAAAGTCTGGGATTTGGGTTCTATACTGAAATGATATTGGTTGGGAAATAGAAAGAGGACTCTGAGGTGGTGGTGTAGAACTTACCCATTGACAAGATTGCATTACATCAAACTCATAGGCCTCTATTTCTTTGATCCAACCTTCAAGTTGAGGCAACATTTCAGTCATAAAACCAATCTTTTCCTGTAAGACTGTAAAAACTTGGCATAGGGCCAACCCATGGACAAGCTACCTTGAAGCCATTCTTGAATGCCTTCATTTGAGTTGTGGCTCTAGATTATACCATACCTGCCTCCATAATTTTGCATCTTAAGTTATAACTTTACATCTTCACATGTAGGATAGCCTCCATCATCTGCATGTGTCCTTTCTTGAAAAGATGCATAGTTAAGTGAAAAAAAAAATTGACTGTGGCTCTGCTCATAAAGATATGCATAATGTTGATTTTTATCATTAAATGGAGCTGGAGGTGGGTTAAAATAGCCTAAAGATGGAAAGTATTGCTACTGGTACAAGTGGGAACTCAACTGTGGAAATGAAACCATGATTACATAGCTTCATGAATGGAAGAAAAATGGAAAGATGTGGAAGAAAATGGATGGAAATGGGTGGAAAAATACATTCTGCAACTCAGAGAGTGGATTACTTAGACCAATGGAGTCATTAGTTGTGTTTGGGTATACCTTTTAAGGCTGAAATTTCACTAAGAGCACAACAACTTAATGAAATAAAGTGAACACAAATACACACACCTGTGAAAGATATGACTCTTGTGACTTCGGGCATATAAAACAATGGGATAGCACTAAGAAACAATGGGATACCTGTGAAATGTTAAATTTCACCTACTGTCCCACTGGGTGTGCCAAAAATTGTTATCACTAAATCACTACACCCCCTGAATGGCCAGAATGTGAACAAGACGTTTGGTATGATTGGGTAACATGGGATCACCTTTCAAGATGTGGGACTTGGGCTCGAGGTGAACCTTTGGAGAAGGCTAGATTCCTCTTCCTAAACTAAACACTACACTACTTCTAAGCAAATAAAATGGCAACTAGACCTATGCT
Source organism: Taxus chinensis (assembly GCA_019776745.2). Classification (NCBI taxonomy): domain Eukaryota; kingdom Viridiplantae; phylum Streptophyta; class Pinopsida; order Cupressales; family Taxaceae; genus Taxus; species Taxus chinensis. Next base: position 94,084 of record JAHRHJ020000133.1, read on the forward strand.
AACATTTCAAGGGATTAGGGGAGAGATATTTGCAAGAAATAAAACCTATACTAGAAGTGGTGATGCACCAATAAAGGTTTTTGCTAGTTAAAATTTTGGCTTGTTGATGAAGAGATATGATCATGAGGAAGAATTAACATGCATTACAAACCCAATTTACATACAATACTTCACTCCTTGATAAGCACAATGACCTCCAAAACTTGCAAAAGAAACCCTGGTTGCACAATTCACCTGCAAACATGAGAGAGGAAAATAGAAGCAAAAAAATCATGTAAGGACATATAAATGATCACAAAACATAATTTTCATTACTTTAAGAACTTTCACAGTGCATCATTACAGTGGGGAAAAGGCATAGTTGCCATTAAAATTTATAAGAAAGGCTTGAGAGCCTACAAATTCACAACAACTCAACTTGTGAAGAGAGGGGAAGCTTTGGAAAATGTCTAACTCCTTTTGGAATAAGCACCCCATTTACATTTATAGAAAATTCTATGAGTTGTTGAGAGAAATAAGGAAGAAACCTTTATGGAACAAGGAAAACCCTGATAATTTTGGAAATGCAAAACTTCCAAAAATTCATATTTTGGTGATTCTATTGCGTAGATCTCTGTTTTCCTGATTCTATCGACTGTAATTATTTTGTAAAAAATGGGTAACTGGGAAGGAAATTACATGGTCCTATGAGCAAAAAGTTGTTTTTGGGTGTATTTCAGGGACCTTGTACTCCATTAGCTTTTGATCGATTCCTCACAATGATTTCATAAGTTCGAATATTTGAATTTACCTTCATTACTCGGTGAGTTTTTGTGTAATTTATGTTTGAAAAGCAATTGAGTGAATTTCTGATAGGACCCACTTGACTGACAAGTTTGCATTAGAGGGATTCTTTTATTGGTCTCTTCCATGTATCTCTACCGTGAATCCCTTTAGCTTACATGGCGGGTTATTTTAATTTCATTCAGTGACTAGCCCCAAAATTCACACTAGCCACTTTGTATAGTTTATTTTCTTTGGGCAGGCTTCCCAACACATGGACCCATTACCTTGAGTTTCGGGTTGTTTGGTTTGTATTGGGATCCTTACACTTTGAAGTCTCCCTCCTTGAAATTTTCTCATGCTTTAAACATATCGTCATGACCCCTGACATATTGGGCCAATGTTGCTCAATGATACCTACCTATGAATTCAAGATTTTAACTACACATGGCATTCTCCACATGTACCTTGGTAAGCCACATTTTTAATTCCCTCCAAAAATGACTCATTTGGGCCTTTACATTTGAATTGAGATCCTAACTCAGTCCACTTCAGAACTGAATCCCGAAACAACTAGCCATGCAAACATGACTGAAAAAAAATTCAAAACACTCCTTGTGTGAAACCCAAAAATGGCTCAGCCATCTGACTTACCCAAACATCTGGAACCTCCTAAGACACTTCAAACATTCAGGATTTTAGGACCCTGCCTCTTCTAATCAACTTTTGCCAACTCTTGAGGTGAGTTCTGAACGCAAAACATATGAAAGCCTAAAATGGGAAGCACCGAAATGAACCTCTAAAATCTTTCACCTCTGTCCATTTGATTAAACTCGGGCCATGTTGAGCACTTCATCGATTCTATGCTCGAGCCACTGAATTACCCATGCATTGAGTCACTCATTATGAGCTTGGACAAAATGAGAAAATCTATCTTCATTCTTCCAATTTTCCTTCGGCATGAGTTATTCATTATATGTGTCAAGCCCATTCTCCAGGACTTGTGCCACCTGGTACATTTTATGTATTCTCACAATAATCCGACCACGATGAGCCAACCTCCAAGCCTTGAGCTCTTGGACAACCATTTATTTGATGCTATCTAAGTCCTTGATGATGACTCAACTCATTCCTTTCCACCTCAATGCCTTGCACCCAAGCTCCATGCCTATGATCTCAGTCCTGAGATCAAATGAACTTCACAAGCTCTAAAACTCCTTAATCACCAATGATTCGTTGAGCCTACTTGAGCTCACGTTTACCGATTCAATCTCTATTTTATAAAATTTCCCTATAGTCGAGCTCATCTTTGATGCATTACTATCGAGTCCTTTATTTCTCCTGACTGAGCCATTCTAAACATGTCTCTGAAATATGCATTCACCAAGACTTTCATGAGTTTTAACTTTGAGCTGGATTCTTGAACATTTTAATCCCCGTACACCGCTCGATCTCATGATCCTGTAAATCCAAAACTTCACTGCTTTGCCACATGGCCAACTTGTTTATCTCGATGATGAGTGATAAGTTCACAGCCAACTGGCTGTGGCCTTTCCTATAATCCTCAACGAGCTCATATTATTCTTTCTAAGCCCAGATCCAATATTGTAAACTTGCCCTTACACGAGCCTAGTCATTTCTCCTGAAGCCAATTGAGCTCCCTTCAAGTAACTACACATTCACCTAATGAGATCGATATTGAGATTTTTGTGATTTCATTTCTCTCTGAGATATTTTTTATCTGGATCAAACATGTTCTTCACTCAACCATCGACCAAGCTCTAGTCGATGAAACTCCACGCTCCCAACTTTGTCGATTGTTCCAATTTCGAACTATACATTGAGCTCGTTGGAACTCCTTCACCGCCTACAATTCAATTCATTTGACTTTCGACCAAAATCAGGGCCTTTAGGATGGGTTTTACCCATTTGTTCCATCGATCTATGTTGTATCACCATTAAACTTCAATGTTTTGATATTTCTCAACATGTTGCAATGAAACAAGCCAAACCATGTTGCTTGAGCCATTTTCTGGATTCTCCATTCATTACCTGACAAGCTCGTATTGAGCACCTGAGTTAATCTTCTTATGAGCCTCTCATTATCCATTCTATTGACTGAAACCTACATGCCATTTCCATGGAAAAATTCCCTTCAATCCATTCAATTATTTCATCTCCTTGTGTTTACAAGCTTGCTTCTCTATGTGATGTCTAAAATCGGGTTGACATGTAACTCACCTCCAAGTAATTCCATTGTTCAAACCCCAAGATTAGACTTGATATGATATTTAGTTCATCAATTTAAGCTTAATTCATCGAGATCTACTTCATTTTCTAGGAACATACCGTAATCCTCGACACCTCCACCAGATAATGCTAATCCAATCAAGTCAATTCAAGATTGACGTTGAACTCACTCTACGTTCGGAACATCTCCATGCCCTTCAACTTAGCTTACCCTTGTTCCTAATCATTTTTATCTTAAGATCAAGGTGGAGCTCACCCATAACCACTGAGCCACCTCCATCACAGGCTCCAAGCTCTTGAACTCAATCTTGACATTTCCTAGTTCTACTGGCAAGTCCTTATGTCATACTCAAGTTTCTCCAAATATGTTAGCTCAACGAGCCATACAAGTCTGTCATGTTGTTATTTTTTCCAATATAACCTAGCTCAATGAAAAAATCCACTTGTGACCTTGGGAACCTCACCATGATGTCATTACCAAACTGAGATATTTTGAAGCTCTCGTTCCATGGATGCATACTAACTCACCGAGTAGCTCTAAGATACCAAGCTATTTCTATCTCAGTGACATGTGACCTCTTAAATCTGACCCTATCTTGATTTTTTATCTTTTGGGTATCTTTCTCAAAATCAAAGAGTAAAAAAAACACAATAAGATCCCTAAAACGTAATTTATTGATTTTAACCGTTTTTGCCCGTGTTGACTACGGAATGGACCATTTGAGATCATTTTCTAAATTTTTAGAAAACCTTGAACCTTCGAGTCCTGTAACCATTCCTAGAGGATAATAGGCTTTTGTTATCCAATTTTTTCAAGTGTAAAAAACTGGATAACAAAATACTTAGTCATAAGTTCACTCTTCAAGTGACCACCTGAGGTCAGTATGAATCCAAGATTCTACATATTTTTTATTATATTTGATTTGGTTTTTGGACATGTGCAAGTATACATTTTTCTTATAGGTTACAAGTGTGATCAGAACCCTAACAGCAAAGTCATAGCTACAAATTGAATATTAGAGTGAAGATCTACGGACCCAGAACCTGAGAATCAAAGTAGACGCAAGTTCCCAGATTAGTCACTAGCACCTAGGGTGCCCCTGTCTGTCCTATGAGAATTTATTTCTCGCATGGTCCTAAGTTCTTAAAACCTCATCAATCATTTGGGACATTGTTCCCATCCCATTCCAGCAAATACACGATCTATATCTATCATGGAGCATATGGAATCAGCTAAGGCATCTTTCTCCTTTTCATTTTCTTAGGGTTTTACATTGTTGAATGTTTTATTTATTGAACATTACTGTATATTATCACTTAAATATCATTTATTACAGTAATTACTCTAAAATTATATCTTAATTCAATTTATATTAAATCATTTGGTGAACCCCCAACTCATGATCTACCATTTAGATCCTTATTTTAATTAGTCTATCAGATTTTCTTTCCTAATCCCAAACACTAGTTGCATCAGGGTTTATATTTGCATCGCAATTTCTATCATACATTTAAGATACATAGGTCTTCCTAGGGTTTCATCCGTAGTCCTATCCTCTGGGTCACTTTCTAGGGCTCTTATTTTGTAAATTACCCTTTTTCATATCATGGCCTCGTAAAGTTCCTCAAGTTTCCTTGGCTCAATTACTTCAAAACCACTTAGTTTGTAAATATTCTTTAAAAAAATTACCCTACACACAATGTAACTCCCTCATGATACACCACCTTCACAATTAAGCAAAATTTTCAATCATATCTAGACACCCTCCTATTTGACTCCTGATAACACAACTAATCAATTCCTATTCAAGTCAATTCAATATTTGCACATTTAATTTTTAGATAAATTTCAAGCTATGGAAACCACAATTACATCCCTCGCTACTAAAATCCAACATCTCAAGGATGCTTCACATGCCCATGTTAGTTCTTCTTATACACCTGAATCTTGATCTCATATCTACAAGCATGTGCTCATACAAGAAAGGTTATGGTCTTGACCATAATAAACATGTCTCCAGTTTGATTGAAATACCTAAGCAACATGATATTCTTTCTGAGCTCCTCAATCACTAGTTGATCACCTTTCCACCTACTCATTACTACCCTCCTTATTGGCTACCTACAAAATACCAAGGTCACCTATTTTACAATTATCATAGAATTAATGGACATTGTGACAATGATTTCTATGCTCTGGAACAAAGAATCAGGAAACTTGAGCATCAAGGCCTCATTTCATTTGCTACACAACATTCTTCCACATGCTTATGTCTAATTACAAAACCCCAATGAGCTCCCAAATATGATTCCTTTATGTCTAGTGAGTATCACACAATAGTCACTCTTGTTCCTTCTCTGATAATGCAAGAGTTACCAAAATCCCCATCTAAGGCCAGCCAATCAAAGGAAGTACAACCAATTCCCTTTCTAAAATTTTGATATCCCACACTAACTTCCTAATATTATATTTACACTTCCCCCTTTTGATCTATATAATTACTATGTTCCTCACATGGGACGCATTTCAACATCCACCACCATGGACATTGTCTCTCTCACATCATCACATAGATCTACATCTCTCACTCACTTGGGGGGTGTCAAATTTCCCCCATAGTCACACATTATAATAAAAAAATTCCTATCCATAGTACTCACATAATTGACACTTATACCTTAATTTTGTTGTCCACTTCAAGTCAATCTTTCTAGGAGCACTCTCTTATCTACACTATGAGCACGCCTTGCTACATTTATCAATGCTTATGGATTCCCTTTCTGCTCCTATGTCACTCAATACACACTTTTATCCCTATGCTTACTTATGGATTTCTTCTATTCATGATACACATAATACTTTATACACATTGTACACATCCTATCAGTCACTATACAGACTCTAGCTATTCTTGTTCACAATGATCACATATATTTGCCTAAAAAATCTTGATATACACATTAATGGGGCATCAGACTTCCCCCACTCCTAATTTTCTTCCTATACTAGTACTTATTCCTATCTATACAACACAACATTTATACTACATACGCTATCAATCACATGTAATACCTTTTTCACCTTATAATGCACTCGAATGTTCTCCATGTTCATACATGAGTGTTGGAGGGAATTAAGTGAGCCTCTTTTTACACACTTGGGGGGATCATCCATCCTTCCCCCATCCATTACTACTGGCTATCTCTATCATCTACTCATAGCTTATCTACTACACTTCACGCTATGTGTTTCATGATAAATGTTTCCTAGCATCTAATCTGAATCACATATAATACATTTACCACCCAATGACACACTCACGTTTTCCAAGTTCATACATGAATTTTGAGGGTATTTAATGAACCTAGCTTGCACACTTAGGGGGAATCATCCTTCCTTCCCCCTCCATCACTATTATATGTCTCTATCATCTACTCCTAACTTATCTACTACACTTCACGCTCTCTGCTTCTCGATAAATACCCTTTCCTAGCATCTAATCTCAGTCACATACAATACATTTACTACCTGATGACGCACTTGTGTTATACGGTTCATATGTGACTATTGAGGGAGTAATTATAAAATTCATCCTCACGTCACACATGTCTTCTAGGGGCCAATGCTTCTCCCCTCATCTACACATCTTGTATATCACAACATACTATCACTTTCACACTACATCTGCACATCTTGGTTACATTTTCTCTTGTTAGCTTATACTACTTATATGTTTCACTTTGTTTCCTATGTTATCTGGATTCTTAGTATGTCATTATCTTTTTCTATACACATATACACATTCACTTGGTATCTTGAGGTGAATGTAGGACTTATATAGGTTCTTACACGATGTATGATGCTTGACATTGCTCTTTACTAGTCCCTTCGAGGGTCCTGGGGCATATACCTTTACTACTCTCATACTACACACTCACAGGTCATATTGTTACAATATTTCCTACTTATTTTTAGTATCACTTACTTCTTTGTTGATAGTATACATCATTTGACATACTATTTATGTTTCTATCATGATAATGGGTGCTTCATGCGTAGCATTTTCCTTCTAGGATTATATACAACCATGGTTATCTATTACATCTTATTTGTTATTGTTTTCCACTATTTTCATTGGATATACCCTATGTATTGCTTGATAATTGTTTTATTATGCAAACTTAGGCCCTAATTTTATTCTAACATTGTGAGTGATGTCCCATTTATGCAACCGCTATTTTCATAGTAACTCTTGTCTTCATAGTTTCTTGTTACATTGCACTCTATTGTATGCTAGCTCTTTTACACTAACACTTGATTACTGTTGAGCCCCTGAAATATCGACTAAGTACACCAAGGCGTGCAATTCCCAAGTTGAGAGATGGAAAAGCAAGGTAAATGCACACAAGACATGGATTGAAGGATGGGCGCGCAAGAAGCAAGTGCACTAGGCATGGCAAAAGAAGGGCACGTGGCAAGACAAGGCATGCAGGACTAAGCCCAGTTTCGGGACTTAGCCATTTTCAGTGTAAGAAGCAGGACCCGATAATGCATGCGATATGAATCATGTTAGTCTGACAGCATGGGGCCCACAAAAGGAATTTACATAGCAATAGAGGCACACGTGAGATACCGTCATGTCAGAACATGCAGAACCCATGCTGGAAGAGCAGGCACATCTAGGAAACCATCATGGCCAAATGCGCAGATCCCAGGTTTGAAGGAACATGTTCCCAAGGAGGGCCCATACAGACATCTGACAATGGATCTAAGGCCACATATGGAGGCATTGGCAGTTTGGGTGCCTATATATACGGGAACCCACAGAAGAGAAGGAGGGGCATGACAAAAAATGGGTGAAGAGCTCAGGACAGAGGAGATAGAGAATATAGTCACTATGCAGAGCTCTATAGGATTGGATAGAGATGAGATGATGTACTAAAGCATTAAGGGGTTGGGTTGTAATTTCTTTTTGTATGAATGAAAGACATGATCCCTGCTGTGATAGTCTAAATGTTCTCACTGATTGTAATGAGGATAAATATAATGAGGTTGCAAACATAAATGAGCATGAGTCTAGTTATGTCCATATTCATATGATTTTATTCTTGTTCATGGAAGCTATGGAGTAGATGTAAACTCTTATGTATTTTTTCTTTCTATCATAGTTGTTTGTTATCTATAAATATTTACTATCTGGAATGAACACATTTGTCTCGAGACCACTCTGAGTCCTATGATGAATGTATGTCTCATTGCCACCATTTAAGTTATTAATCTAGATGATGCTTTCCCACTTAACTCACATAAAAGAGAGACTCGGTACCCACGTGTGCCTCAGGTGAGCACCCAGTTCCCACTGGGTGATAGGCTGGTGCGCATGGGATTCCCCTATTCTTCTAGTGGGTGTAAAAATGACTACATCTTGGTTCCATTACCAGGACCTCTTTTCAAAGTTGTAGTGGGAAATAACATTCATCATGATCTATATAATGAGTGATGACAGAGTGTTTAACTTTAGAAGTGTTGAATCATGGTTCAAGAGCACGGAGGATGAGTTTTCTCAGAGATTCAGCATTGGGTCTAAGTTTGATGCACGTAAATGGGTAGAAGAGAACCTCTACCATGAGTTATATGAAACATTTTTATGTTGCTTCCCAGTAGAGCTGCATGGATGGCTCTTAGCATATGCGACCAGATCAAGTTGGTATTATAGATCACACACATGGACCCAAGAAAAATACCAGAGTTTGCAAGATGCAGATATAACATGGACCCATGTGGTGGATCATTGGTGGAAAGGTGTGTTGGCTAGCTACACCCTGGAGTATGCTATTTCTACATACTCTTGTCCAGAATTTGCTGAGTTTGAATTTTTGCGGGAGCCCAGAGGATCGTTTCTACGTGTTATCCCTTTGGCAATGAAGATTTTGATTATTACCTTGGGTTTGGAGGCATTTCCAATGGCTGGATAAAGCATCCTGAGCGCTGGGCGAGGAAGCTAGGGTGGGTGAAGATGGAAAATTTTATGGTGGCAAAGGAAAGGGAGGAGAGACGACTCTGGTATGGTGAAGTGTGCGCATGAAAGGGAGATTACTAGACATGCATGAAGGTTGTAGGTGTGATGGATATATGGAGGTAAATGTTACGGGAAGGATTTGAGGTTCATGCGGAGGACGTGGAACCTGAGTAGTTTGTGCTACCCCATCTTGGTAAGCACGTGAGAGATAGACCCCTTCGACTTCTATTGAGAGTTCATCACATGAAGAGAGAAGAGCCATTGACACATGCATCTAAACCCACCTAGTGACCAGACCCCTGGCGCTTGGCTTTCTAGATCAAGGGGAGAATGTTGTTAGCCAAATTGGTATTGGTGGAAGTAACCGATCTGCACCCAGGAGGTATAATTTCTCATTTGGGACTTCTATGGCTACACACATTCCAGTTTTGGAGGGATTTTTGGACAAGGAAAAATTATACCATCCATTAGTATCACATCTAGGAGTGGCGTGGGGTACACTATTGGTAGTGGGACATCATCACAGATCCTCACCATGTAGTTCAGTGGGACTATGGGGACCCTTGGCACAACTAGTACAGGACCTGGAGGACCAGGGGGAATAGGACTTGGTGGGCCTAGTGGACCTGGGTAGGTCAGGGGGAATAGGACCTGGTGGGCCTAGTGGACCTGGTGCACTAGGAGGTACAGGAGCTGGTGGGCCTAGTGGACCCGGCGGAGGAGGAAATTATAGAGGAAACCAAGGTTCTAGCTCAGGAGGACAAGGACCCCAACAACCCCCTCAAGTTTTCTTTGAAATGTCATTACATTTTCCAGATTACAGAGGCATTGAAGATGCTACAGAGCATGTTCACAAATGTGAGTTGCTATGACGTGCAAAGGGAATCACTAGCCCCGAGTGAAAGGTAAGTCAGTTTGCAAAAATGTTGCAAGGGTGTGCGCATAGCTGGTATAGAAAGTATGACCCCCATCAGATGGTGGTGGATTATACTGCTTTAAAGAATGCCTTCCTAGTAGAATTCCACATTCTTGAGTTTGAACAAAAGAGCATCAGCACCCTGAAGGAGATTCAACAAGGAATGGCAGAGAGTGTGTGGGAGTATGATGCATGGTTTAAGACTCTTCTATCAAAATTATCATATGAAATTCACCCTTCACAGCATGCTCAATGGTTTTTTGGAGGGTTGATAACTCCTTTTAGAAGAGCCCTATCCCACAAAACTTTCACAGATCCGTGTGAAGCGTTCAAATCCGCTCTACATGCAGAAGCTGTTGGAAGTGTTGACACTGGGGTTAGCCCATTTTTAGAGGCTCAAATCACTGTTATGGCTAAGCAGTTAGAGAAGTTGTCTGCAAGCTCAGTGCATGAGATGCACAGTGGATTATGGTGTATAGACTATGAGGTAGAGGGGCATGCAAAGGATAATTTCCCCCGGAGGACTATGCACACCATATCAGTAGATTGTGAGATCTATCATGGGGACCATGATGCGACTAAATTTCCCCTGTTGCAACATGTGATGCAGAGGAATGTATCCTGCTACTATAAAATATACTCCTCTACAACCCATGATACGAAGGATTATAGAATCATTGACCAGATCCATGAAGCCATTGATCATGGGGTGCACCAGACCAGCATTGCCAGCAGTTCTAGAGGTGATGATCTCAGTATGAGGGGCACGCAGATGAAGGCACGCGAGGAAGAGGATCTCGTGGAGGATTCTGTGGTCATGGTAACTATGGGGGAGGAATAAGTGAGTTCCCACATGGAACCTGTTTTAATTGTGGGTCTACATACCACTATAAGTGTGAATGTCCTGACCTATTGCAGTGCTCATGGTGTGGGAAGAAGCACAAGTATGAGGAGTGCCTTGAGTTATTTCGAGCATATGAGTTAGCAGCACCAGAAAGACAAGGGTGCTTGCAATGGTAAGCATCAAGAAGGCGGACACCCAATGGATTCCATGAGTAGTGCGTGATGTAGATTTGGAACCTATATTGGTAACTACAAGGGCAGAGGCCGCGTGCCCAAGGGAAATGCCAAGGTAGAAAAATCCTGGTTTCAAGGGAATAATTGGTACATGGAAGGTACCCAAACCCCACACATCAAAAATAGGTATACCAAGATACCGTGGATGTGATCTGGAGCCTACAGGGAGAAATCCAGTGTCTAAAGAAGCAAGCCAAAAGAGAAGAGCAAAGGAGGGTTGAAGCACCAAAAGAAGACCTAGATGAGGTCAAGGAGATATGTAAGATACTGAGGTAAGAGAATATTATTCCCTTACTAGGAGCATGGCTGAGTGAAAAGGTACCACGCACGGGAGAGCACAACATGAGAGGTAAGTTTTACATGTAAACCTTCCTCCTCACAACCTCAACTATGATAAGGAGATAACATTGAATGCAGTCATGGATGGATGGCTCCTTAGCAATATCCTCATTGGCACAGGCGCGGAGGTCAAAGTGCTCACTTTGGATGCCTTACATCAGATGGGAAGGCCTAGATTATAGCCATCTTCAAATGTTTTGTATATGGTAAAAAAAATAAAGGTAATGCCCATAGGTGTCTTGAAAGATGCATCCATCACCAGTTAGGGTTCCAAGTTTACTAGGGATTTTGAAGTCTTAGTGCTTGCTGAGGCAGACAATTTCCCAGCACTACTTAGGCACCCATGGTGTTATACAAATAATGCATATATCAAGTTCAACAAGGGGTACATCATCTTTGAAAATAAGGAGGATCATGTCATCATACCCCTAGCTGATGGGAAGTCAACCCCCTATATTGAACCATTGGGAGAAGAGGTCTTAGACTAGATATACGCATGCTTAATTAGGGATCCAGAGATGATCGATCCTACCAATGGGGTTATCTAGTTTGAAGATGCTCAGTCATTGAGTGACACCACCAGTATAGCATGTGACAATTAGGTACATGGGACATATGAGTTGGTTGGTAGGCACTTGAGAGGGTCAGTGACAAAGGTAACAAGGGCGCGCACCATCAGGCACCTAAGAGGAAAGGAGCTACCTAGGTACTCGAGAGGATCCTTCTCTAAAATCTTCTTACAGAAGATGGAGGCCCAATGGAAGGAGGAAAAGGAGCGTAGAGGGATGTTGAGTTATGTCATGTTAGGAATAGCTACGCACGTTGGTGGGCGATGTCACTGGGGTAACCTTCTAGAGTGACACGAGGTAAGAATCACCATCTCTATTTAGTTTCTTTAGAAGCAACACACCCACCACAATCAAAGACTACCATGGTAGTGAACCTGCCCCTCATTCCACATCTAAACCTATGAGAGAGTCTGGAGAGAAGGTGCAGAAGCCCTACCACCATCCCTTTGGATCCATAAACTATATTCTACACTACAGGGTTATGCACGTGCGTGGTACATCCACTCTGAAACACATCACCAAATGGGGAATTAGCAAGAAGTAGCAGATGATTTCATCTAAGTGTTTGAGTACCAGAGCACCAAGCCATCAGTGGATAAGGCTTTGTAGGAGGTTAAGAACCTTACGATGGGTGATAATGCCAAGGTAGAGGATAGGCTTGTTGAACTACTAAGAGATCCATTTTTGGATGGGTACCTTAGGGAAGATGAACTCTGATGAGCTACAGTTGGAGTACACATGCGTCGATGAGAGAAAATGGAAAGGTGGTCTATATCATAAATGGTAAAGAGAGTGGAAAATTTGGAGGTTAACCATTCTTTAGGCTTGCACAAAGTGATGGATAGTGCTAATGAGCAAGCGTGTGCTTACCATGAGCCTTTGAAGATAAAGAAGGTTAACATTGGGTTGGAAGCAAAACCCAAGAAAGCTATCATTGGGGATTATTGGTTGGAGAAGGAAGTCTCCAAGATCATTGATCTGTTGCATGAGTTTGAGGATTTGTTCTCGCATGGTTATCATGACCTCAAAGGCGTTCACCACTCATTGGGTGAAATGAGGATTAAGCTGAAGGAAGGTGCATGCCTGGTCAGGAAGAGACCATACCAGATGAATCCCAACTTGTGCGTGAAGGTCAAGGAGGAAATATACAAGATGATAACATCAGGAATCATTGAAGTAGTGGAGTCAGAGTGGATAATTCCAATGGTGATTAGCATTAAGAAGGATGGGAGGTTAAGGAGATGTGTTGATTATAAGGAGTTGAATGCAGTGTGCATCGTTGATCCTTTTCCAACCCCATTTACTGAAGAAATCCTAGAAGGAGTGGCATGGCATGAAATCTACTCTTTCTTGGATGGGTTCTTAGGCTATCATCAAGTGAGGATTGTAGAATAAGACAACTTTCACCACTGATTGGGGAAGTTTTGCCTATACGGTCATACCTTTTGGATTGAAAAATGTGCCCATTGTGTTTTCCCGCATTGTAGTACAAGCCTTCCAGGACTTTATCCACAAATTTCTCCAAGTATACCTTGATGATTAGACCATGTATGGATTGGTCAAGGACCATTGTGATAACTTGCGGCTGATGTTTGAGAGGTGTAGGCAGTTGAGGATATCCCTCAACATAAAGAAGTGTGTATTTATTACACCATTTGGGACCCTATTGGGACACATCATATGTAAAGAAGGATTATTGGTAGACCCTACCAAGATTGCAGTAATTGTGGGATTATTTGAGCCAACTAGTCAAAGCACAGTGCACGGATTCCTTGGACACATGGACTACTACTGAAAGTTCATCAAGGGTTATGCAAGGATTTCCATGCCTTTAAAAGAGTTGCTCAGGCATAAAAGTTCCTTTCACTAGGGAGAGGTGCAGCAGAGGTGTTTGACACCTTGAAGGATAAACTTATTACCACACCCATCTTACATTTTCCTTCTTGGGAAAATCTCTTCCATGTTCATGTGGATGCCTCTGGAATGGCCATTGGAGTGGTACTTGCATAGCCTGGAGAAGGGATTATTGATCACCCCCTATGTTTTGCAAGCAGGAAGTTGATAGCAATTGAACAAAATTATACCACAAATAAGCGTGAGGCATTGTCTATGATCTACACACTTCATAAGTTTAGGAAGTTTCTATTAGCAACTCCCTTCACTTTCTACAATGACCACATGGCATTGAAATATTTTGTGAACAAGCCCATTCTTCAAGGGTGCATATGTTGGTGGGTACTGCTATTCTAAGAATTTGAGTTCACCGTGGTTGTCAAACCAAGAAAAATCAATTATGGACATGACCATTTATCCAGGATTGATTCATGGGAGGATACACAGAGCATAGAGGATACTATACCAGATGCACAATTTTTTAGATCGTGGCACACACCCTCATATTTGGATGATATTGTTGTGTTTCTTAAGATAGGTTAGGCACCGGAAGGAATGAAGACACTAGAAAGGAATCAACTATCCATACATGCCGCGCTCTACATGTTGATCAGTGGGGACCTATACAAGCTAGGGCGTGATGAATTTTTATGTAGGTGTGTGTTAGAGCATGAGCACTTGGCTATCATGGAGGAAGCACAAGCACCTCGCCATCATAGAGGAAGCACATGGAGGAAGTCGCCGATGGGCATTATGCAAGTAAAGCCACCGTGCATAAGATATTAATGGTTAGCATTATTGTGGGAAACCTTATATCAAGATTGTCCAGAGAGTTTTATAAAGCGTGTGACCATTGTCAGTGCATCAGAAAAGCTTGGATGAAGGGATGAAATACCCTTGCACCCTATCCCTAGTGCTAGAGCCTTTTGAAGAAGTGAGCAATAGACTTTTTAGGCCCGATTGCACTAGTAACGTGTGCAGGACTGGATCACGCTATGTGATCACTTGCACAGACTATTTGACAAGGTGGGCCAAAGCAGCCCTGACTAAGGACTGTACAGTAGTTACAGTAGCAAGATTCTTGTGGGATAATATCATTACAAGGTATGGATTCCCTTTGAGTCTCACTAACGATAGGGGTACACATTTCTTGAATGAGACCATGAGGATCCTATCGGTAGAATTTATGGTGGCTTATCACAAAACTAATCTCTACCACCCTCAAGTAAATTAAACCGTTGAGGCATTTAAAAAAATACTTAGTCACACATTGACTAAGATCTGTGATGTTGGTAGGTAGGACTGGGATGACAAGGTATCAGTTGTGTTATGGGTGTATAGGAAAACGTATAAGAGGCTAGACAAAGCCACACCATTTCAATTGGTGTTTGGTGCAGAAGCCATCCTACCGATTGAATTCATGTTACCTTCTCTATGTATAGCACGCGCAGGAGGGCTAGCTGATGAATAAGTGCTGGAAGAAATAATTGATGAGCTGATGAAACTAGATGAGAGAAGATCACTTTCCAGATGGAGCTAAACCATAGAAAAAGTGAAGTAGAAAGCATGGCATGATCGCCATATCAGGAACTAGAAATTTGAAGTTGGGTAGATGGTATTATTGTATGATTTAAATTTTTTGCGCCATCCTGGGAAGTTGAAAGTACATTGGTTGGGTCCTTATACCATCTCATACATCCTTGATTTGGGTGTGTGCTATTTACAAGTGTTGGATGGGACAAGATTTCCAGGACACTTCAATGGGAGTAGGATGAAGCCTTACTATAAATAAGACTTCTTGGTGTAATTCAATAAGGCAATATTGCCAGTTAGTTTAGGAGTGTTGCTCTTTGATAAGTTTTTCTTTGTGGTTTCTCATTACAGGTTTGTGTTGCACCTTGGGCACCGGTGATCTCATTACTTCCAAGTAAAATTGGATATCCGTAGAGGAAAAACACATCGGTTTGAATGTGGGGGTGGATTAAGAGGGAAGAAAGATGAAGTATGAAAGCACCAGGAAGGGTTGGATTTCATTGTAGAGCCTAGTTGGTTAGCCCTACAAAGGAATTACATGGAGGAAAAGTGAAAAAGTAATGGTGGGTGTCAGGAAAAGGCTACATTTTGTAACCACGTACAAAGGCAGAACAAGCGCATGAACAACACAAGGTAGGTGAAAGTAAAAATCATGATAGAAGAAGTTCCTTCAGCGTAGGGTACGTGCATGCAAGATTCTTCTAGCTAGATGATTTGGTTACATGCTAGAAGGTTAGAAAATGATCCACGCAAGGTTTCGTGCGTGAGTCTAAGGCATGAAGGTTTGGCATGTGAGTCAAAGTGTGAAACACCTAAAATTGGTTATCCAATTTAGTGTCCCTCGTGCGCGTTTGCTCTCTCAGGTAACCTGGGGCACGTTTATATCACCACTATCCCCTTGGGGTATTATTCAATTTGTGATTTAAACACCTATCCTAAGTTTAATTCACCCCATTATGTTTTACCCGTGAGTAATTAAATATTAACTATTTAATTACACCTTTTTACATGTATCCTAACCACTTATCTACCCCATATCTATTCTATCCATATATCCCCCCTATTTCTCCTCCTCCCAAAGCGGGATATTTCCCATATTTGAGGTGGAGGGATCACTCTTATCTTTCCAGAAATCACTCCTTTTGGCCATCTCGGGAGTCTGTTCCGTGATCGGCGCCGACCGGTACTCGGTCGACGCCAATTTTTCGGAGCGGCGCCGATTATAAATAGAGGCCCAGAACTCAGTTCTAGGGACACAGATTGTAAGAGAGAGAACGAGAGATCTTTGAGCATCAAGTGTGAACATTATCTATCGAATGAGAGCGGATCTTGTCCAAATCAATCCCTGAGAGGAGCACCGTTACTCTGCTCTTATCACATCAACATCACACGTCTCCATTGATTTTCTGGTGACTCTGTTCCTGCATCCAGCACAGGTGGAGCCTTGCCAGTATCTCTCCGGCTTCTGCAGATCCAGCAGACGTTGACGATCTTGCCTTCATTTTTCGATTCCCGAATCTTCTCGCACTTTGTCTCAGATCGCCGATCGACGCCGATCTGGACTATATCAGTCGACGCCGATCTGAACCAGTCGACGATTCTACATAATCGACGCCGATCATCCTGCAGACAGGTAAAAGGACACAGGTAACACAAATCTAGCTTTGTTTTCACAGTTCCCTATTTTCTGTTGCTTTCTGTCTGCTGTTTAGATTCTGTTTATTACTTTGATCAGAAAATCTAGTCCTGTACGTACATCTTTTATCATGTATGCTTCTTTACTTAATTGAAAATGTGGACTGACATCCGCCGAGGGAGCTTATCGCTTCCCGGATCCGCTTCTCGGGTAGTCCACCTAAATATCTTTTAACGTGGTCTTTTTCTGTCAAGCATCGGTGTCTCGCAGGTTACTTGGATCTACTGTGCAGAATTGCTCGTGTGCGCCCGTCTTATCTACATCGGCTTCCTTATCCGTCTACATCTTCGGATCTTGTCCATCAGGTATCAATTTCATTTGAGTTTTTCAAGGTTTTTGTGTTTAGTTTGGTACATTAACTTGGACAGGTAACAAGCGTGAAATTCTTGATCAACATTCTGGCACGCCCGGTGGGACCCAACCAAAGTCCCTTATTGGTAAGTTCATCTTTTTTTTTTAGTTTTGAGCTTTGTTCTTTTTCTTCACTGATTTTTATCAGTTCTGCTTGAGCATTTCCTTTCATCATTTCAATCTTGCTCTTTATGCGAAATTGTTATTTCCTTGAAATTTTTCTAGTTCCTTAAAATAGAAATTTCCGTTTCACCATTATCTGGATATATCTTTCTGGATTTTGTTTGGTGTTTGCTTAACCTTTTCTTGCGGAGCACTTTGCTTGTTTGTGGGATTGTTCGAGGGGAAGAGCTCAACAACGTGCATTTTTGAAGTCCACACACCTTGGAGAGCTAAATCTACAGGTATTTCTCTTTTACGGTGTTTTCTCCTTTTTAGGAACTAAAAAAAAAAAAAAAAAAAAAACTTTCTTTGTTTGTTGTCTATCACATTCGAACATTTCAATTTTTGGTGCTTAAAAAGAATTTAATCGCATTTGGGAAAGAATCTGTTTGACTTGTCTTCATCGAAATCAAACACTTCATTTTTAAGTGCTTAAAAAAGAAGAACTCTTTCTTTGTCATTTCTGCTGTATGTTTTTCATCTAGTTTTAATTAGGCTGGAAAATTGATCAAAATCGGTAGTGACACTATTTTATTTTTATTTTTCACCCTTGCACACAAAGCCAAAATCACTAGGTATAAAGCATTTAAACAAAAAATTCTTTCCCTGGCCTCGCCTACTTGGAAGTGACATCCAAGAGGAAGAGCCTACGCGGTACTCGGGCCGCGCTATAAATTCACGGAAGTTCTGGTATATATTGGCAAAGCACCCGACTCCCTTATCGCAGCGGTGTGTGAAGTGCGGGGGTAGGCCCCTATATCAAGCCACGTACCGGTCTTTTACTGAAGTGCCTTCGGGACTCCTCACCAAAACATCCCCCAAACCATCCTTAGTTTGGCTATCTGAGTAGTTCCTGTTCTAAAAGGCCTTCCCTAATATTTTCTTTCTTAAAAGCATAAAAACTTAAAAGAGATAATCACCTACGCTGCTTGAATTATCTGTGCATTAGTTAGGTCAATCTTCTTTTCTACTTGTTTATGACGGTCATCACTCGGTTACAATCTAGAAGAATGGCTCAATTAGCCCCTTCTTCCTCCGAGATCACCACTAGTGTGGATGTTTCGGCACCCCCTAGGTCTTCCTCGGGACCGCTGTTAGTTGGTTCCCCATCCTGGTCATATAATCCTTTCTATCAGGCCAAAGCAACCCCATCACGTCCAGCTTCCCCTAGTCCTTCAGAAATATCATCTGCTTCTGACTCAGAGTATGTTCCTCACGGGGATCCTGAATTTCAGGCGCTCCTTGATCGCAATCCGGTAGCCCTCATGGACTACCTAGTACACAAGTCTATTCAAATATCTGATCAGGGACCACCAATCCAGCAAGTGTATGATTATCCTCGTGAACCATCCCAGGCTTTTGTAGAACAGTTAGCATCATTTTTCTCACCTCGAGCCATGGAGGAGGGTGGCGCACCTGTGCCTCCTTTTTCTCTTCCACCGACCATATTGACTAGTTCTCAAATAGTCTTACCTATTCCTAACGCCGTAGTTACCTCGACTATTCCACAACCTACTTCTGAGAGGTCCTCTTCTCTGGCTATAATGAGTGCGTCTGTGCACCCGCATATTGCTGTTAATTCATCTATGCCATCCATTGTGTCCCAGGGTCAATACCCCTTTATGAGTCAACCCCCTTCGACTAGTCAGTTGGTTCCTGCTTCTCGTCCTCCAGTGGGTTTTTCTTCCAATGTTCCAGCAACAGTGACCTTCACCCATCCTCTAGCATCGGCACCCTTAATAACTAATCCGGCAGTAAAAAGCCTCTTTCAGGTCTTGTTCCCCACCATGTCCAATCAAATCGGCACCCATGTTCCTCAATCTGTTCCGATTCAGTCAACAAGCATAGGAGTCCACCAATCACAGGCTCCGTCCGTCATCCAACCTTCATTTTCCCAACCACTTATTATCTCAGAGCCTGCCTATACACAAGCTCCTTCACAGCAAATACCCCACCAGGCGTCACCCAGAACGCCTGGTTACTCCTCTTATCATCCTATCAATCAACAGATGAATCCCCCGTTGACACCTCAACAACATCCACCATTTGCTTCTTATGTAGGACATGCCAGTGTGCCTCCTCCTCAATCTGACGTGGTTCAAATTCTTTTCAAGAAAATCACAGACTTGGAAGCCTCCACCAAAGGGGCTCGTCCTTCATACTCTTTTGAAGAAGTGTGTAATGAACCCATTCACCCCTCAGTGGCTTTTAAGCCTTATCCTCCCCAATGGGAACTTCCTAAATTTTCAAAATTTCATAGTCGGGAGGACCCTCAACAGCATTTGCGAGCATTCAAACATGCTTGCTACCTCATAGTCCAGGATCAGGAGCTTATGCTCCGTACTTTTCCTATGTCTCTAGCAGGTCCTGCTTTAGACTGGTACAATAACATTCCTCAACATTCCTTGTTTTCTTTCTCTCAATTGGCCCAGATGTTTGTTGAAAACTTTTCAATAAATATCGCGCATAAGATCTCGATTACAGATCTTTATAACATTCGTCAATTCGATGATGAGTCTATTGCAGACTTTGTCGCTCGTTGGAGAGGGATAATAAACCAATTGTCTTTCTCCCTTCCTCAATCCCAACAGATCGAGTTGTTTACTCGATCTTGTGCTAATCATATTTCTTCCACTTTAAGGATCCAGACCTTTCATACATTTGAAGAAGCCTTTACGATGGCACGCAAACTTGAATCTCGCGCCATTGAACAAGGGAAGTTAAAACTTCACTCTAAATCTAAACCAGATTTTTCTCGGTTTACCAAATCAAATCCTTCCACTTCTAAAGACAAGAATCAGGGATCCACCAATGCTATCGTATTAAAAACATCACGAGCCGATAACACTTCTAATCAAACACCACGAAGAGACTCCTCATCTTCTCGAAAAGGGTCCTCGTCATCTCGATCTTTCACTTCGTTGGGGGAATCATATGCTTCTATCCTGGAAAAAATGTTGGAAGTCCACATGATCGAACTTCCCCCCATTAGGAATATTGATGAAAGCCAAGAACGTCCATTCTGGTATAGGGAAAATGACTTCTGTCATTATCATAGAACCAAAGGTCATGACATCGAACGATGTCAGACCTTCAAAAATCTTGTCCAGAAATTCATTGATAAAGGTGAGCTCATTCTGGATAACCCAAATGCTCCCCCAAATCAAGCGCTGGATGTCTTTAAACAACCTTTTCCCAATCATTCCCCAAACCATGATGCTTCAGAGTCTCAAAAACCAAACACTCATACTATCAGCTTCATCTCTACGGAAGAATCTTCTTCTAAAACTAAGCCATCTGCGAACACATCGACCGAATCAGAACCTCCTTCCGCTTCGTTAATCGCTGGGATTCCACCATCTTCAGATAGCCCGTCTTTGAATATTCCAACATTGTTAGATACGGATTCACCTCTCTCTGCTTCTTTGTCTGATCTCCCATCCATACCCGAGACAGTGTCATCCTCATATGTCTCATCGTCAGACATTCTTTCAATGCTCGAGGCAATTACATCCCTTCGAGTTTCCACCGCGGATACATCTACTTCTGTTTCTCCCATTTTTGCTGCGACTATGCCATTGGTGAACGTACCTATAGTTGTGCCGACTTCGACGGAAGCGTCTTTGATTTTGACTCTTCCTGTTTCCTTTCCTACAGTAGTTTCACCCACAATTACTGTACCAGAAGTAGTTCCCTCGCAAGGAACTGCTTCTTCATCACTCACTTCTTCCATCACCAATGCTACTTTGCCTATTAAGGGGAAATCTAAAGAAGTAGCACCAACACCTATATGCTCGGTTCCTGAACTTAGACCGAGACAACCGAAATCTAACGTTGTGCCATCAGTACCTCCCCATTTGCTTCCCCCGAAAAGGTTACAATCACCTTATGCGGTTGAAATTGTCACCATCCCTGAAAAAGGAAAGCCCATATTTCGAACCATCAAGACTCTTGGTGCTTTCCCACAAAAATCTCTCTCTGTGCCTCATAAAAGATTGGATTTGTCTGCTGAGAAGGCGTCTTCTTCTACAAACTTATCAAAACCATCATCTTCTTCTACAACACATTCTTCACCAGCACCTCGAAAAGTGGACTTACCTACTAAAAAGACGTCACCTCTTTTATCAGAGTCATCATCTTCGTTACCAAAAACTAGGGCACCCTCTGTTCCTCCGATTATACCCACTTTGGGAGCTTCTTCCTCATCTAAATCGACATTATCTAAATCATCATTAGTTTCGACCAAGCAGCCTCCCTTATCTCTGAAGACCACAACACTTGTCACATCTCCATCATCTTCAAAATCTATTTTAGGGGCTCCTCCTCCATCGAAATCAATCATGTCTCACTTACTTCCATCTCAAGTGCCCAAGGCTGCTCCTCCAGATGTCCAAAAAAATAAGATGATCCCTAAAAAGACTGTCAAACCTAACATGCAGGTTCTTTTACCTCGGCAGTCTGTTAAAGTAAAAGAGGTGCCTTCATCATCTCTGTCCTCATCTTTGTCTACCGGGTTCTATACTGAAATCCTTCGCCAACTTATCCAATCTTCATCCATATCTCTTCCTCCGATTAAACCCTATAACCCTAAAGGAGTTAAACCTACCTGGTTTAACTCTGATTTGATTTGTGCTTACCACCGTACCCCGGGTCATGATACTGAGGGATGTAAAGCTCTTCAATCTGTCGTCAATAGCCTTTTGGAAGAAAGTGATCTTTTGCTGGAGGAGGAGGAACAAGTATCTCCTGTCATCTTAGCTCCATCTGAGCCCCAACGATCTACTCAGACCTCTACTTCTAGTGATTCCACTCCAAATGATCTTCCACCTTCTCAAATCGACACAATTCATATCGCCACTAGAACCCAACAGTATGATAATCCATCCTCATCTACAGCATCTCGACCACGGGTTGTCATTTCTACAGCCCCCGAAGGAGTTCCTCCTTCCTCATTAGCCCCAAGACCTCGGGTCTCTATTCGTGCTACACCTCGGGCTCAAATTCCTGTGTCAGTTGAGGAGAGTGTTATGAAACAACTCACCCAGGCTCTGGTCAAAATGTCTCTTTTTGACCTCATTCAATCCTCTCCGCAACATCGCCAGGCTTTGATTGATAATCTGCGTCGCATCGCAGTGAATTCAGATGAGCCCCAGCCCTTCGAGATGATTGTTGGATTGAATAGACCATCAACCACCATTTCTTTTGAAGATTCAGAAATTCCTTCCCTTTCTTCCGAGGATTTGGAGGCTCCCCTCTTTATCACAGTCCAAATCGACAACACTACATTAAAACGCATTATGATCGACAGTGGTGCTGCACTCAACATCATCTCCTCGCACACATTCGAGCAACTTAAGTTACCAAAGAACGTAGTGTCACCCCTGCCTTTCACTCTTCGATCATTTAACGATCAGCTAGCAGTTACTTTAGGAACTGTGGTCCTACCCATTCGAGTAGGTAAGAAGTTGCTTCACGAACTCTTTTACATTGTTGAAGGGAAATTCCACTATAATATGATCCTCGGACGCTCCTGGATTCATGCAATGCATTGTGTCCCATCCACCCTCCATCGATGCTTAAAATATCAATATGAGGGAAAAATCTATACTCATCCAAGAGATCCTTTTCCTTCCGCGCAATGCGACATGACCACAGGGTCTGCCCCTCTAAAGGAAAATGCTTGTTCTCCTGACGGGGCCTCATCTTCTTCCATACCTGCAACCAAACTACCGGATTTACAAAATTTAGAAGAGACATTGCAGTGTTTCTCACTGGGAGAGCTTCCTCTCCTTTCTTTTGACACCCATCTCAAACCTAGTGAGTATGGTAGACCAGAAAAACAACCTGAATATCAGCCAGGTCTTGGTCACATCGTCACCATTGGTCTGCCCAATCAACAGACTAATTTCATTTACGGTGGTCTTGATACGCCTCACTATCACCCGGATTCTCCTCCTAGGACCAAACCTTATTTAACAGGGTTCGATTGTCTACAGAATCCCACGTTTGCAAAAACTTATTTATATCGATGCGCATGGAAGGGCTTTGGCTTAGGTAAATATGAACAAGGTGTGCATGACCTCGCGTATCCATTCCAACTCTCAAGCCACATCAAAAATTTGGTTTAGGATTTAAACCTCTTTCAAAAGCCACCGTCACTGTTCTCGATGAGCCTCTTCCTATTGAGGAAACCATCTTCTCCCGCTAAGTCAGAAGCATCACTCGATGTGGATGACACCATTTCCATCCCGTCTAAACTTTTTTTTTTTAGTCAATACCATTTCCTTAGGGGCCACTAGTATATAAGACTAATGACAGGTCCACTTCCATACTGTTAATTTTCCCTGACATAGTTGGAGATGACTCTCCTACTATCAACACTATCCACTGTGCGGATGATGATTCTATCCTCACCTACCTGGGGGCAGAGGATTCCTATCTTCCTAAAACCATTCATTCTGACACGTCTACGCTTCTCAACGAAGCCACTGTCGACCATAATATAGGGACTTCTAAAGACCCTCACATCATTAAGGTCGGCCAATCCCTTAATCCATAGGAGTTAGGAGACTTTACCACTTTTCTTTCAAACCATCATTAAGCCTTTGCTTGGTCATATGAGGATATGCCAGGACTCGATCCCTATATCGTGGTCCACAATATCGTTACTCTTCCCGACATCAAACCGGTTAAAAAAAAATTACATAAAATGCACCCTAGAGTAGCCCTTCTTGTTAAAGAAGAATTGCAGTGCTTGCTCTCGGCTAACTTCATCCAACCCATCGACTATCCACAATGGGTTTCCAATGTGGTACCAGTAACTAAAGCTACTAGGAAAATTTGAATTTGTACCGACTTCCGGGATCTTAATCTTGCTTGTCCAAAAGATAATTTTCCTCTATCTAATATCGACCAACTCATGGATTTAAATGCGGGTCATGAGAATGCTTTCGCTTATTGGACTGGTTTCTCTGGACTATAACAAATTCTCATCACACCAGAAGAACCAACATAAGGATTTTCTTTCATAACTTCCTTGGGGGACCTTCTATATCGTGTCATGCCTTTCAGTCTTAAGAACGTAGGAGCAAACCTATCAGTGAGCAATACCTACAATCTTCACATTATCTCTTACACAAAACTTGGAAGATTACGTCGATGATCTCCTCGGTAAACCAAACGTCAGTCAGGATCATCTTTTCATTCTTGCACCTCTCTTTGAGAGGCTTATTTCACTTTTGTCTTGTCTAAATCTGTCTAAGTGACACGTTTTGGCATTTCTCACTGGTAAACTTTTAGGTTTTATCATTTCCATAGGGGTATTGAAGTTAGACCCACAAAAATAAAAGCTATCCTTGAGATTGCCTCCCCCTTCTAACTTAAAGCAACTCCGCAGTCTCCAAGGAACGTCTTCAATCAGAGTGCGTCGTTTTATCTCAAAATTGTTCGGACCCGTTGTCAACCTTTTCATCATTCTCCTCCGTAAGAATTGTTCATTTGAATGGGATGATTCATTGCCAAAGGCCTTTGATGATCCAAAGCTATATCATTTCTTTCTCCACCTATGCTTACCACCTCCCACACAAGGGGGAGCCCTTTCTATCTTTATATCTCTATGACTGACCATGCTCCTGGGAGCCATGATTCTCGCCATCGGGACGCTTGCGTAAAGAAAAGCTATCTATTACATCAGTCGCACCCTCCATGAGATTTGAAACAAGTTATTCCGAAGCTGGAAAAAGCTGTGTTGTGCTCTCTTCTTTGCAACTTCTAGACTTCCTTCATTACCTTCTTAATCACAAAAACTTACATTGTCACAAGTGTCAATCCACTCAAGACAATTCATGCGAAGCCTTATCACAATGATCGTATCACTCGTTAGCTCATGCTTATGACAGAATTGATCTCGAGTTTATCCCACAAATTTCATATCAAGGTCAGTCATTGCCAGATCAATAGCTGATGCTCCTCTTCCGGGACACTCAAGTAACCCCTTGCTCAATTCCCCGATGAATATATCCAACAAATTGATTATAGGTCTGTTCTCCATTTTAAAAGTAAAGCTCTTCTTTGATGCGATCCCAAATGCCAGCAAAGGGGGAGGTGCAAGGTTTCGTTGATGATTCCTCTTGGGGTACGCCTATCCCAGTCGACACACAAACTAAACTTTGAGTGCCACCAATAATATGGCTGAATATAAAGCTCTTGTCTTGGGTTCTTCAAAAATGCCCTAATCTCGGCGCTCGTATATTGACATCTTTTGTGATCCTGAAACTCATTGTTAATCAAGTACCGGGTGTCTATCAATGCAAGAATGATATCCTTCAAAAAAATATCGGATATCGTTCGCGTTCAACTCCAAATCTTTGATAAAATTCCACTATCAATCTATTCCTTGCACTGCGAATCGATTCGCAGATACAATGCGCTTCTAGCCTCGCTTACTCCCGCCTTTTACCGAGGACTCGCGACTTTATGTGACTATGCAAATGATTAGATTTCAAACCATCTCATTCTTAGGCCAACTAACTTCAATCCATTTGCTATCACAACCCATACTCACGGATGAGTGGTATCAGCAGATCGTTGAATTATCTATCCTCATTCAGTGCCTTCCTCCAGATCTAAAACTTCCAAATGGTAGAAGATTCTTTTATACCTACGTGCTAATCGCTATACTATTCTAGGAGGGATCCTCTACAAACGCGGCCTTGATGGTATTCTACTTCGGTGCCTCAAAACCCTTGAATCATCTAAAAGCTATCACAGGAGGTCCTGATGGTAATCTGTGGTTGGAAATTTTAGTGGCTTGGCTTGTAAGCTAAACGCATCTTACGATTAGGATATTATTGGCCTTCTCTTAATCGAGATTGTTGTGAATACACTAAGAAATGTGTCACAAGTGTCAACAACATTCAATCTTCATGCACATCCCTAAGTCAAGCTTTACAACCTACAGCGGATTGTGTGAATGGCATTTTCGCAATGCGGTCTTGATCCTTATTGGTCTCACTCAATCCCCTTTCTTCACAGCCGTCATTCTTTTATCATTACTGCCACTGATGTACTTTACTAAGTGGGTGGGAAAGCTATCCCTCTTTCTTCACAAAAGCTAAACCCATAGTTGATTTTTCTATCAGCCACATCATTTGTTTGCTTGGTGTCCACACAACTCATCACAGATAAATGGTAAGTCTTTCAGAACGTTGATTTTACAGGAAACCTCTGCGATGCTCTTCAATATCAACTCAGCTTTTCTTCTCCATACTATCCTCAAGCTAAATGCCAAGGCGAAGCTTTCCAATAAAACTTTGCGTAATATTCTCAGCCAAAAGGTACTAGTCGAGCTAGGTAGGATGGCATTTACATATCCCTTTTGCTCTCTGGCCTTATCAGACTAGCATCCGTACTCCTACTGGTGCTTACTTCCCTTCTCTCCTCGTCTATGGGTCTGAGGATTTGTTCTTCCTTTGAAGTCCAAATTCCCATCTCCTGCCGTGTTATCTCTTAGAGGAATTCATCTCCGATGAGGACTATCATCAAAAATCGGTCTAGCACAACTTGAATTATAGTATGAAGCAGCGTCTCAATGCTCTTGAAACATCATCAAAGTTCTTATCTTGAATGTGTCAAACATGCTATAACAAGCACTTGTAGCACCGTGACTTTCAAAATTGGTGATCTTGTTCTTAAAGAAATCAAAAATGTCACTACACTCGAAAGAGTCAGCGTTGGTAAGTTTGCTCCCAACTGGATGGGTCCGTACTTTATCACCCATTAAATATGGGTCTGAGGGCTTTATCGTCTATCTCCATGGGATGGTTATACCTGAAGTGAACTCTTTAAATGCCTTACATATAAGGCCCTTCTACTGTTAACATCTATCTTACACAAATCTAGTCGCAAGACAAGATCTTTCATCCATCTAACAACCAGTCATATACTTTCATGGTGATTCAAAATTATTGTGGTTTCTCTGCCCTATTGTCTTGATTTACCTTAAATATGAGTATCGCGGCTCTACTCATTAGCATTTTTTCTTCTGGATATGTTTCTCCTCATGGTAGGAACACCTTAATCATCGCGTTCATTTGTCCCAAAGTACTTATCTTAATCAAATCTACTCGGGCATTGGTGCGTGCTTTTTATACGTTTTCTCCCTTCTACCTGATCTATTCTGAGGTCTAAAACTCAACTTCTTCCAAAAAGCTTTTCAAAAAAAAAAAAAAAAAAAAAAAAGGACGTTTCAAAAAAAAAAAGATGAACGATCCCTTGAGAAAGCTATCCATACTTATCAATGATCACAAGAAAAAGAATAGACCAGACCGCTCGAAGGATCTATCATTAATTAAAGTCAACATACGGGACCGCTCCCTTGAAAGGACGCTGTTGCCTCAAGGATACGCAGCCGGCGGGCATTGAGCAGCCTTTCAGCGGGAGCACTGTTTTAGCACACGGAAGACTTCCCGTACTGATCATCTTGCCATATCTAGCAGACGCCTGCGTAATCAGTTGTCTTGTTCGCCAAAAATCATGAAGCGGAGATAAGACCTTTGGTCGATCATTGGAGAATCAGATGTTCCTCAGTATACATATCGCGGGGCACTGGGGAAATGTCGACGAATACTCCGTACTTACTGCTCCTGCATTTTTCCTCCGAAATCGGGTTTGCGACTAGTTATGTCAGGTTTATTTGTAACCTCTAGGGCCTTGTATGCCATTCTTGGGTTTCTTATCTAAAGATCGATTTATGGGCGTTGAGAGTCCAACTTAGCAGTGTGCCTCTATACTGAGTGGTGTCTTTACGCTAATCAGGTCATGTTTCATTACTCCTTGGACTCTCACAGAGAGGAGGCCCGAGAGTTCATCCAGTTATTGATGTGTCACAGTGAATTTCATCAAAAGTTAGATCTCGAAGGTCAGCTGATCTACGTGACATATCAAAGCATGGATGGTCAAGACACGTGAATCGATTCTATCTATTTGCCTCAAAAGTTAAGCAGAATCTTCAAAGGCAAGCTATGCAAACTATGCAAACCCAGCTATCCATCAAAAACATCTAAAACTACTTGTACCTCAAGGGACCGACGCGACTATAATCCAGGGGGCACAAAAGTATATCCGATAACAATCATCCAGCTATTCCATCGATCCATCAAAGTCTAAAAATCTGTCAGCCAAGGAACGACATCCACTATAGCTAGTGTTCAGCAAAAAGTAAATGCCATATATCACAGACGTGACATCACGGTGAGCGATCCGCGAGTGCGAGGCCATCCAGAGTTACATCGATTGAGCAAGCGCGCACAGAGGGCAACGCCATCACCATTACCTACATCTTCCCATGGTAGATATCAAAATTAAAAATAGGGAGGACAAGCATATGACGAAACCAAGGATAAATCTAAGATGAAGACATAAGTGGTCTGGACAACAAAAAAGTGGGTGGCTCTCAATCAAGCCAGCGAGACAAGGCCTCGAGAGAGATACATCACACAACGGAACACATTAAAAAAACATCCTATATAGTAAATCTGCTGCATGGAGGACACGATCTCTCCACCCTCCTCTGGACCAGGCTGCTCCCCTAGCCGCCCACCTATCGATCGAAGGCACCTGTTGCTGGAGGTCCTGCCCACCTCAATCTCTCCTGATGCTCCCTCACCTGAGGCCCCCGCTCGCGTGGCCGTACACGGAGCTCCTCCTCCCCCGTAACCAAAGGGCACTCGGGGCAGGTGTGCTAGGGCATCTCCTCGTATATCTCACCTCACAAGGAAACTGATAGGTGCTCAATGTCATGGTCCAGGTGCGCTTAATGTGCGTGCTAGTGCTGCTGGTGCTGCTGTGGTGCCCCCCTCCTAGGGGCGTGCCCTGTGTCCCAGACTCTGACATGGTACCTGTCTCACCATATTTGGCCCTGAGGGCCTCCCTATGCCAAAGGTAGTGATCCCTTTGCTGGATCGCTATGTCTCGCTCCTGGCTAGCGGTGTCTCTCTCCATAATCAGGGCATCCCTCTCCTCTGTCAAAGCCCTGATCTCCTCCAGAGCTCACCTGATGTGTCTGTGTAAGGGTGGCATGCTCTACCTCCAGTCTGTCCAACACTAGCAGCTATGTCCTCCTCGTCAGCATCTATAGTTAGCGGGAGATGTCATGGAAGCTCTGTGTCGCATACCATGCTGCGTAAGCCCTCATCTACCCCTGGCGTCATCATCACTGTCTGCGGAGGGTGGGGGCCTCTCTCAATGGGTCTACTGGGATCAAAACCGGCAAACCCGTCTCTCATGTTATCCCGCCTGTATGGCATGTAGGTGGTCAGCATTGTCTGTACTAAGGCCGAACTGTCTCAGTATCCGCATGAATGGGACTCGCCCCCACATATCAAGCCTACAGCCCTTAACCACCCGGCTCCGTCTCAGTGCTACCAAGTGGGCATCCTTACCGGCCCATGTCAGAAATGCCCGATACGGCCTCTAGATAACCTGATCTGGTGTCAGCGTCCTGAAACACTCAGCAGTACCACTCGGCTGGATCTACCTGTATCTCCCTGCGACCATGTTAGCCCGCCATCTCTGAAATCCGTAATCAATCCCTCCCACTCCTGCTGGCATCCAAGGAAGCCCGAATGGC
This sequence comes from Taxus chinensis, assembly GCA_019776745.2. NCBI lineage: Eukaryota > Viridiplantae > Streptophyta > Pinopsida > Cupressales > Taxaceae > Taxus > Taxus chinensis. The sequence goes on from JAHRHJ020000133.1 coordinate 124,280, forward strand.
CTGATCACCGCTATGTGCTCATATGCCCTAGCAATGGAGCACAAAACTGACGTCAATACCTATCCTCTGGCCTAGTGGTGTACATCCATAGCTCATGATATATCTGAGCTATCAGGGCATCGGCGAAGGCAAAAACCTATCTGTACTGTAGGATATCGCAAATGCAGTCTAGTACAGTAATAATGGGAATCTCCCACCTCCTGAATCTGGCAGGGCAAAGTAGGATATAGCCATCTGAATCAGCACTATTCGTCTACTCCGAGGAACTATCCTGCCTATACTATGAGGCTATCCTCACTGCCCCAGATACTATCTCCGAGTCATCTGCCCTATCTCTGTATAATCAGACCTAGGGCCCTCTGCTGCTGCTCCCGGGGCGTGATCTCAATCGGGTCCCCAGTGATCGGCAGCCTCAAAATCTTGTATATGTCCTCATGGGTGATGGTCATCTCACCCGTCCTGAACCAAAAAGTGCATGTCTGGCTATCCCATCGTCGCACTAGTGCTCGCATCAACTCTACATCTCGCGGCACTCATCTGTAGTACCGAAATCCCCCGAGCCCGGCTAACTCTAAGTGGCTGCCAATCTGCATCAGTGACGTCAGGGAGAATGGTCTCCAGTAACTCGGGAATCGCATCCCTCATGTGTAGTACCTCTCGTGCCTGCATCCACGACATCAAGAGCAATATTAGCTTCATATTTACCCAAATCTGAACATCCAAAACAAATTTTATCATTTTCATCCAGATGTTCTGTCCAATCGGCGTCGATTAAATACAATCGACGTCGATCATTATATAGTCGATGCCGATTGAATTCAATCGGCGCCGCTTTCATAACATCGACGTCGATTCTACTAATCGACACCGATTGTCAGGCCAGATTTAAAACACACTCTGGCCTCCCACCAAAAAAAAACCAAAAATCAATTTTAAAATAATTAATAATAAATAAATATGACGGGTTCAAGAAGAACCACTTACCCCAGGTCATGTCCTCCTCCGCTTCTGACCGCTTCCAGAGGCTTCCATGGTGCTCAAATCCAATTTTTGACTCTCTCTGAATCAATCGTCACGGTGTAAATAAATCGTTCACGTTTTCCGTTCGCATATTTATATGTGCTGTGAATGGTCGGCGCCGATTTGTTTGGTCGGCGCCGTTTATTTAGGTCGGCGCCGATTAGTGTGATCACCGCCGATTTTCCATATCTCTTTGCCATAGTGTTGATGCTTGGCTTATTTATCTGGTCATTATTGTGCGCTGAATGTTTCCTTTTGGCACATATTTTCGATATCACCGTCCATTTCGAGTTTTGTTCCCTTTGCGTGGGGCACTCGTACTTTTTGGCAGCTTAGAGTTAACGGGTCTGTAGGCACTAACGTCATCTACTTTGCAGACCGTCTGGTTGTCCCTACCAATGTGTCTCTCTTTAGATGCTGACTATTTTGCAGCCCTCCTTACACTCATGGGTCTGTAGGTACTAACGTCATCTCATGAGGAGACCGTCTAGTCTGCCCTACCAATGTGAGTTCCTTAGGTGGCTGCCTCTTTATTTATGTTTGTGCATCATTAATGATCAGATCTACTCTAGACATCCAGCTGGGGCATCATGCATTTTTCATCTACCTTTTTCAAACTTGGGATCATTTGTTCTATCACCCATCCCATCCCTAGTTTGAGGGGGATCACATCATCACTTTTTCTTCCTTTCTTCCACCTCCTTGTTTTTGTCTCACAACCTTGCTTATCGCAAGTTACTTGACAAAAAGGGGCAAAATGTAGACACTTAAAATTGGTTACTCCAATTTAGTGTCCCTCGTCATGCATTTGCTCTCTCAGGTAACCTGGGGCACGTTTATATCACCACTATCCCCTTGGGGTATTATTCAATTTGTGATTTAAACACCTATCCTAAGTTTAATTCACCCCATTATGTTTTACCCATGAGTAATTAAATATTAACTATTTAATTACACCTTTTTACATGTATCCTAACCACTTATCTACCCCATATCTATTCTATCCATATATCCCCCCTATTTCTTCTCCTCCCAAAGCGGGATATTTCCCGTATTTGAGGTGGAGGGATCACTCTCATCTTTCCTAGAAATCACTCCTTTTGGCCATCTCGGGAGTCTATTCCGTGATCGGCGCCGACCGGTACTCGGTCGACGCCGATTTTTTGGAGACGGCGCCGATTATAAATAGAGGCCCAGAACTCAGTTCTAGGAAGACCAGACAGAGACTCACGTAAGACAAAGCGGACACAGATTGTAAGAGAGAGAACGAGAGAGATCTTTGAGCATCAAGTCTGAGCATTATCTATCGAATGAGAGCGGATCTTGTCCAAATCAATCCCTGAGAGGAGCACCGTTACTCTGCTCTTATCACATCAACATCACACGTCTCCATTGATTTTCTGGTGACTCTGTTCCTGCATCCAGCACAGGTGGAGCCTTGCCAGTATCTCTCCATGGCTTCTGCAAATCCAGCAGACGTTGACGATCTTGCCTTCGTTTTCATTTCCCGAATCTTCTTGCACTTTGTTTTCTCGACACCGATCTATACCAGTCGACGCCCATCTTAACCAGTCGACGCCGATCTGAACCAGTCGATGCCGATTCTACATAATCGACGCCGATCATCCTGTAGATAGGTAAAAGGACACAGGTAACACAAATCCAGCTTTGTTTTCACAGTTCCTTGTTTTCTGTTGCTTTCTGTCTGCTGTTTAGATTCTGTTTATTACTTTGATCAGAAAATCTAGTCCTGTACGTACATCTTTTATCATGTATGCTTCTTTACTTAATTGAAAACGTGGACTGACATCCGCCGAGGGAGCTTATCGCTTCCCAGATCCGCTTCTCGGGCAGTCCACCTAAATATCTTTTAACGTGGTCTTTTTCTGTCAAGCATCGGTGTCTCACAGGTTACTCGGATCTACTGTGCAGAATTGCTCGTGTGCGCCCGTCTTATCTACATCGGCTTCCTTATCCATCTACATCTTCGGATCTTGTCCATCAGGTATCAATTTCATTTGAGTTTTTCAAGGTTTTTGTGTTTAGTTTGGTACATTAACTTGGACAGGTAACAAGCGCGAAATTCTTGATCAACATCCATATGCACTTTATCTTGCTACTCAGTTGATACTATTTTCATTTCCTTGTCCACCTGTTCATTATCACAGCATGTCCATCGCACTTGACACATTCCATTGTGAAATGCTTCATGGGCCCCCTGGCAATCACGTCACATCCAGTTAAGTACCATGCTCTCTCATGGATTATATTTTCCATCATTGCTTCACTCAAATTTCATGGGACATCCTCCAATCCAATCTCATGGATCTACCTTATCTATCACTTATCTCCTATACATCATGTCATCTTATTCATTTGGTCCTCTATGTGACCCACTGGGGGGGGGGGAGTCCAACTCTTATTTGGAAACTTCACTACCACATGTAGCTGAATGTGTTCCTTAGCATTTGCCAGCCGGGTCTCTTACCAGTTGGGCCATCCTTGTGGGATGCTTTTGAAGACATGCCACGATTCTCCAGAAGTTGCATTTGTATTGTTATCCTAGATTGACATAAACATAAACACAGGAGGCCAATGAGATTCAAAAATGATCTAAACACCAGGTTCAAAATAAAAAAATCGACTAAAGTGTGTCTATCACCATGATATCCATACGAATCGGAATATAAGAAGTGGAACTTCGTGAACTCTACTAGGGTTTTATGCATGTAAGCTTGTGTTGCTCCTACATTGCTACTTACATTGTGCTACCTTTAGTCTCGCCTAGGCCACTTCCTTTCGAATGCTGATCATAGTTTAGCTGACTATTTTCTAGCCGCTAATTGGCGGTGAGAATGCCTATAAATGGCTAACTCTTCGGGCATCCATTACAACAACTACTTCATAACTGGTCCGTAGAAATGTCTCCCAAGATGTGCTTGGAATGACTTGCTTGCATGAAGGTATATGCAGTGAGCCCATGGATTTTGAATCAGTTCCCCATACCGTTATTTTTGACGGAAGATTTTGGACCCTATGGTCAACATTGTATCACAAAGGCCACGCTTACCTGTAATTGCTGTACGTTTATGTGGTTGCAGGCTCCTCCAGTTAGACGCCTTACCTGTAAAACTGGATAACTCAGGTATCCATAGACCTCACCAAGGTATTCTATCTCTTCTCATCTTCATGCAAAGACTTCTCAAGATGTCCAATCCATCCTTCTAAAAGTTGTTTGTTGGTATTTAGGTAATACCCTTTTAATACTTTCTTAGTGAAGACTCCTGACTTTAGCCCCAGGGTAGCACAAGTTTTTTGAAAATCCCACTTTGGATCATATGCTTGTTGGAATCCCTATTCATCTCAAGGTATTTCATTCCAGAGATAGTTAAACCCATGTGTAAAAGTGAGAATGCCATGAGCAGGATGCTTTTTTTTACGCTCCATCCATAACCAAACAGAGGTAATCCTGTGTCGAAGTTGACTCCTTGTGAAAGATCTATGTGACCACCTGGATATTCATAGTTGGTTCCCTGCATATTTCCCTCAAAAGGTCAGGTTTATTTCAACCTCCCCAATATATGATTTCGCTATCAATCCTACCGGACCATCACATTCGTGAGTTGTCCTCATTCCTTCAGCTAGGTAACCCTAAGCCGCATAGTGACATAATTGACCCTGGGTAAAAAGGCCAAGATCCTAAATGTCTGATTGACTGACTAATGATTGGAGTGAATTAGGGAATAAGAAGGGTTCTGGTGTAAAATACACTCTTGTGGTGCTCCCTACTCAAGCTGTCCTAACTCCTCTCTTTTCCAACAAAAATTCAGGGCTAGAGCTGCCCCTCATTGTTTTTCCATTACTTCCAAGCCCTCACAAATGTTGGGCCCTCAACATCTTCATCAAATGGTAAGATTATGGGAACCTTATCTTTAACGTCTCTTCACTCTACGTCACTCAATGTAGCCACACCCTAAAGAATTGTCCATACATTGATAGTGGAGCTTCTGATAACATCATGACGGATGAATTCCACTCCATTCATGTTGAGATTTATGATTCACCATTAGATCCCTCTTGGCTAATAGATTTTTCACTTCCTTGGATTGGAGGATGGCATGCCAGACGGGCAGGGGGAGTTTGACATGTCCGGTTTTTCATGAATTTCATCTCTTGAAATGTTAGGGGGCTTAAATAACCCTCTCACAAATATTATTTTTCGGTTATCGTATTAGCGTTTTAATATCCCAGACATTAATTTTTGAAATTATTTTTTTTGGTTTTTTGCTTCAGACTATGCTAACATGTATTGCTTTTGTTTTTTTGCATTTTCATACTCAACACAATGATGATGAAGGTGGCACTAGTATTTCTATTGCCCCAAATTTTTCTGCTTTAATCACCTCCTCAAGCTAACATCCCTCAAATAAGGCCATGTGGGTGATTATGGTGATTATTGATCTTTCTTTTGGTATACTTAATGTTTATGCTCCTAATTATGGCTCATAAAGAATGACATTAGGGAAATGGCCTTAGGTGATAATTTTCCTTTAGCTTATTGGTTGGTGTGTGGTGACTTTAATATGATTGAACATCTTGATGAAAAGCTCGACGCCCTCCCTATGCGCTAGATTGTCAATAAGTGTGTGGCTTGGTATTACTTTAAAAACCGTTGGGGGCTTTCCGATCCTTTTCTCAGATGGAGGCAGTAATTTAAGTCTCACGCTTGGTATAATTGGACCAATATTTGAGAAGGATGTGATCAGGTATTTAAAAGACTTGATCATGTACTTCTCTCTCAACAACTAATTTTTTATTTTAACACATAAGGGACCTCCCTTGTCATAGTGTGGTCAGGTGTTCTTTTATCAGATCACCTTTTGATCTCTTTTAAGATTATTTAGCGTGGGGCCCCATTCAAAGTGCCATCAAATCAATTCCATCTTAATGTTTCCTTGTTGATTCACTCTGGGGGTGGTCCCTCTTATTGCTCAAATTCTTTTCGAATCATTATGCCATTGGAGGTACTGTTTGCTACCAACTGTACCATGAGTGGTGACAAGGTGGCAATTCAATCGCACCAGAACAAGATCCTCTAACCAGTTCTGGACTAAGGAGGTCGACTGGCATGTGTGTAACCAGTGGATGTGGCATTCGGAACTTTGCACAAATAATCTCCCGAAGGGGAGGTTATTCCTGCTCTCCTTCAAGTTGTAGTTTTCCAGTACCTTTAGACACACCTGCTTTAATTATGAATCTCTGTTACTCGGCATGCAGGCCGCAAGAGAGAGAGGGATCAAAAAATCTGAAAGTGCAAGGTGATGCAGAGCTAGTCGTGAATCAAGTTAAGAGGATATATCAAGTGAAGAATGAGAGGCTCAGGCACTACCGTAATGCAGTGTGGGACAACATTCGAGGAATTTGATCAAAGCTTTTTCAATAGAAGCCATTCCAAGAGCTCAAAATGACATGGCTGATTCATTGGTCGTTTCAGCATCCCTCATGCTCCCTCACCCAGGTTTGAAAACAGACAAATACACCATTGAGATGGTTTTCCGCCCGAGCGTGCTAGACAACTCTCAGCATTGGCAAGTATTCAACGATGATAATCAACTCATTGCCTTTCTGGAGAAGGCGGAAAATTTTAAAGAATTGCATTTTGAAGGATCCGCTTCTATGTGCCGCGAATCAGTCACCGATCAAGAGGATGAATCCGAAGGGAACGACGGCATATGTCAGCTCAAAGGAAATAAAATTCCGAAAGGCTTGGTTTCTCTGGAACGGTTGTTCAACAGGCATGATCATTTCGTGAAAAAGAAAAGGCAAGATGATGCTGGATCCTCCCCAGAAACCGAACCGGTTGATTTAGGTTCGGTAGAGCATCCACAATTCGTGAACATTGGAAAATGATGCACGCGTGAGGAGAAGCGGAAGTTTATCAAACTACTAAAGAGATACATGGATGTATTGGCATGGTCCTATGCCGATCTAAAGTCTTTTAAGCCAAAGGACGTCCAGCATGACATCCCATTGAAAGAAGATGTCAAGCCCTTTCGCCAGAAGCAGAGGCATTATAACCCTAAGATCTCAAGTACTATCCAGGCTGAAATTCAAAAAATGCTGGATGCGAGAATCATTTTTTCCTATTCATCATAGTACTTGGGTAGCAAACATTGTGCCAGTGCACAAGAAAAACGGTGAAATACGCATATGCGTAGATTTTCGAAACTTGAATCAGGCTTCCTTAAAAGACAACTACCCACTTCCTATAATGGATCAAGTTCTGCAAGCGGTAACTGGATTAGAAATGTTGTCCATGCTTGATGGTTTTTCGGGCTACAATCAGATTGAAGTTTTGCCTGAAGATCAATTTAAAACAACATTCACTACTCCCTGGGGTACATTTGCTTACAGCAGGATGCCTTTTGGCCTAACCAATGCTGGTGCCACCTTTTAGCGGGCCATGGACCTTGCATTCAAGGGTATGATGGGGAAGGTCATCGTGGTCTATCTGGATGACTTAAATGTGTTCTCTAAACAACGGAATGATCATTGTGATCATTTGGAGCAAGTATTTGCTAGGTGCCGAGAACATGGGATTTCCCTGAACCTGAAAAAGTCTATTTTTTGAGTCACGGAAGGAAAGTTGCTAGGGCATGTGGTTAGCAAAGAAGGAACGAAGATAGATGCCGAAAGAGTTAAGGCTATTCAGAGCCTTACTTTTCCTACAAGCAAGACTGGCATTCATTCTTTCTTCGGAAAGGTAAACTTTCTTAGGCGTTTTGTTCCCGACTTTGCTGAGAAGACTCGTCATATATTGGACATGATGAAGGGGTCACCAACTTTCCGTTGGAGCAAGGAAGGGAAGAGGTCGTTTGAGGAAATAAAAGCTTCCGTTGCTCACGCGCCAGTCCTGGTATGTCCCGATTTCTCCAAATATTTCATCATGTATAGCTATGCATCTGAGCATACTGTATCTGCCATCTTGATGCAAAAGAATTCGGAGGATGTTGAATTTCTGATTGCATTCATGAGCTGTCCCCTCAAGCCTCACGAAATAAAAATGTCTCAATTAGAAAAGCATGCCTTCGCCGTTGTCAAAGCAGTCAAAAACTTCAGGTATTACATTTTAAATTCCCATACGGTGGTACTGGTCCCTGACACAGCAGTCAAATCAATTCTAACTCAACAGGAGTTAGGAAGCTTGCCCGGAAATTGGATTGTGAAGGTCCAGGAGTTAGACCTGGATATAAAACCAACCAAGCTGGTAAGAGGCAAGGGCCTATGTCAGCTTATGGCTGAAAACAAAGATTCAGAAAACCCTGAGGAAAAGGATGATTGTACCTATGAAGCACAAAGCTAGTTAGAGAAAGCCCATTCTCTGCCTCTGGTCCTATTTGTTGCAACCAGCGATGAGTGGTATTCCGACATTGCTTTCTTCCTCACCTACGGTGAATGCCCAGCTCACCTAACTATGAAGGAGAAGCACACTATAAAGCTCAGAGCGGCCAAATTTGTCATCTGGGATGACGGTTTATACAAACGCGGGATAGATGGTGTCTTCTTGCGATGTGTCGACAAACCACAGCAGGTAAAGTTACTTGAAAGTTTTCATAATTCAGCCTGTGGAGGCCATTTTTCCTCTTCCGTGACAGCACACAAAATCATCTGAGCCAGGTACTATTGGCCGATGCTCTTCCAAGATGCAGCCACCTGGGTGGCAAAGTGTGAACCTTGCCAGCTGTTCGTCGGCAAGCCCAAGTTGGCTGCTTTTCCCCTCAGGCCGGTTATTGTCAACGAACCATTCAGGCAATGGGAAAATTGATTTTATTGGTGCACTCAATCCCCAATCGAGTGCCAGACACAGTTATGTCCTAACAGCAACAGATTACTTCACCAAGTGGGTGGAAGCCATACCTGTCAAACATGCCACTTCTGAGGTTGTTTGTAGTTTTATCAAAGAAAATATCATTGTCAGGTTTGGCGTTCCCAACAAGATTGTTGTTGATAATGCTTCTAACTTCTCCTCACGGGAAGTTATTAGTTTTTGCTATGAATACGGGATAACTTTGGCTCACGCCTCAGATTATTACCCTCAGGGAAATGGTCAGGCGGAATCCAGTAACAAAAACTTGGTGACCATCATACGAAAGCTAGTGGATGAGAATCAACGAATGTGGCATAAGTCCTTATACGACACTTTGTGGCAGACCGCATTACTCCCAAGAGGTCTCTCGGCATGTCACATTTTCAAGTGTTATATGGCACTGATGCCGAGCTTCTCATTTCCGCTGAAATCCCTGCTCTGCGCTTGGCACGAGCAATTGAAGATGAGACTTTTCAAAATTCTCTTGAAAAGAGAATCATGTATCTAACAGAGCTTGAAGAAAAGAGAATAAGAGTGATCAACAAGATCACCGAACATCATAATCAAGTCAAGAGAATGTTCGATAAAAGAGCTAAGCAAAGAAATTTTCAGTGGGAGACCTCGTCCTTCTATGGGACAAGCGAAGAGAGCCAAAAGGCATGCACGGAAAGTTTGATTCCCTGTGGAGAGGACCTTTTAAGATCAAGCAGCTCAACGGAGAGAATAGTTTCTATCTCTCATATCTGGATGGAACCAAACTCCCACTTCCCTATAGCGGGCAGCATCTGAAAATCTTCAGGAAGTAGAGCTTGCTCTCTTCTTTGTACAGTTTGCTTTAGTTGTGTGTTTGTTTTTGTCGTGTGTTTGCTTTCTGTTTGTTGTGTGTTACCTTTTGTTCACCCTCCGGTCGCCCTTGTTTTTGACTCTGTTACCCAATGGATAGGCACATGAAAATCTGGGATTCTCTACCCCTGAGGTTTGCTCAGGGATAGTCCCCAGAAAGAGCCAGTTGTTATCCCGTAAAATTGGCAAGGGAAATTTTACGGATAACCCTACCGAAAATTTTGTTCTGATCCCTTGTCAGGGATTTCTTGCGTTCGGAACGTTGCAAAATCCCTTCCTGGGAAATCTAGTTTTTCCGAACTTAGCCATTTTTGGTCTTTTTTAGCCAGGTGCATATAATGACTATGCAACATCAAATGTTCATGCGCCCCCCTTTAAAGCCTTTGGCGCATGTTTTCTTGTGTCAACAGGTGTTTTGGTGCGCCTCTCTATGTTGAGTCCTCCTTGCATGTGCCAAGGTGCATGCGCCTTCCTATCAACAGAACATTTTGTTGCGCCGCTTTTTAGTGCGCAAAGGGCACACATATTCCTATGTATCGACACCACTTTCGGTGTGCCATAGACGCACACATTATCGTGTTGACAAGCGTTTTGGTGTGCCAGAGGGCACATGTTTTCTTGTGTTGACAGCTCTTTTGGTGCGCCACTTAAAAAGTTGGTGGCACATTTATTGCCTCATTGCCTATAAATAGGAGCGTCTGCACTGTCATTGTCACCAAATCACGTGATTATTTTCTCTGTACCTATCAGCGCACTAGCCCTGTCACTTTCGAATCACTTTGTGGACCTGTTTGCACATTTCTTCGTTATAAATATCTGGGTAAGAATCCTTCTTCTTTTGTGTGTTTTGTGTTTTGGTTTCCTTGGTTTGCTTGCTGGTTTGGATTTGGTTTAGAAAAATCGGTTCAAAACATGGACTCCCCCCCCCCTTCCTTACTGTCTTTTCCAATCTCCCCATGATTCTTCCCCCTCTTTCAGATCTACTGGTAGAGGAAGCTCTGTCCTAAAAAATAACTTGAAAACCTTTTGTTTAAAGCCATTTCATCACCCCAAGGTACCCTGCAAAAGGAGGCTTAACCACATATGAAAACCCCTCAGAGAGAGAATCTGAAGCCTAAAAGGAAGCTGTGTTTTTCCTTCTCCTTTGGCGCATTGCATTGACAAACACGGACGCATCCTGCAACACAAAAAAATAGCCACGTCAATGGCGCACATTTCTGTCACCCTTGTTACATCATGAAAAGCTGCGCCCTCATGGCGCACTTCCCGCGCTTGTTGTAAATGCTTTCCTTGTGCCCTCTTGGCGCACCACACTCGTGTGTTGCATTGATAAAATTCAACGCCATTAGTGCACCCTGCATCCATGTAACAATCCTTATGCGCCAAGTGCAAAGCTTAAACGGCGCAGGTGCATCCTCATTGCAACAACATCATGTTATGCATTCCTTCCAGGTGCGCCGCGCCTAAGTTCCCTTAAGTGCACAAAAAGCATATGCTACACAAACCTTATATGCACCTTTGGTGCACCGAAGTTCCATGCAACATGAAAGATATATGCACCACGGGCGCATCCTGTTCCCGTGTAACATAAAAAGAATCCATGTGCCCTTTATAAAACGCATACACATGGCACAGGCAATGCACTTGTGCTTACAACAACAAAGAATGCACCCTGCAGTGTCCATGCGCCATGTGCCCTTTGGCGCTGATTTATCCCCTTGCAAGCAGCCCTTTCCTGTGTGCCTTACCATTTAGCCCTGTAACCTGCAGTATTCATGCGCCCTGCGCCCTGAAGCCTTAAAATGCTAACTCTTTCTTCTGTCAGCATTTAATGGAAAATCAAACAGCTGACATGACTTTCTTCAATTGGGTTTCACTTCTTATTCTTGCAGATCAGCAACTAAGTTCAGAAGAACATATGTCAACATCAAGCAAGAAACCTACCATCAAATCTAAAGGCAAGGCCAAGCTCACAGAAGAAGAAATGAAGTATAAATATCAGAGGGTCAGAATGCCCGAGTCCCAGCAGAGTGTGACCTAGACATCAGAGACTCAGAGCTGGGTCATATTGATATGGAGGAATTCTGGGCCAGAACCAGAGGGTCACGAGAAGTCCATGGATGGACAAGCTGATAGGCAGTGCCCTGCACCTTGCTGGTGGGATCCCAGTCAGTGCCGTAAACAATGAATTTATGATGGTGGTAGCCCGATGCTACAACAAAGACACAAGATGTGTCCATGAGAAGGGTGAGGTTATAATCACCCTCACTACCCGCCACTTTGAAATAATGCTCGACATTCCTCACCACCGACACTTTGTGGTCGTCAGCCGGGAAGATTGCATCAAGGCCTGGGACGACAATGAAGATCAGTGCATGCAGCTGATGAATGAAGTTTATCTCAAGAACAAAAAAGTAGTGACTCGGTGGCCACAAGTCATTCATCGCAGTGACTTTTCAGAGGAACTCAGTGACACCATTACGTTCCTGAGCAGAGTTTTTGGGGCTTCCTGATGCCCATTATTTTCACAAGTGGATGCTGCGGTACCTTGAGACAATGAACAAAAATGTGTGCCCCTTTTGTTGGGGAGAAATAATAAGCACACAATCTCTGAGCAGCTTCAACAATTTCCTTAGCCGGAAGATTCTATAATGAACTCTATGTTGCTATGTTTGCAAGCTTCATAGAGCGCCACTACCCAGGCCTATACGAAGTGTAGTTTGGCCTCATTCAAATATATGCAGTACTCTACCCGAATTTGCGCTGGAAAATAGCATCTCTCAGTTCCACAAAGATTAATTATGTGTTTTTCTAATCACTCATCTGCATGTTGAGGCCGAATATGACTTACGGTCACACGACCGAGCATAGTGGCAGCTACTGAGATGGGGGGCCCTTTTCACCCAATTTTCACACCTTCACCTATCTGAGGGCAGCCAACTTCTTGGGAGAAGGACCGCCGACTGCCTAGGTATACCGGGCCTAGTTGATTTGTGGAGCTGTCAGATAGCTGATCACATATCACAAGAAGTGCCTCAAAAGAAAAAAGGTGGAACTCCTTGCCCTCACAGTAGGCCGATCTAAACATGCCCTTATACCCCCACCACAAGGCAAAGGACATGTTCGCAGAGCTGAGCTGCTCAATTTTGAGACATGATTTTCGAGCCAGGCCTACCTTCGATCCAACGAATTGTCTGCCAAGGGCAAAGCTCATCTAATCCATGTCCCTTATATCTAGCCATCTACATCGATGTCATCCATGAGGGTGAGCTCCTCAGGCGAAAGTATCATTCTCGCTTAGCCTTGCAGAAATCCATCCAATTGGGGGTTAGCGATTGTCCCCCAAAGGCTTCCAGACTACGAAGAGGAAATAACCAGTTTATACTAACACGGATGTGGACAATTGGCCCTTTTAACTGCCCCCCCTGATAAACTAGAACACCTCATAAGAGATTGAGGGAGGATCAAGGAGGACTCTACGCAAGGACAGAGCAATTGGTGCCAGCTTAATGGGTTTAATCTACCCTCACCTCGGGGTTGATTTCACAACCTCCCCATTGGGTAACGACACCTCCCTCGATCCAAACAGCGAGGCCTAAAGGGCAAGGGCAAAGGCAGAGAGGGTGAATTCCAGCACCACTCCAGAAGAAGATCCAGCAGTCCTCCTTCCGCCGCAACCCGAATAGGTATAACCCTGGCTTCACCAGCAACAGAAGCAGAAGGAGGATGTTCCCAATAGGCTCATCCACTCAGGATGTCGGCATTACTAACAGCAACGAGGCCCCTTCTATCCTTCTTCTTCCTTCCTTCCCCTCCTCGAGTGACTCAGTGCCATTCCTTTTGGGTCGTGTCCTCTCCCCCTTCTTTCTACTCCTACCCCCCCCGCTTCTTCTTCTATCTTCTCTTCCCTTGCTGATCTTCCTCTCTCCATTTCTTCCCTCATCTCGGCTCTCTTCCCTCCTTCCTATGTCTCTGCAGCTGCAGTATCCCTTCCCCCTTCCTCCCGTGGGCACTTCTTTGGCTATTCTCTCCATGCCCGCCTCCCACGTTTCTCCACGTTTTTTCCCCTCCCTACTGTGCTCCCCCTTTTTCCGTTTCTTTCCCTCCGACCTTCTCCCATAGTCCAGCCTGCTCTCCCATCAGCTAAGTCACAAAAGCAGACAAGTTCCCATCACTCGGATGGAATTTCTGTATCCCATCTAAGGGGCCAAATAACCAAAGCCCTCACAGCGCTTCTCCTCAAAGTCTTTTCGGAAGAGGGTTTATGAGATCGCGTATCCCAATCCCCTCAAGGAGAAAAGGATCTGTCTCTGACAGATTTTACGTGACCCAGTCACCTGGGGGGACATCTTTCTGAAAGCCTTCAGGGGGAAAGCACTTTCTGCAGTTGACCCCTCTGACAGAACTTCAGGAGATCAAAGGAAGAGAAAAGGCAATTAAAGAGCAAAAAAAATAATCTGCTCCAATCCTTACAGAAGATGGGTAGTGCGCCTCCCACAACTACCGCCGAGACTTCTTGAATTTCTCCAGACAATAGAAAGTAATGAGTAACGCAAAGATCTGCGAGCAGGGTATGGCCGTTTCCGCTTGGAGAGCCCAAATCCTCAAGACGTGAAAAAGTAATCGCTGAGTTCTCTACCCTAACTTTGTATTGAACATCAATAAGGCAATAAAGACTCCAAATCATTAGTGGGGCCCCATATCAAAAAGAGCTGGAACATGCTATACTGCATCACACACGAGACCTTCCAATCAATTTCGACTTTTCAGTCAAAGATCTGGTTAGTCGGCGTCTTTTGGCCATCCAGGGCCCTCACAAAATCATGTCCACTCTAGACTACCCGGTGGATCCGCTATAATTTTGTCTTAGAGACAAGATTGACACAAAAAAGTGAATGAAAAGCCCTGGACAAACAATCATCAAATGGAACGGATCGTTCTTACAGTCGCCATGGTTACTTACTCCTTCCAAGAGATTCCCTTTCACTTTAAGGAAAGCTGAATGAACCACCCAGATATTTAAAGAGATCGTTTCTCAAGTGATGGGCCAAGGTCACTAAAAAACTTTGACGCAGAGTCTATCACAACCTACTGCCTGCCGAGACTTCATTGGTTTACTATTGAAGGCGGAAAAAGACTATTCTAACTCCCGAGAAACTCATAGATGAGGGCGGAAATTTGTGAAGGGCGTCAGTGATAGGCACAATGTTCCTTCCCAGGATCAGCTAGGGCCAATGATCAACAAGTTTATGGAATACCACTCTCAATTCCATATCTGGTCACCTGAGCAACAACAAAAGCAGTCCACCCCCTTTCGCCGCAGGACGACGACGACGAGTACTTCTTCTTTCTTTAGCTTCTTCTTCTCTTCTTCTTCTCTCTCTCTCTTCTTCGCTTTGTTTTCGAATATCTTGACGTTGTTTGATACAAATGATGATATCATCCATGTTGCATCATGGGATGATGTCATCCATCAACGTTGTAAAAAGTCAACATGAATTTTAGATATTTTGTAAATATTTTGTAGATAAGTTGTTGGCTCCTTTTTGTTTCTTTTCTCTTCTCTCTATTAAATACCCCAATACTTGTTGTATTAAGGATGGATGAATATATTTCAGATGAAAAATAGAAGTGGGGAGAAAAGACTTTGATCTTTTTTTAACAGAAGGAAAATATTAATACAATATTTAGACTTTGTGTTGAATACATGTGTTATGTGCATTAGATCTTTCTTATGTTAGATCTGTGTGTTTATTCTGTGGGATCTGCTTCTATTTTATTGTCATTTATTATCATCAGTATTGCTTTTGCTTGTTTATGCAAGTAGGTTTGGCTTTGTTTACTACCAATCCCAAAACATAAAACCTTCTGACCTTTCTGCTTTGGAATTCAATTTCTTTTCTCCCTTCGGACCTGCTCTCTTCTTCATCCCCTCTTCCTTTCCTTTCTTTTCACAGTCGGAAACACCCCTACTAGGATGAGATCCCAAACCCCCGAAGGCAAAATTTGTGAGACTTGCACAGATTCCTACTGGTAGAATAGCAATAAACCAGTTTCGCTTTGATGACTCAAAGAGGGGCTATGCCCTGCACACTATTGGCTCATTTATCCATAGGTCTGCCCATGCGACAGATTTTCGGACCAACAGTTTTTGGCGACTCCACTGGGGATCGAATAGATCTATCAGATATATGATGGTGGTAGGATAGAAAATCAAAAAAAAAATTAGAAAATTGCTGCCTGTTTGCAAATCTGCATATTTTGTCAAAAATCTAAAAGTTTGCAAAAGTGACTCAATTGAAAAAATTTCTTCTGAGATCCATAGATCTGGCCTAGTTGGAGACCTTTAGTTCGCTGAGTTTTTATAAAAATCAGTTTCTTACCACAGATCTGAGTTTTTGATTGTTTACCAAAAGTTTGAAACCCTTTGAAAAAAATCAAAATTAGATCCGAAAATCAGCGTACTAATCTTCTCTGTCATTTTATCCTCGCTGTTATTTGTCATTAACCGCAATCGGTTTTCTGAAGAGGGTAGTTTTTAAATATTTAGAAAGTCACAATGCTACGACTGGTTTTTTTTCCAGAAAAGCCAGAAAATCAACAATTACAACCAAAAGAAAGTTTGAAATCCGCGCTACAAATCGCAGATCGGAAAAGACAAACACCTGGCATGGGGGAACCCTTACCGTAGTAGTGAGAGCTCGGGAGAAACTGATCCTATTTTCAATTTTACTTCAGAGGCACAATTTCCAACGTGACCTGGCCATTTCCAACGCTAAGGCCGGCAACCGGTCATGCCAGGAGTGTCTCACCTCCACCCCAATGTAAAATAAATTGGTGTTTGAGAGGAATGACAAGTCTCTTACACACACAATCGAAACCCACACCCCCTAAGGATATAATTTAAAAACCCATGTAAGAAAAGTGCAATTAATTCCACTTTTTGTCTTACAAAATCTGTCGCCTGGACAGATCTATGGATAGACGAGCCAACAGTGTGCAGGGCTTAGCCCCTCTTTGAGTCAGCAAAGCGAAACTGGTTTATTGCTATTCTACCAGCAGGAATCTATGCAAGTCTCACAGATTCTGCCTTCGGGGGTTTGGGATCTCATCCCAGTAGAGTGTTTCAGGCTGCGAAAAGAAAGGAATGAAAGAGGGAAAAGAGAAAGAACAGATCCGAAGGAAGAAAAGAAATGAATTCCAAAGCAGAAAGGTCAGAAGATTTATGTTTTTGGGTTGGTAGTAAACAGAGCCAAACCTACTTGCATAAATAAACAAAGCAATACTGATGAGCAAATGACAGAAAAGTAGATATGGAATCCAACAGATTAAACACATACAGATCTAATGTAAGGAAGATCTAATACATAACACAGCTATTGAGCACAAAGTCTTAATATTTGTATTACTGTTTTCTTCTGTTACAAGAAAGCTCAAAGTCTTTCTCTCCTCACTTCTATTTTCATCTAAAAAATGTTCACCCTGAATACAACAAGTATTCCAGTATTTATAGAAGAAGAGGAGGAAAAGAAGACAAAATGGAGCCAACCACCTATTTACAAAGATATTTACAAAATATCTAAAAGTCATGTTGACTTTTGACAACTTGATCGATGACATCATCCCATGATGCAACATGGATGATGTCATCATTTGTGCCAACATATTTTAGACATTTCAACGAGAAAGTCGGAGAATAGAGAGAAGAAGAAGAAGAAGAAGAAGAAGAAGAAGAAACAGCTACTCATCATCGTCATCCTGCGACCGAAAGGGGGTTGCTTGCTTCTGATGCTGCTCAGGAGATGATATGTGGAACTCTAAGAGTGGTATTCTGACCCTCTGATACTTATATTTCACTTCTTCTTCTGTGAGCTTTGGCCTTTCCTTTGGATTTGATAGGCTTCCTGCTTGATGTTGACATATATTCTTCTGTGCTTAATTTTTGATCTGCAAGAATAAGGCGTGAAACCCAATCGAAGAAAGCCGTGTCAGCTGCTTGATTTTCCATTGAAGTGCTAACAGAAGAAAGAGTTAGTTATTTTTAGGCTCAGGGCACAGGGCACATGAAAACTGTAGCTTACAGGACTAAAATAGGTAAGGCGCACAGGAAGAGGGTGTTGTAAAGGTAAAACTGGCGCCAAAGGTGCATGGCGCATGGATGGGTCGTGTAACAGTGACTTTTCATGCGCCAAAGGGATATGGCGCGGCGCACGAAGGGTTTTACACAACATAATGTTATTGCAATCAGGGATGCGCCTACGCCTTTATAGCTTCAACATGGATGGATGGTGCGCCATGGGGGCGTAGGTTTAGCACTTGTAGCACGCATAAGAGGCGCGCCTTGAGGGCGCATGAGTTCATGATGCAGCAGGCAGAAAGGGTGCGCCATTGGCGCGGATTTTTCTCATGTAACAGGGCGGGTAAATGCGCCATGGGGGCGCAACTGTTCTTAGTGTTGCAGGACGCGCCAATGCGCAAAAGGGATAAGACAGTGACCAAACCTTCTTTACAAAGGGGCTTCTTTATGGTTCAAATTCCTCCTGCTCCTCATTTCCTTTTTTACAGGCTCAGTGGTGTAAAAATAAAAACGATCTAGCTTAGGAGGGCCACAACCACTGTTTCAAGGATGACATCCTCTTCCAGCAGATCTGGAAAGAGGGAGGATAGCATAGGGGGAGGGCAGCCAACTCAAAACATATATTTTAAAGACCAGACCAGCAAGCATAAAAACCAGACCACAAAAATACCAAGAACCGAAAACACCAAACGCACAAGGGGGAGAAGAACCTCTTACCTGATAAATAGCAAAATGTGTGCAATGGGCCCACAAGGCGAAGAAAACGATGGAGCAGAGGCTGACAAGCTCAAAAAAATCACGTGCTCAATAAAAGTGAAAATGACATTTGGGCGCGCAAACCATATATATATATAAAAACTGGACATAAATGCGCCAACCACTTTTTCAAAGGCGCATGAGATTTTGTTGTCGACACGGGAAGGGATGCGCCCTTTGGCGTATCAAAGCATCTACCAACATGAGGTAAAGCGCGCCCTTGGCGCACCAAATCTATTGTCGACACGGGATTATGTGCGCCCTTTGGCGCACCAAAGAGTGGCGCAACAAAAGTTGTGTCAACAATAAGGCGCATGTGCCTTGGTGCACGCAAAAGAGACTCAACATCCTTTGGCACACCGAAAGATGTGTTAACATGGAAAACCATGCGCCAAAGGCTTTTAAGGGGGCGCATCAAAAGCTAGTGTTGCAAAGAAATTTCATGCGCCCAGCTAAAAAGGCTTGAAAAGACTAAGTTCGAAAACTAGATTTCCCGGGAAGGGACTTTACAACGTTTCGAACATGAGGGATCCCTATCGAGGGATCGAAACAAAATTTTTGGTATGGTTATCGGTAAAATTGCCCTTGTCAATTTTACGGGTTGTTGTTTTGTTTCCAGATTACATCCACCATACTAAAGGCTGTGCATTAGTAAATAATAATAGCACGAGGAGTTCCCGGTTAAGAATTATCATAGTGCCAGATTGGTGATGACATTTTGGTTCTGTTGCCGGGACCATTCCTCGTTAGTGGATTTTCTGGAGAGATATTCCCACTTAGTCAAAAATCAATTGGAGGGTAACCTTGTTTTTACTGTACAATGTAGTTACCATGGTAAAGTCATTTTTTCCATGAATAGTAGTTACCATGGTAAAGTCATTTTTGCTGGGAATGGTATTTACCGTAGTAAAGTCACTTTTTACCGTGAATATTATTTACCGCAGTAACTTCACTTTTTACCGTGAATAGTGTTTACCACAGTAAAGTCAGTTTTTACCGCAGTAAGTTAAGTTTTACCATAGTTTACCGTGGTCATTTCTATTTTACTGTAAAAAGGTGTAAAGTCACTTTCTAGTATAGTGATTCCAATTATTTGTGCACATAAGTCTTGTTAATTGTACTTGTGGGTTGGTATTTCACGGTGGTTACTTTTGAAAATGGGAAAGATTCCTGTTTTTTCAGCTCAATCTAATGAAGATGCTTCTTCTTTCATTCAAGAGTTTAAACGATCTTGTATTTGTAATGGCCTTATAAAAAGGGAACAATGGACTGAATTTTTTCCTACCTTTTTGGATGGTTTAGCACTTAGGTGGTTTGAAACACTAGGTGATAATGTGAAAATTTCATGGGATTTATTAACTGAAAGTTTTCTTGAAGAATTTGGTGAACAACAGAAATATGCAGATCTCATGATTGAGATCAAAAAGCTATCCCAAGGAGAGAAGGAGAAAATAAGGGATTATCATGTTCATGTTCTAGAGCTAAGGAGGAAGCTCGATGCCCAGATCTGGAAGGAAGGATTAGCGGATGGGTTGATGAATGGCGTGGATAATCTCCTCTGTAAGCACTACATTCTTGGGATGAAGCCAGAGATCAGAAAATGAGTGAAGTATGACCGCCCAGCTACCATTGAACAAGCAAGGGAAATTGCAAGAAAGCATGGAAGAGGAGCCCAAAGAAATTGTTGCTAAAGTAGAGCCTACACCAGCACCTTTGGTCCAGAATCCACAACCACTCCCGGTGAGCACAAATATTTCTCCTAGTACATCTACTGAGTATGAATATTTACTCAAAAAGATGGGTCAGTTAACTATTAATCTTCTTCAAGGAAAGGAATTTAGTTCTCAGGGAGGAGATAGAGGTCTAAAAAGAAATATTTTTGAAGTTGTATGTTATGGTTGTTATAAAAAGGGTCATTATAAGTATAATTGTCTAGATAGAGCTTCTACATCTGGTAAAGGAGATAATGATAAAGGAAAAACACCTGTGAATTCTTTTGATGTAGTAAATAAGAGCAGAAATAATGAAGTAGATGTGTTTCTAACAAAAAGAAAGAAAGAAAAAGATAATCAAGATGGAAATAATCCTAAGAAGATGAAAGAAGAAACTAGTAAGAAACATAGGAGAAGAAAGTTAGGTGTGTAGGATTTTCTGATTTCACAGGGGCAAGGGCCATACTCCATCTTGGAAGATCTGTCCAAAAGGCCTGAAAATATTACATATGGTCAACTCTTGGCTATGTCTTCTGAGAAGAGGCGGGAGTTGCGAAGTGGACTCAATGCTCAACGAAGGAAGGAGGTTGAGGTCCCTATTTTGGAGGCAGAGGCGGATCCCTATGCTCCACAAGCTGAGGTATTATGTAATGGTATTTCAATTCATGATGTCTTAGTTGATGGAGGTGCTGCAGTTAATGTAATGACCGAGTCTGTAATGAATATGTTGGGTTTAAAAATTGATCGCCATTCAACACTTATGTTAAGGTCATTAAATAAGGGAAAAACTAAACCACAAGGTGTAGTT
Source organism: Taxus chinensis (assembly GCA_019776745.2). Classification (NCBI taxonomy): domain Eukaryota; kingdom Viridiplantae; phylum Streptophyta; class Pinopsida; order Cupressales; family Taxaceae; genus Taxus; species Taxus chinensis. Next base: position 145,363 of record JAHRHJ020000133.1, read on the forward strand.
TCAAATGTGGCAATATCTGTTATGGGTGTTGTATGTGTGGTAGACTTTCAGGTGATGAAAAATGGTACTGTTGCATACCCAATGCTGCTGAGAAGACCATGGCTAAGGAGAGTTCGTGCAAGAAACTACTGGAATGAAGGTTTCATGACACTTGGACGTGGTAGAGAGAGGGTGAAGATAAACGTGATCCCTCAACATCATAAAGCAGAACCTGTGGATTTAAGTGATGAAACTGATTATTAGACATCCTCTGATTACTCTAGTACCTGTGAAGTGGACACTGAAGATGAAGAAAGTGAGGTGGATGTTTCAGTCATGGATATCCTTCCAGTCACACCAACTCATGACCCCATAAAATTATCTGAAGAAGAAGTTGATGATCGTCTCCAACAAATAAAGATTGGTGATGCTGTGATGGAGAGTGAGAAGGAATCCTACCTCCATCTCTTTCGAAGGTACATACACCTATTCACTTTTGATTACAAAGAACTCCGTCAAGTAAGTTGGGTAGAACATTCTATTGAGCTAGTAGATGGTGCTAAGCCCATAAAACAAATGCCATATAGAATGAATCCTAATTTTTCTAAGACTGTAAAAGAAGAAATAGCTAAGTTGCTTGATGCAGGATTCATATTTGTTGTGGAGAATTCAGAATGGGTTTCTCCCATTGTGATCTCAATAAAAAAGAATGGGAAGCTATGCATTTGTGTTGATTACAGGAAGCTTAATAAGGAAACAAAGAAGGATCATTACCCTCTTCCATTTTCAGATCAGATCTTGGACGAAGTAACTGGCCAGGAGTGCTATAGTTTTGCTGATGGATATAGTGGCTACAACCAAGCTCGTATAGTAGAGAAAGATCAGCTGAAGACCACGTTCACCACTTCTTGGGGAACGTTTGCTTATAGAGTTATGCCTTTTGGGTTGTGTAATGCTCTGGAAACATTCCAAAGTTTGATGAATAGGGTGTTCGAACCCTACATTGGGACCTTCATCAGAGTATTTCTGGATGATTTTTGCATCTATGGGAGCAAGTTGGACCACCTGCACCAAATGGAGACAACATTTCAAAGGTTAGATGAAGCACAAGCCTCACTAAACCCTACAAAGTGTGTCTTTGGATGTTCTAAAGGCATTTTGTTAGGGCATGTTGTATCCAGAGATGGTATTGGTACTGATCCTGATAAAGTTTCAAAAATCAAAGATTTACCATTTCCTATGAATAGAAGTAAGTTGAGATCATTTTTAGGCCATGTGGGTTACTATAGAAGGTTCATCAAGAATTTCTCAAAGATTGCAGAGCCACTAACCTAGTTCTTGAAGAAGGATGTTACTTATGAACCAGGAAATAAGGCGCATGAAGCTTTTGGACAACTGAAGGAAGCCCTGGTGTCTTCACCTATTTTAAAGAATCCAGATTGGAGCAAGCCATTCATTGTGTACACTGATGCCTCAGATGCAGCACTAGGAAGTACTTTGAGCCAAAAGGATGAAAATGGGAATGAACATCCAATTTACTTTGGGAGCAGACAAATGAGTAGTGCTGAGGTAAATTATACTGTAACTGAAAAAGAGGCTCTGGCTATCATTTTTGCTGTAAAGAAGTTTAGAAATTACTTGCTAGGGCAAAAATTTCTAGTTGTAACAGATCATCAGGCTCTAAAATATATTGTAAATAAGCCTAACCCATCAGGGAGGATAGCAAGATGGATAATTTTGCTACAAGAATTTGAATTTGACTATTATAGATAGGCCAGGAAAGAAGCATGTCAATGCAGATGCACTCTCTCGAGCCTATGATGGTTTAGGATCATCTTGTGATGATGATGATTTCCCTGATGCAACATTGTTATCCCTTGACACAATCCCTAGTGAATACATAGATATTTGGAATTATCTAAATGAATTCAAGTTTCCTGATGGTGCCAATGCAAAGACTAAGAGAAAGATTACTCAAGCCAGTCGTCCATATTCTATTCTACATGGAGTATTATTTCGAATAGGACCTGATGGACAGTACAAGAGGGCAGTTGGACGTGATCAAGGGAAGGAGCTGCTAGAAGAATTCCACAATGGTACATGTGGAGGAGCACTTCTCTGGACAACTTACAGCAAGAAGGATCTTGGATGCAGGTTATCACTGGCCCACTCTTTTTAAAGATTGTTATAATTATTGTAAGACATGTGATATTTGTCAAACACATGGTAACCGTAAGACTTCATCAGCTCCATTATGCCCTATTCTTCCACTTGGTCCCTTTGAAAAGTGGGGAATAGACATTGTAGGTCCACTTCCAACTACTCACATGCCAAAATAAGTATATTGTAGTTGCCACAGATTATTTAACCAAGTGGGTTGAAGCTAGGCCATTGAAAACAGCTTCCATGGATGAAGTGGCAAGGTTCATATATGAACGCATTGTCACCAGATTTGGTTGCCCATTAGAAATTGTAACAGATCAAGGAAGCCACTTCATTAATGAGGTGGTAGAAGCTCTAGTCAATAAGTTTTCTATTAAGCACAGGAAGGCAACAACATACAAACCAAGCACAAATGGACAGGTGGAACGAACAAATTTTGTGTTGTGTCAAATTTTAGCAAAAGATGCAGCCTTGCAGGTACATAAATGGGATAAAAGGATTCATGCAGCATTGTGGGCATATAGGGCAACATCAAAGTCAGCAACAGGATACTCCCCATTTCAGTTGGCTTATGGCATTGATCCAGTTCTTCCTATTGAGTTTGATATTCCCACTGTGAGAGTTATGAAAAATGAAAGGATGGATGAAAGTGATTCAGTAAAAGAAAGGTTGGTACATCTTCATTTGCTAGAGGAAATGAGGGAAATAGCGAAGGATACAAGTTATAAGAAGAAAATGAAGCATAAGGAATACTTTGATCAAAAGATCTGTTGGTCTCCATTTCATGTGAATGACTTGGTTCCAGTATATGATTCTAGATACAAAAAAAGAAGACAGAGAAAATTTCTTCCAAAATGGATGGGGCCCTACAAAATAGCAGTTGTGCATGAAAATGGTACATACCGACTGGAGGAATTGGATGGTACTCCCATTATGAAATGGGTCAACCATGACAAGTTAAATATTTTTCAGGCACCAACTTCAGAATGTCCATAAGAGTCTACTCTGAGGACAAAGTAGAAGTTAGGAAGGGGGAAAATGTCGACATTAAAATTTTCCTCCGTAATTTCTATTTTATTAATGTATGTATTAGGAATAGGATGTTGTTAAGTATAATTAGTAGTAGTGTCCAATAGAAGATAACGGCACTGTCGGTATGACGCCGCCAATAATGTATAGTACGATAATAGTCAAAATTACAATATGAATGTTGTGGTAAAAAGTAAATATTTGTCGTAAGTGGTTTGGTAATGTTAAAATGTCAAAGTTAGGGTAAGTAGAGAAGTAGGGTCTACATGATTAGGAATTAGAAATATTATATTGGTAATAAGGACAATGAGTGAGGTCATAAATATTTTGTGTATTTTATTTGTAAAAAGTCTAAAAATGTGGAACCCATGTGAAATGATAAGGTTTATCTTATCTTAAAAGATAAGCTTATATGTACATATAAGAGTTAAGGTATGAAATATGATTCGTCAGAGTGGATTTCTTATCCTATCTTAGAGATAAGATGGATAAGCCTGGAAGTTCTATAAATAAAGAGGCCACCCCCCTCATTTAGCATAGAAGGAATTAGTGAGAAATATTGTATGAGTAAGTGTGTAAAGGAAGCCATCATTTTGAAGGTGTGTTAAAGAAGCCATTAAGAGGTGTAATTGTGAAGTTTCTCCCATAGTTATTGTTGGAAGGCAAGTGAAGTCAGTAACACTTGAAGTACCTCATGGGTGAGATTGTAATAATTTCATGTTGATATTATAATTTACACTTGATATTTCATATTTATCATCATTCATTCTTATCATAGTCTATGGTATTCTTGTGTTATGTTGTTGTTGTGTTTCCAGATTCCATCCACCAAAATAAAAGTTGTGCATTAGTAAATAATCATAGCACGAGGAGTTCCCGATAAAGAATTATCATAGTGTTGGGTTGGTGATGACACATACGAAGCCCAAGGGGAAGTTGTGGAAGTTTCTTTAAGTGAAGGAAAGTTTTTTATTAAAAAGTGACTTATGATATATGTGGTCAGAGGTTTCACTCTAATGGCATTGATAAAGTATAAATAAGAAAAGGTTAGTCATTTTGAATACCTTTCCTTGAAGGTGGAATTTATTTTGTGATCTTGAACTCAAAGTGCGACGAGGGATTTTTTAGAGAAGAGCAATGCGAAGTACTATCACGAACCAGTGAACTTGTGCAAAGCTATAGTAAGACATGTGGTGTAACACAACAGGAAAGAAGATTAGTGGAATGGAAAGGATGTTACGATGAGAGATAAGCAGGGAATTTTTCTAGTTTGGGTGGGAAAAAGAAAGAAACACAACACCTAGGGAATGTAAGGATATTAAAGAGATATGGCACCAAATAAGGCACACATAAAGAAACCAGTGGTGGAAAAGGATGACCCATTGGAGATCTACTCAGAAGTGCAATACCGCCCTAGAGTGATCAAGGCCGAGAAGTGGAATTCAAGGTTATACCAATGTAAGATCATTGAGTACAACCATAAGACAACTAAATATGAGAAGTTGGTTGAGGACAGATCAGGTGTCAAACACGTTGATTTGGTAGATGAGCTCAAAAACCCTAAGGTGGATGAATTGTGATAGAAAGAACTACAAAAGACTAGGGTTTTGTAGCTATGGGAGCTACCCTTCTTTGCCAAACCCATGACCCACTTTTCAGCGTGGTTAATGTCACGGGTGCATGAAGACTTCTTCTACTTTGTGGGAAGGAGAATGTGTGATCACAGCCAATTAATTCAAATGGTAACAGGCCTTCAAAACATTGGAGAATATATGACACTAGATTTATGTGTCAGTCTGCCAATATAGAGGAGCTAACAAAGAAGCTAAATTATGAGAAAGGGGTAGGGCACAAGTAATTACAAATCTCCCAGACCCAGCACTGAGGGTTGCCTCCTAAATCATTAGATACAAATTGGGGGCATCTAACTAGGTGGACAGACATCAACCATAGATTCCTTTACGTGGCTTACAGGGTGGTTCCAAGAAGGGCACACTACAACTTTTCCCATGTCATGCAAATGGCATTATCAAAGAGGACACGTTGTACATAATGAGGCAAGGAGAAAAGATCACTTGGGGCTCCATCCTACTTCTTATCAGTGTTCTTGGAGATTGGCATCACAGAAGGACTAAATGTGAACATTTGGGTTCACTCACCCGTGCACGTGTCCCTTGTAGATCTAATTCATGCAGTTCACTTGCAATGGTCCTTCCAATATCTCAAAAGCTTACAAGGTGTGAATGAACATGTGGTTTGAGAGGTTGTGCAAAGCCTTTGAGAATGAGTGGCATTCCCCATGAATTGCCACAATTTTGGTGACCAGGTATAAAGTTTTTCATCACACAACACTTTTTTTTGGCAAATTTCATAATGGATAAAGGAGATGTTGAGCCATGGTGCAAGATCCCCTTTGCATTCACTACCAGATACATGAAGTGTGCCATCAACTAGGATTAAGTTATAGCAAGTAGGAATAAGTCTTTTTTATGTAGATAAGTGGATATGTTGATGTCCACATGTAAAAAGGAAACATGCTTACAAGTATGTTTATGCACTTGGCCCTCCTATGTTGAGGTGTCTGGTGAGCTGGATTTCCTAGACTTACATAAAGTTAGCGTTACAATCAAAGGGTATGTCCATTAGGTGTTTGTACAACTGCACCCTAAAACATAGGGAGGAATTGAGGTGGAAGTTACCCAGACTCTTCCTTTCCTAAACCACAAGAGACCATATCCCACCCATGAAGGAAGTACAAGAAATGAGGAAGAAGAAGAAGAAGAATCCAGGAGGATGAGGAAGGAAAGCTAGATACATTCAAGAAGAGAAGTACTACACGCAAAATGAATTAATAGACAAGGGTTCCAAAACTTTGGAACAAGGTGGCATCAACACTCCATCACCAAGGCATAAGGAAGAGGAAGAAGAAGACTGGGCCTATGAGAATAAGAAGTAGAACTATAGATGGTGCATCAAGCCCCGTGATAGGCTTGGAGGAAGGAGAGGAAGAAGACCCCACCGCATTCAAATTAAGAGTTAGAAGTGGAGTTAGAGGGGCAAGAAGCTAAGGTGCAAGAATAAGAGGAGCAAATCATGGTAGGATCTAGGTAGATTTAACACGTCAAGGCCATATACGTTGTCAGGCCACAAGCCCACATGGGAGACAAGGGGGTCATTTCCTTTATTATAAAGGAGGATAAGGGATTCACCCCTAGGGTGAAAAATCCAAAGGACCTAAAGTGCAAGGTGACCAAGGAAGAACTTTGATTTGCAAAATTTTGTCCCCACACATGGACTTTGTGGATGACCCCAATAAGGTGCAAGATGCGCAAGGTATTTCATGCCACCCTCCCACAAGAAAAGTTACATATCTGGGACTTATTGGATCAAGACAGGGGTGTGCCCAGAACCAAAAAGATGCTCAGAATGGGCTATGCACTGACGACATGCCATAGGAACCTGAGTTTAAGGTCTCTGGTATTGCGATCGAGACCATTCACCTAGGGAAGAAGGGAGGAAACACATATAAGGTGGAAGGATAATATAACCACCTTATAAATGAGTAGGCATGTAACACCTTGTTAAAATATATCCTCAGAGGTGATAATTAGTTTGGAGATAGGGGCCATTGTGCAGACCTTGGTAAAATACCAAAAATGGAAGAACAAGGAAAAGGAGATGGATAGGTTGCTAAACAAGGGTTGAAGGGAGAATAATGCTCTAAATGAAGGATGGTGTATTCCGACTCAAGATGGATACCCTCGTGAAGACCATTTCTAGGAAAATTTTTGACATTAATAAGATAGGCTAGGATGTTGATTACGAGGATGAGATGGAATATCTTGAGGACCTCGTAGGGATGCTACTTTTTAACAGTAAAGGATGGAGCAGGCTCGAAACTCTAGGGAGCTTGCAAGAGAAAATAGTTTAGAATAAGGCCACCATTGAATCCTGATCTCTTGAGTTGGAAGACTTACTCTCCCAAACTCAAGGAAGAAAATATACTGGCAGATAGGGGCTTCAATAGTACAATGTAAATTCTCGAGCCTATAATCAATGTGTACAGCTAACGGAGGAAGAGGGCCCTTAAAATTTTACAGGTGACCACCCCCACCAACAAGGCAAAGAGCACACAACTGGTCCATTAACACCATGAGCCCAAGAAAGAGAAGATAAAGACTACATGGCGAGAAGATAGAGTTTAGAATCGAAGAACTCTGAGACTCCATCACTAAGTGATCAGAGTTTGGTATTAGTTGGGAGATGCATTAAAGGGAAAATTTGGAAGAGATCCAAGGTGCTCGATATATTAGAGACTGCTAGGAAGTCCTATTCAGAAACTAAAGGTTGGGATATTAAGATAAACGATGGAGTTCCCTCTAGCTTCTATATTTGCCGTATAAGCATACCCCCCCATTCTTTAATTCTTTTCTCAGATTATTTTTGCCACTATTCTTTATTCCTTGGAAAAGCATTTTTACCTTGATCCCGGTTTCTGGTTCGACAAGATTAATCCTTTTGTTCAAAAGCTGGCACTGAAGGGTTTCCGGGGTAGCAGTCCAGATATTTTAGTGTGGGGTGATGTTGGACCCCTAAAAATTAACTAAGTACCTAGGGCACAAAGCCTTGTGGCACACGGCCTATTTGAAAGGGTGCGAAGGCACATTTAAAAGTAGTCCTTAGGAGAGGTGAAGAAAGTGGGTCATGCCAAGGATAGATTGGAGTTAGGACTTAGCCAAGTTTTGGATAAAATAGAAAAAGACGTGCATAAGGACCAAATACAAAAGCGGCCAGATATAGATGTGGATAAGCTATGAAGACTTGGTCCAAGTAAAGGATATTCCAAGGAATAATTATAGTTATTCCATGGAAGGATAAGGGGTCAAGGTTGTTAAGGATTAGCTGGCATAAGCATGCTAAAGACACTCGATTGAAGGAAACACATGGCAACACATGGAAAGGTTGATCTAGAAGTGGTAAAAAAAGCATGAGAAGATTCCAGCAGGCCTTCGTCCGGTGATGATGAATGGTTAGAGAGAAGAATTACTTTGAGTTGCTTGATATAGAGGATCATTCCTAGAAGGAGTGTGGGTGAGGAGTAAGAAATAAGAGAGGGATAAGTTTAGAATAATTTAGTGCATACTAATAGAGAGATCTGGAATGTAAAGAAAGTTCTTTCTATGACATGGAACCTCTGTATGTAATCTTGGATACTGTAATTGAATCATTAATATAATGAAGAAATTATTTAATACCTTAACAATGAGTCTTGATGTGTTTTTTCCACATTGTTCATGGATGGGTGTTATCCGGTTTCTTCAATGTTGTTTCATGAATTTTCTACTTTTAATTCATATCATGTTAAATAATGTGTTTAGAGAATATACATTCTAGGAGTATAAGATTTTGTTCTAAAATACTATGGATAAATGCACTCATTCATTGTTCTATGTCTGTATCACCATGTTAATAACTAATGCATTATCACAAATCTCACATAAAGGAGGGGCTCAGCACCTACGTGTACCTTGGGTGAGCTTCCAGACTAGGACTGGATGTTATACCAGCACGCCTAGGATTTGTTACTAAAATAGGCTATGGTATTAGAGACTACAGTTCCCACTATGAAATCCTAGACTATGTGTTAGATGTTAAAGATATTGCAGTGATGGTAGATCTAGTAGCATTGTCGTCTAAGGATCCTGTGCGATCATTCCATATAGTGGACGAGGCATCTAGAACACTACAATGATTTAGAGATGCACAATCACAAGAATGTGTTGACAACATAGATGTGATGTTACAGAGTCTACTACAGGAACATGCATCCCTAGATTAAGAGTAGGTAGATCACCTATTAAATTCCCATAGATTTGTGGTACGGATTACATTACTAGAGATGCAACTGGCAAAAGTATAGGGAGAGGCCTTTAAAGCCCAATCTTGGGTGATGTCCCTATCTCACACATCAAGAGAAGATAGCATATCCCCATTGGCCCAAAGCATCTATTTGGGTATTTGGTGATGTTTATATGATAATTTACTTATCATTTTCCTACTTTCCACATGTATGTACATGATAATACCATGGTACTTAGGAATAATGATAGAAGATAGATAGGTAAAGTCAGTGAGAAGGGGATTGATAAGATAGCCCAACTCACATGATGTGAAAAATCCAAGAGGTGAAAAAGGCCAAGACATCCAATGGTAGGATGTCAAGGCCCAGATGGTGATGAATCCAAGTGGAGCGAACAACCCAAACAAGGATGATATTTTTGAGATATTGGAGATAGTGTGATAAACCTAAGGGGGATTGAGAGTCTAAGTGAATATAGAAGATGATTGTGTAAAACCCAAGTGGGGGGCCAAGAGCCCAAGAGAAGGTGAGGGATCAAGCCAAAGAAAAAAATAAGATGTAATCATGATATTTGTAGGTAACTAGCCACAAGGAGAAAAATATCACAGTGTGTCTATGATAATGTCATCAACTTGATTTAGAATGTGGCTTCGGGCATGGGTCATGAGGTCCTCAATAACATGTTATGTAATAGCTACATGTCAATGGACTTCAGACCATGTGGTGAATAAGGTGTCATCTATTCATTCCTCCAACCGAGTGAGGACACCATGCCTGAATATCATCAAGAGTGGGGTGAGGCTCAGGGTGAGGTGGAGGCCCATATGTAGGATATGGTCTAGGTGGTCTAGGGGAAGGTGGTGGTTTGAGAGGAATCATCCCTATTTCCAAGTGCATGAAGGGGTTTTGGGGATGGGATGCTTGCTATGTATAACTTTGACAATTGACATCAGTATGTGCACAATACCCATGATGAGAGAAGAAGAAAGGAGATAAAGTAGAAGGTTTGTAGCATTTTTGGTTTGGTCACATTTGACCTCAGCTTCAAGCTTCTTCATGTGGCATCTATAGGCTCTACAGTTAGAAACATCATGCCCTAGAGCCTCATGCAAAGTGTAATATGAGTCAGTCAGAGCGTACTGAGGATCCATAAGGGAAAGAGGTAGGGGGAGAGGTCTCATAGGTTGTAGAGGGCTAGTGGGAGTGTCTGATAGGGTACCAATGTAATGGGTGAGGATGGCATGATGGAGTAGTGTGTCACTCAGTCATCAAGGCATGATAAATAGGATCATCACCCATGAGATCATCAGCTTCGTAGTCAAAGTTGGAAAACCATTCATACACTTTTTTCAAATATAATGGGTCAGATAAGTCAATGTTGGTATGTGAGAGTGTATCAGTGGGATCTAATATGAGGCTCTGCACCAGTGGAAGTTCAATAGTGTTCGGGGTTCTTCTTGTACTAAGATGACATTCATGTTTGAGTAGTTTTAGTGTACACAGGGTTTCTTAGTAGTGCAAGACTTCCCTATCATGAATCTAGTCATAACTAGCCAGATGAGGGTCATCTATAGCATAGCCATCATCATAATATGACATGGAAGCATCCACCATGCAAGATTTGACTATGGTTTTGATTTGAACCATATGCTCTGGTGGGGGTTGTGGTGTTTGTGAGATAACTACATGAATCGAAGGTTCCTTTTTGTGAGGTCACAAAGAAGGAGGCAACTGAGATATGATGATTTTAGGAAGGTCAGAGGTATTGATTCTAAGGGTGACTTCATCAGGCTCATCATCATCTGATTCCAAGAGATTGGGAGGCATGCACCTGACCAACTCAGGATGACCAACATTTTTGTAAAGAGTATCTATGGGGTAGTTAAAGTGTTGATATTCCCAAAAGGGGATTGGTGATAATTCCTCAAGTGTGGGGAGCTTATATGTCCCCTTTTGTTGAAGTGTATCATAATTCCAAGGGTTAGTATCCCCTTGAATCTTATAAATAGCTCCCTGGTGAGTGAACTTCACACATTGACATGCAGAAGAGGCGATGGTGCACATACGGTGAGTCCAAGGCCACCCTAGGAGAATGTTATAAGATAAGGGAAAATTGAATACCATAACTTTGACATGGAAAATCCTAGGGGGAATGGTGATGGGTAACCAAATACACCCCATTAGAGGCATCTGTCGGTGATTGTATCCTTGGCAAGTAGTTTGTGGATTTTAGGTTGTCGATGGAATAACTGAGAGCTTTGATGAAATCTAGTGAGGCCACACATGTGCCTTCTCCCTCATCAATGAGAGCACACTTAACTGAAGTGTGACCAATCTAAACTGAGATGAAGAGTGGTGGATCATCTGTATGAAGCAAGAGCTCATATGGGATCATAGAAGTGATGGGAAAAAATGCATGAATGAGAATCTATGGAAAGATCAGTACAAATAGAGTTCCTCACATTCTCACAGATACTTTCTTCTGAGCCATGTAATGTGGGAATCTGCCCCAAAGAAAGAGGGGAAGGGATATTCATATCAAACAATGCAGTCATGAGATGCTCATGATGGTGAGGTGACATGCACATGAGTTCCAAGAAGGGAATTGGACCAAGAATTTGGGAAAGTTCTTCGAGAGGATCCCACTCATCATGACTGGACTATGTAGTAGGATGAGAGTGTTGGGAATCCTCATAAATAGAGCCATAAGGAGTAGGGGTAGTTAGAGAGACTTCTAAAATTGATTTTTTCTCAGTTCCTATGCCATCATCCCTATAAGTTTGATTTGCACAGGGGTTGATGGTGTTTGTAGACAGAGGATCTAGATCTAGACACAATCAGTCATATAGGAGAATCTCCACAGGGGCCGATGGCATCTGGAGGAGGTAGGTTTTTGACTCGAGGAGCCTGATTCTGAGGCATAGAAGGGTATATGACCCTGTGAGTCCTAGGCTGGAATGCTACAAGATATTTTGGCTTGATATAAGTGATAACACATTTTACATCGTTGATTGCAATCGTCTTGTCAAGAGGGTAATCCATGTCAACCACATTAGTTGTAGCATTCTCTTACTTTTTATAACTTTCAACAACATCATGATTAGGCATAGGATTGGAAAATATTTTTAGCTTTTCATTTTCCTGATTGATGGCTTCATGATGATCCTTTTGTTGAGCTACATCATGAGCTTTGACTGCTTCTGTCAAATGCTCATGAGTGATGGTGTCATAGTCAAAGTTAGGTCCTAAGAAAAAACTGATAGCATCCATACAAAGTGCATGAAAATTCTCATGTGAGTGACCCCAATTAGTGTGCCACCAAAAAAACTTACTCTCATCATGCCAATGAGGAATAGGTTGAGAAGGATCTAGAATCATGGTAAATGGTTTAGGAAACTGACACTTCAACTCTTCCTTACTCAGTGGTTGATGATAGTTAGGTTGATTCTTGTTGTTAGTAGGTTGTTGGTCAATGTTGAAAATAATTCTATTTGAAGAAGCAACAAGAGGAAGAGTATCTGAGACTTGTCATCTGTCACATTCTTGTTCTTAGATTGTTGAAGGATTTGCACTTGCTTGTTAGTTTGTGTCTTGGGAGGAGCCTTCTCAAATTCCCTCATGAGATAGTCTTTCCTTTTGGCTTGTTCAAAGGCCTCTTCTAGGGAAGTAGGAGAAAAGGACCTCACCTTGTATTGAAGGTGAGGCTCCAAGGCTCGTAGGAAAAGTTGAAAGAGGCTATCATTGGGCATGTTATGTTTTACCCACATGGATAGGGTCTTCCAATGCTTGATAAAGGCTTGTGCTGATTCATTTTCAGCTTGTTGACAGTTGATGAAAGTGTTGATGTTATTTTTGGGTAGATCATGATATTGGAACTCATTTACTAGGGTTGTCACTAGGGACTCTAGCTCAACTATAGAATTAGGAGGCAAAGTATGGTACCAATCTAAAGCATCTCTAGTAAGGGTCTTAGCTAAGATTTTAGTGGCAACATATGAGTTAGTTCTGATCCATTCTTTGTAAATATTTTTGAAGGCCTTGATGTGAAGAGTGGGATCAGTAGACCCATCATAAGAGATAGATGGAGCAATGCCACCAATGTCCATACTAGCAATATAAGGTGTTAATGGATCATGTTGGACTACTCACAAGACTTTGTTTTGAATGGGGGTTGAGTGATGGGCACCCCATTAGACCCATTTAGAAAAGGAGGGGGTGTGGTTCCCAAAGATCCCATTGGAGTTCTGTTGACTAACTGAGCCATATTGGCTTGCATTTGGAGGAGTTGAGTGGTAGTGGAAGATTGTTGTTGATTCATTTTTTCAATAAGATGAAGAATAAGATTGGTAGGATTGGAATTGGAGGCATTTTCAGATGATCCTATTTCAGTGGATTTCCCCTTTTCTTCCCTATGGTCAAGTTGTTCAGAGATGAAATCAAGAAGACATTTACTAAGCATCTCTTCTGATTCTCCCTTGTATTGAGGAAATTGAGATAGAAATTTCTGGATCTCAGGAGGATGGTCAAAAGCATCATCATTATGGATTTCTTCCTCCTCATCCTCAGGTGGGACATTGTGGTGGGTAGAAGGCTTCTTTCTAGGTGCTCCTATGATGCAATAATCCATACAAAAGGGAAACTCAGTTTTAGGATGGTAGGTTTCTAGAAATGATTACACAATAGAGTCAAAGGACCCCAGGTCTAGATACTCCATGATGGAGTCTTGATCTAGCTGAGAAAAGGTCTAGAGATAAGGCTATAGACAAAATTCATCCTGTAAAAAAGCACACACAGGGATGAAGGTGTCTGGGAGAGAAATTTGGTCAAAAAGAAAGGATCAGATCATGTAGAGAGGTCTGCATAGGGGCCATGAAGGCATCTGGAAATGATGAGATAGAAATGAGAAAAAATTTCCTAAGGGTGATGCTATCTATGTAGGTAGGTTTTTAGGGTTTTTAGGATTTTTGGATACTTAGATGAAGTCAAAATAAAAGATGGGTGCTTTTAACGATTTATGCTTGATCAAAAGGTTAGTAAGATTCATGTTAGGTTCACCAAAGAATGTATGTGGGCCAAAATGTGTCTCAACAACATGCACTCTTACTCATTTGTTCAACTAGGGTATTTGAGGCAATGAGTAGGAGACACACAAGTACCAACATACAAGGGGATAGACTTAAAGGGGCTACAGTGAGTGCTAGGGTCACATATCTAGAGGGAAGTAACCCTTACACTAGGTCAACCTAGGGTTTCCAAGGCCCGTGATCGAGATAGAGGAAGGAACCCTACTGAGATATCAGTGGTTGGGTGTGGAGAGGTATGGATCAAAAATAAAAGAAGCATGCATGTAATAACTGAAATGAAAGTAACTAAAGAGTTGATATTTGATAAGAGTGCTAATATAACTAGCATCAAACATGCATAATACTAAGCTAACATAACACAATGAAGAGGAGCTGAACTAATCTATGCAAAGTGACAAAGAAGGGTTAGAGCACTCACCTTGTACCTGTAGGGTGGTTACTGATGCATCTATCTCCCCTGAGAAGCACACAAAGAGAGAGTCACTATTAGGTGGAGTAGGGGAAGACCATTCCTGTCCTAGACTCACTATATGATGACCCAATAGTGCAAGAAATCATCCAAGAAGAGAGGTGTCCAATCCAATCCAAGCAAAATGCAAGATGAACCAAATGTAGAGTGAGCAGATGCAAAGATGGTGCAAAAGAGTAGAGAAAATGGCAGTTTGGATGTCTTAGCTTCCTTTTTCTTTATGAGTGTCAAGTGAAGTGGAGGTATATATAGGATGCCATCACCCGTGGGTGATGGCTTTGGCCATGAGAAAATATGACACTGACACAATCACCCACAGGTGATTGTGTCGGCCAAGGATGCAAAAATAAAGTGATGTGTCATGAAAAGTAAAAATAAATGTGTCATGAGTCATGAAAGTGGATGAACAAGGTGCAAAATGGTGGAATGCAAGCAAGAATCATGAATATGATATGCATGAGACCTAGGAGGACAAGGATACCTAATGCAAACTAAGGCTAAGACCAAATAGTGACACTCTCTCTGTATACTGTCTCTAACCCATAATGGTTACGTGAATAACCATTCCCCATTCCTAGTAGGCCCCTTAAGGCACCCACTTAGGAAATAGATGCATCAACAACCCTTATCTGCACAAGGAAAATTGTTAGTAATAGGTATGAAAGATGAAAAGTGAAAAGTGAAACCTTATTCAGACATTGCTATATCAGTGATCCTCTTATCTGATGGGGAGAATTAATCAGATGATTATGCTACATCATGAAATAGGATATTATTTTTATACAACTTTGCTATGCGATTCCTATTTTGTAACAATATAAGTTCAGTCACTGGGACTCAATCTTGTATATATTATCTTTACTGTAAATCAATTTTATTTCTTATGTATCACCATGGTTATGTGAATACTTCTCTCTAGTGATAGTTTGCCTAACATTTCATTCACTGTTACAGCTCCCAGATGTTTCACCTAGGGTCACAATTATGGAATAGAGATTTAGCTATTATCCGTGCACCCTAATACTCGAGTCTGGCTAGCTTACACATAGTTACATTATTGACACTACAAAATACTTTTCCTAGAGACATCTACACACTTTACAATATAGAGCTATCATAAGGAATTTTTTTCATTTTTTCAATTTTTTCATATGAGTTCAAAATTTTTTCATATTTGTTCATTTACTTGTTATGTCGAGCAATGACAACTAGTTAGTGTACATGTGTGAGTTGTTCACTATGTATTTCCACATTGAAATTTGATGTTACTATTTGACCATCACTTTTTTTTGGGAAAAGAATCGGTCGAAAAGTTGTAATACTTCGGCAGCCATATGATAATGCTTTGGTCATGTTAAGTTCCCAAATTAATATTTTCAAAACTAAGGATAACATTGTAAATAAATGTGCCCCTTGACCATTGGTTCCATAGGCTAATGCCTAAATTGGCAAAGAATGTAATCCACCTGAAATCATTAATCGAACCTGGTCATGTGATTATAATAAATACATGGAAATAGTGATCCATTTGACCATTTTCAAACTTAGAAAGTTTTGTTTGGAGAATTTCAATAAACCAATTACTCAATATCTTGGCCATGATGGTAGAGTTTGAGACCCCTTTTGTATTTCTTGAATAGGATATTTTGAGACTCAATAAAATGATCTATCTAGATTGATGTCATTTTGTCACGACTTAATTGAGAAATTGGATAAAATGATATCATGGACACTATTAATACACCATATGGTATCTATGAAAAATATAACATAAAAACCTTCATTAATCTATTATAGCCTCATTGGTGTATTTAAAATAGATGTATCACATGATAATCTATATTTAATGTAATTTGAGTGGAAAGACAAAATACCATTATTTTGAAATTAAGTAAATAAGATAATCGTATAAAACTGAAAACTAATTTAAACATAAACTTGTACATATGGGTATTCAAAAGTTATAAATATGAGGAATACCTCACCAATGTAATTATCTAAAGTGTTACACAATACATAAGAGTACAATGTTCATTACAAGTAATGTGGTACATTGAAAGTTATTTAATCCTCATTTAAACTATATAGCTAGCACAGTTTTCAACGAGTATTTTACTCACCATATACTATTTGAGAATGAGATTTGACATAGTTAAAATTACCTATCATTAGGAATCATTTAAGGGTGAATCCAACAATAAAAACATCTTCCAATAAGACATGCATTTTGGTAGCTAATCATTAATACCATTTATAATTATCATTGTTTATAGAACCTAAGGCAATTTTTGATACAAACCACAAGAGGTATTTCAAATGAATATAGAGACATATGATATGCATAGATATTTGTTGATTGATTTCAATAGTTGTGGACATGAATATTGTTTACATAAAGGATGTCTTTTTCAAGTAATAACACGCGTCAATAGGCCTCCCTATGATAGAAACAATTTTCAAAAATTGTCACAATAGTGAATAAACCCAATAGAGAGTGAGTTGCCATGGCTTTATTAATGGAATTGAAACAATGGCTGAAATAAAAGTTGATGCTTAGACAACATTTGACTATCTTTAAATGGAAACTTCAATTATTATCATGGGGGGTTCACTTTGTAAAATTATGGTATAACATGTTTGTTTGAAGGGTATTAAAGAATATCTTTAATGTTATTTTTTACATCCAATTATTCAATTGATAATACGCTCCTGCAAATATATTATTAGAATGAAAATACTCCCTTATTTTTCCACATGTACCTTAATAACCCATTTTTTCATTACAATTTTATTTACCCCCTTTTTAATTTCTACCCGTAATATATTAAACATAGAATATATGTCATGTTGCCCACTCAATTATTATTTTCTTAATACATGTTTTCTCTAGAAAGATGGGTTTGAGATACATTCAAGACATATTACCAATCACCTTAATGTCAAGCCTTAATAATTTATCAATAGTTCTTCAAATAATTAAGATGGTGAAACAATATTATTTAAGATGAAAAGCATACCCAATGACCCAATGACCCAATCTTAGAACTGACAAAATCAGAAGGTCCCTTTACATCTCAATATTTCCTAGTTAAGAATCTTCAAATTGGCATTTCCTTATTCAATAAGAGATTATAATTTAATTTTCTGACCACACTCCTCTTGCACTTTTCAAGTCTTTCAAATAGACAATGGTAGATAAATTTGGAAGATTATCAAATATAATTTTTTAGGTACATTATCATATAAAGACTATGATAAGTCTATTTTTATATTAACACTTATCGGAACTAAGGCATCGATGTTGGCAGCGCACCAAGTGTACAACGTATTCATACATAAACTCACCCAACTCCAACAAAGAAAGAGGCAACACCTTACCAAGGCATTTCAATGAACAAATTCATCAAAAGAATTCCTAAAACTTTAAATCTTTGATTAAATTTCTAAACATGTTTCTCACACATGACATGCGTTGTTGATGAGCCTATAAAAATTTGTTGACAATTGATCACTTTCTATGCAGCAAAACAATTACTTATGCATAGAAAATATGACTTGCTTAATAATCTATATTATAGACTATATGTGTAAAATATGTATATCATAGACTGTATATTATAGAACTGGGGACAATTGTTAGTGGCTCGTATACAACAATTGACAAAAAAACTCTTAAAATTTTGAAGCAAGATACTATTTTACATATAACATTCTAATGGCTTCTTACATTATAATGATTAGATAAGTCGATCATTCAAATTATGTCTCCTGCATTTATGATAATTACATGACATCTAAGAAAGTAACTTTGGATGACAACCCATATATTTTGCAGATAACATTTTAGTGATTTCTACCAAATGTTATTTTTATGTCCAATGTTGATGAAGGAAATGGCTCGTTGTGTTAAAAAAAGTTCATGGATTTAGTTGGAGGTTGGATGTATTTCAAGTTCACATTTTGCATTGCATTAAAACAAGTTAGGAAATCAAAGTATTTTGACCACTGAGGTGTGTAAATGAGCAAAGGTTGTCACATAGGCGAGCTACATTAGAAGCCATGAAGATCTCTCACCACCGAGCCATGTCACAAATGAGCAGAGCGGAAAGAGCTAAGAACTTTACATTGTCAAAGCATAGCAAGTTGAGAGTACTCATTATGCATATATGGTTCACAACGTTATTCTTTAGTATTGATATTTGGAATGTTCATCAAGGTTGTCACTTAGCAGAATCTGATATAGAAGACTGAGAATCTCGTTAGCCTTTTGTTACTTCACAAGATATCCTAAAGAGAAGAATTTTATATTGGGATTCATTCAAAATTTGTATATTTCAAGTACATATCTTTACATTGAAAATGTTCATCAATCCTCCTTACAAATCTGATATCCTTAAACAAATAATCTCGTTATCTTTTGTATGATGGTCAAATATATCCTACTCAAACAAAAGCTACAATAAACCAACTCATTAAATATGGGTCCAGACCAAAAAACACCAGATCCTTGCAGAACAGGCTACAATAATCAACCATTTGTTCTGTCGATCATCAAATGCCTTCAAACAAGTTGCAATAATCCACCTCAAGTCATATATTTGACTTTTTCACAATTTGAACTAACATAGAGATCCACAAGTAGTGATCTAAAACAACCAACAAACACCAGATCCTTGCTCAAAACACCTCATCCCAGTCTACCAATGGGTATGATTGTCAGATGCCTTCAAGCATGCTACAAAAATCAACCTTGTATCATATATTAACTTTTTCGCAATTTGAAATAACATAGAAGTCCACAAGTAGTGATCTAAAACAACTCTTCTCACGAAAAGCAATAGAAAAACTCGACTCAAGTTTTGGAATGAGAAAAATCTAAAACCACAAGAATGATCTAATGGTGTTTTCAATAAAAGTGAAACCTTGCTTAAGGTTATGTACAATGGCTGGAAAAACAAGAGACTATACATAAATGTTAGATGCAAAAGCACTTCAAATGCCATTGTAGATACACAAAAATATGGGTGTATCTCATGGACAAAAAATTCTTATCTGCCAGCACCCACAAAAGCTGGTTCCCACAAGAGCTGGTTCATCTTTTGGGTGGATTTTGAAGGAGGCACTGCATCTTCCTGATTTCTGCCAACACCAACAGGTGTCAAATCCTCTTGTTTTTTATCGGTTCCAACAACAAATTTTGTCTGTTCTTTTCAATTGTTTCCAACATGTGTCGTCTTCTTGAAGGACAAACATTTGTTATTTGACAAAGCCTGTAGTTGAGATTTTCCAAATCCTAAAGGAGGTCCAAGGTTGCACCTTGGGGTGTTGTGTTTCGCAAGGGAATCCTTGAACTTCTTTATTTGTATAGCAATAATTTATCCACGAATCACAAATGTGTACATATATAAAAACATAGTTGAAAATGATGAGTAAACCAGGTAGTTACAACAATAAACTTGACTTATAGTCACATTAGTACAACTGAAGCTACAAACATGTCCCTGTGCCCCTCTATAGAATTGGAAAAATGGTAGAACATGGATATTCAAGCTATAACACAGATTTATTTTCTTCATAGTTCACCTTCACAAATTCCACATCACTATGCATCTCTGCCAGTTGACAAATCTGCAAAATTGATCTAGTAATGAGAATTTTTAGCTCAGAAATAAACTATCAAATTCCATTTAATATAACTGCTACTCAAGACAGAACAAGAACATTTATTGTGGGATAAAATTTTGCAATCCTTGGAAAAGCAAACAAGCTTGAAACAAACTGTACACTTTTCATTGCAATAAATGTGATTTCAGATCATGGAAAACTAATGGAAGTAAATGGTCATTAGGTCCTCGATCAATTAGAACTCTGCTGGAAGTAAATGGTCTTTAAGTCCTAACTTGATGATGGAAACCCTGCTGAAAAACATAAATCAAATCCTTCCTTACCGATTAAATCTAATAACAAAACCTGGACATAATCCTCTTTACTAATCAAATCTAATAACAACTTCAAAGAGGTAAAAATATGATGGAGAGAAAAAGCTTCACTTGATCCTATATCCATCCTAAAAAATTTTTTTTCATGTGCAGAAAACTTGCACACAGTAAGCTAGCCAAAACCAGTATATCTGCCTTGTGAAAAGAATCAATGTCCAAACTGTAGTATTCAATCAGAACAAGCAAATGAAAGGGTGATTATTCCCTAATAAAAGATAAAATAATGAAAATACCTTAGGATGCAGAGATCTGCAAGCCCCGCACCCTGGGGTGAAGAAACTTAAAACAACGAGCTTATCTCCGGCATTTACAAGAGAATCAATTAATTCCTGCACTGAGTGAGCTTATCTCATGTTGGGTGTGGTTTGTTTGGGGTATATAGGTCTGTGTTGGATAAACTTGGCACATAAAATCGAAAAAAACAATCAAATCCTGCCCCCTTTAATAGAAAGAACATACATACAACTAAAAATCTAGGCACCTTTGTAAAAGAACCTGACAGGATGATAGAAGCCAATTACAAAGAGAATATAATATGTGCCACTCAAGGTAACCTAGAGTAACAATTAACATGTCAGACTTGTAAGAAATAGTAAATACTCGCTAGTATAAACAATTATGGGGGGAAATGTAATGTTGTGTAACACCTACCTAGATTAGTAAACACCCAGAACAAACCCCGACCCTCCACAATTTCAGGACAGAAATAAAGTCTTCCAAGCTTAGAGAAACCAACCAAACCCCGGTCTCCACCAAAAATAATGAGAAACAGATCATGGAAAACCTTAAAATTGTACGAAAAAATCAAACTGAAGCCTATACATTAAATCTGAAGACAACCCAAAAACACAAATCATTAGAAATTTCTAGAAACTTCCAAATCCCATTCGTTTGTAGATAACTCCAAAATGAACACAACGCTTTGAACCCACAAATCCCACATAGAAAACAAACCCAATCCTTTACAAGTTGTTTCAAGAAAGACCCAAACATAACAAAATAGACTACGCTCACCCAGTTTACACAGCTTCTGAGAGATCCCAATAACAGTCGCCTAGTCTAATTTCACCCAAGCATCTTCATTATTATTTGAAGCCAACTTTGTGTCTCACTTCATTAATTTACCTGGGGGTGGCCAGGCGGGTGCGGCAAAGATACATTCAATAAAGGACAGAACAAGTAATTTTTCAAGGCCCTCGTTTCCCTGCATCATCCGAAACTATCACAAGCTGCCAAAACAATTCAGAAATGAATTTCATAGTTCCACTATTTTGAGATTGGGGAAGATGATAGGGCGAGTAAAATTAAACAATGAGAAATGTAGTATTAATAACGACTTAAACGAATGCAATTTATTTCGAGTTAAATTTTATATTGAAGTAAAAGGATTCATTAATAAGAAATAGTTACAGGGATATCCATTGCCGGCCGAATATAGTGGAACCATGAAAAAATAGCTACCAGGAGTTTTTGGTAACGAACTTGGCCATTCCAGAAGCAATCAATAACATTAATCAACATTTTTCAGACTAAAATATATTAATATAAACTGCATATCATCTTCAGTACAGAAGTAAAAGATCAGTACATAAGTAAAAGTAGCATGAAAGAGGGTGGAATACATTGATTGGATCAGACTTCTCACTTGTAAATATTTTGGTTTACCATAAGCATTGAACTACAAGCTCCCAATCTACCTAAATTTTGATTTCAGGACCTTGTAATTCTTGTATTTTTTACATACACACCAGTAGCTAAAAAATACATTGGGGTGTATAATTTAAATCAATCGCTTCCGTATAGGCCGAAATTCAGTATTGTTAGATTGTTAGTATATATTTCTATGAGAATTAGTACTCTCAAAGTCAAGTCTATCAAAACAGGAAAATCATACCTGCAATATTCATTCATATCCACTCCCTCTCTATATGTCTCCGTCTGCGTGAGTATCTCCATCAGTCCACAAAATGTTTAGTGGAAAAGTTCACATGAGAATATTATAATCTTCATTTTGTGATGACGGCAGTGAATAAAATAGAAAAAACACAAATAAAAATAGAACCCTAGATGAAAAAATAAAAGAGGGCCCTCCACAAAATTTAGAACAAAAATATCACACCTGAAAAATGATTAGCAAACAAAAAAACCACAAAAAAATGAGCAGCTCAAAAAACAGAGGACCAAAACATCTACACACTCCCGATTCGAACCAACCCTGAGAACCCATGCGGCGGATCCATGAAACAGATAAACCAAATACGAAGTGATTGAAATGGGTGCTCAGATCATGCCCAGATCTTGTTCCTTCTAGAGGATTAGATGTCTTCAAACACAGATGAAAAACCTACTATGCCTCTCCTCCAAGCTCTCTCATCTCTACCCGACCCCAATACCTAATTCGAAATGTTAAAAAATTAAACCCTTTCATCCCCATTTACATACCGGTATATTGGTTTTTTTTTTTGCCATTTTTAATACCCCAATATGAACGGACATGATAAGATATCACTTACTTAATGAACCCCCGGTGATTATTATCTTATAGAGTAGGAGAAAGATAAAAACCAAGATTATTATTATTAATTAGCATGTAAATTTATGATACTAAAGTAGGTAGGAAAAATAGGGGCAATGATGTCATGAGTAGAAAGGATGAGTAATATAACATGTGGAGTGGTTTAAATTTTTGGTTTCTCTTTTATTTCTTTCATTCCATATATAATTCATTTTGATGTTTAGAGAAGTAAATTTAATTTTTTATTTTTTGTGGATGCATAATTAGATGTAGAATACAAATTCCAAGATTTTGAATGAGTAACAGTGTCATATATACTTATTTAGTCAAAAAAATGGTATGATGATGTGTGATTGAAGCTGGGGAACATGAAGAGCTAGGTCAGTTTTTTTCTAAGAAGAGAACCAATCTATATGATACGAATAAAATTTCACAAGTTGATACCAAAATGTCGTAAGGAATATTTTTATAATATCTAAATAATATCATAAAATTGTTTAGACCTCCCAAGAGTTTCCTATACCTCCCATAATATAAAAGAGTGGGATGAATTAGTGATTTTTAGTATCTTTTAATCCCACAAAAATGCATGGGGGTGCAACATGAAAATTTCAAATTTTCAAGCATGACAACAGACCCCTAGTGTCAAAATTTTGGATTGTAAACCCCCCAGACACCCTTCCCCAGATCAGTTCATCCCTCTGTGTCAGGCCTATCCCAATAATTTCAGTGCTCTCATGTGTTGTAATGACCTTTCCCATGTGTTGGAAAGATGGAAACAAGCTCACAAGATTCTTTTGAGACAATGTCTTTTGAGGCAGATCTTTCAGCAGGCTTAGAAATGGCTATTTTTAGCCTTTCTAAGGCGGGTGAAAATTCTTCAGAGAATATTTCAAGTCTTAAATTCATCAGGGAGTGGTATTAATGAGCCAAGATCATTGTTTAAAGTGATTTAGGAATATTTAGGGAAGATTTGGAGGTTTAGGAGCAAGTTCGGCAAAAGCGGGTTTTTGAGGTCAAAGGAGCTTGCACTAGTTCAAAAAAGCACCTGAGCTTCGAAAGATGATTATGGGAGCTCCAGAATGAGTTAGAGGTCAAACAAGATACCATTGGAAATATAATTCAATTCCCTACATGATGGTATTTTCATATTTTTCACAAGACCAAGGAAATTCTTCCCACAACTCATTTTTGACAGGCACAACTTGTGGTCCTAGAGAAAAAGGCCATTTTTAGGATGTTTCAAGCTGAATTAGACCATGGGACCCATCCCATTCTTCTCAAAATTCCATTTTTTAGTCAAAATCATATAAATAAGTTCCAAAAAAGAACTCTTGGAGCTCTAACAACTTCATTTTCAAGCTCTCTCTCAAGGTACAAGCTCTCGTCAGTTAGAAGATTTTTCAGTGCCACGTGTCAGCAAAAGGTTGAGGCACACTTTTGTGTCCCCTTTGTCCCTTTTCAAGGGGAAAAAGGGGGACAAAAAAATTCACCCCCCCACCTTAGACCTCCTGAACCCACCACATGACCTGGGAGGCTCCTCGTAAGCACCTTTTGGAAATTTTCTAGCCCCCGTATTATGCACAACATGCCCACCACTTGTCACCATGAGGATAGGTGCAATTTTTGTGTCCCCTTCATCCCTTTCCAAGGGGATAAGGGGACAAAAAAAATGTGTCCCCCCACCTTGCTCCCATTTGATTCCTCACATGACCAAGTTTGGCTCCCGGGTGCCAAAAAAAAGCCCTTTCCTCTCTCTCCTCCATCCATGCATGCTCGCCACTTGTCCTCCTAGGGCTAGGATGCACTTTTGTGTCCCCTTCATCCCTTTCCAAGGGGAAAAGGGGGACATGAAAATTCACCCCCCACGAAAGGCATGTAAAAGCCAAGAGTTAGCCATTTTTTCATCTTCCCCCCATTTTGCTCCAAATCTACCTCGAACTCTAGGAAATTTTTTCCAGAATATTTCACCTCCATTTTTCCTCTTCCATTCCTCCCTCCATGTTTCCATGATCACAGAAGAATTTTCATAAAATTTGCAAATTTTTAAAGGCTCAGTACATTTTTTCCAGAATGACTTGTAACCCACAAAGGTGAAATTTCATATCTCACAAACCGGTGCACGGATCGAGGTGGGGTTTTTTACATTCTTCATCATTTCCAACAGCCTTCAAGGAGAAAGTGATTGATATTGACATGCATATTCCTAGATTTTTTACGGTGACAAAACCTTGATTTTATGCCCTAGTTTTTTATTATTTTATTTCCCACCATTCTAGTGATCGGATTGAGCTAAAAATTTGTACGTGAGATCGAGAGAAGAAACCTATCCCAGTGGAGGTGGTTTCATCGCAATATGAGGTGTGGAAGGGAACTTTCCAAAAATAGTAAGTCTCTATACGAGAACTTACTATAAATAGTAAACTCTCACAAAGGGAAAATTTCTTCAAGGCAGTGTTCACAGGGAACAACCAAGGCAACAAAGAAGGTGGTCAAAAGTGAAAAAAGAAAAAAGGGCAATTTTCTAAAAATAGAAAGTCTTCATTTTGAGTGCTAGAAAGTTGTAGTTGGATCTATTTCCATTCATCTCTCTTCTTTTCAACATCTTCACAGGGTTGTATGATAATTACATAGCTCAAATGAGGCAATTCATCCTTCACAAGGATCCCAAGGCATCACTTTGGTCACATTGGTGTATGTGAGCAAAACAGAACACCACATGGTGCAACAATGGAAAACGAGAGGCATCATACAGTCTAAGAAGATATTCAAAAAGTCTAAAGAACTTTAAATATCATCATTGTAAATCTTCAATCAGGTTGATCCTAACTCTCCCCTCAGTGAGCAAGTTGAGTGAGCTCGGTGAGTTGTTCAAAGTGAGCCAAACTAGTTGAACTCGGTGGGCTAGGTGAGCAAGTTGGGTTGAATTTCTCAAGACAAGAAAGGTCCATCAAACAAGAGTAATTCATTACAGAACATTCAAGTGTTTGAGCATGTCTCCCTAAAGGTCAGAGCTTCCTCGCGATAATAGAGAATTGATTCCATAACAAGCTCTTGAGAATGCTCCAGTGGAAAACACCATGTCAACACCTGACGAAGCCATTCCCATGGATTCTATGAAATGATCAAGTAGTGAGCCAAGGAAAATGCAATAGGTTATCATGCCAAGCCTGAGGAAATCTCAGAGATATGGAAGCCTAGAGGAAGAAAGCTCAAACAACATCCCGCTTCTTCAGTGGGACCTCAGGTAATCAGTATGTTGAAGTTGCCAAACCGAAAGTTGAAAATCCTATTGAGGAAATGACTCCATCAGATTATGAGTTGACCCACATCTCATTGGGCCAAGCTTCACATGAGGGTGACTCTCATCTATTCAAAGAATCCACCTCCTCTTCTCCTCGTCAGAAATGAAGAATACAAGAAAACCATTGTGCAATTGGAGAAATAGGTAAAAGCTCTCAATGCCTACATTCAACCCTTCTTGGGACCTGAATCAACATCTTCCCTTCCGATCAAAGACATTCCTCCAATCAGTAGTGTTGATCCTGAAGTGGTTAAGAAAGCACAAGGATACATGATGCAGGGGAAGGCTAGTGAGAAATGGGTTGAGAAAATCATTGAGCAAGGAAAGGCATTGTTTCCAGAAGTCATCTCTCTCATCAAATATGTTCTTGCAACATTGTCAGAAGTGAACAAAGAAAAGGAGGAGTTTGCAAAATAATTCAATCATTTGGATGAGATGTTCCCACCAGTGTCTGAGATGATTTCCTTTGACTCTCACACCCTCATGAGTAAGAACATGTTCACATATGTTGTCGAGAACTTGTCTCAAGTTTGGATCCGCATCATGGATGCGAGATATGCAATGCTCAAGAATGTAATATCCGAGTTGGACTCTTGTGGGAAACATGATTTTGAGATCTTGAAAGATGTCTACCATTGTGTTTAGAGACTTGAGTTCCCTCCACTCACTGAGGACTCATCATCAGAAGAGCTCATCATTTCATTCTAGGAGCTAGTCAAGAAGGAGGCAGGTGACTCTCTTTCCTTCAATGAAGACAATTTAGAGTCCCTTGCCAGTATTAGAAGTTTCATTTCTACAATTGAAATGGATCATGAAGTATGGCTTAGTCAGTGCAAAAAAATTAGTGATGTTCCAGGAACATGGATCAAGGTGTTGGGTTGTGTGTGCATTCCAGAGGTGGATAAGTTGACAGATGTGATAACTCAATTCAACAAAGAATTCAAGGAATAAGAGAAGGAAGCATGAATCAACAATTTCTTCATCAAGAAATCTTCTTCATCATAAACATAAACTTCCCCCTTCTTCTCTATTTCTCTCTTTCTTCTCTCCCTCTTCTAATTCTTCATTGAGCATAATCATTGTATTTTTTCCTATTCACTTAAGTGACATATTTTGAAATTGTAAAAGTATTTTCTCAAAATTATAAGAGAAATACTTAATTTGTCTTTTCTAATGGAAAATGAAAGGTCACAAGTGGAATAGGAACATGAAGAGTCATGTGGGGGAGATGAGAGGTCAATTCACATTGCTATAAATTGGGATGGCTTCTCCATTCCAAAGGATCCTGAAAATGCTAGATTGTGATAACATCTATGTTGTAGCAATTGTGGATTGTTGTTGTTGGACTTTGTGTCATCAATGCACATGAAATAAAAGCTACATTTCTTCCATTCTCCTTTTCCTATGTTTCTTCTATTTCTCTCTTATGCACTTTGCAAGCATAGTGATCCAGAAAGAGATTTGTATCTTTGATAAATAAATCTAATAACTTTGTGTCTGGGTTTTTTCTTCTCACTAAATAGCTTTATTATTTCTTTCCTCTATATTTAATGTTCCCCTCTTTAGACTTACTTGTGCAGGATGTTAGTGTGATGATGATAAAACATATTCAGATCCATAATTAAACATAAACATTCCACAGTGCATAATCCAGATCTAGATCTTAGAGAATCATGAATTAAACAATAACTATAATAAGATTAACCATACATGAACCAAATTTAGTTATGTTTAACACCATTATCCAACCAATATTATCCATTGCATTAAACATTGTAAAACACAGAAGCTTCTTACATTATAAAGTATATCCATAAGTCATGTGCGCATCAGATCCAACAACATAACTCTACAATAATTCATACACACTAAACTACATAGTTCAATACATATTTATAGAGGTGGGGACTTTCCCTTCACCACCTATGCACTTCTCAAAATAGGTCGCATGCTGATAATAGCCATGCACCTTTACAATAGCATGCACACATGCAAGTGTTCTAATAATAGATGTCCTATAGTTAACTGGAAGAAGTAATCCTATTATTAGCTAAACCATGCATGGCACTTATCAACTGCTCATTCCCAAAATACCATTGCTGTGTCATGCAAGTCTCCATCCTATGTGTTCTCTGCATGCTATCTCCAAAAATAGCCTTTATCCATAAAAATGGCTAAGTCTTGAGCCAAAATGTTCTGGCACGTGTTTCCTTTCCTATCTTTCTGTGCCTTCAAATGCACCTTGTTCCCACGTGCGCATCCTTTGTGTGTCTTCTCCTTAGAACAATATTTTGTTTGCTCAACATTACCCCACACTAAAGTACATTTTCGTCCCGGAAATGGGAATTCTTTCTGATGTTCCCAATAATAAAGAATAAGTAATGAAAGAATTAAAGAATCACTGTACAAAAGAATGAATCTTCACTCTGCAACACCCTCTTCTTCAACTGGGAGGATTAACTTTGGATATTCATTTTTGATTTCAGCCTCCAATGTCTACCATTCATTTAGCGCAGTCCTTGTCTTCTCTGGAATATTTGTGGCTATGGCATCTAGTTCATCCTGAGTGATCTTTTCTTTCTCATTTTGTAGTACTCAGACAACATTGGCCATACCTGACATCATTCCTTCCATGAGGTCCATCTTTGCTATGAGCTTCCCAATCTCATCAATCCTCTCTTTGTGTGGATCCTGGGCTACTGCAAGGGACTCACACTTTTGTTTCACCAGTGCCAATCTTTCTGTGCGTCTAAGTGTCTCATCTTTCATTGCCGCTAGAACTTCATTATCTTCTACTAG
Source organism: Taxus chinensis (assembly GCA_019776745.2). Taxonomy (NCBI): domain Eukaryota; kingdom Viridiplantae; phylum Streptophyta; class Pinopsida; order Cupressales; family Taxaceae; genus Taxus; species Taxus chinensis. The sequence continues at coordinate 174,564 of JAHRHJ020000133.1, forward strand.
AGTTCTGGTCCTTATTACTGCTTCTGGTGCCACACACAAATTGAGAGCTTGGTCGGCTTTCTTCAGCTCATCCTTTAAAGTTTGGAGCAATGCCTCGTAAGTTGAAATTTTTCTAATCATAGAGGCCCTTGCTCTCTCTGCTTCTTGTTCAACATACTTTGGTGCGGGCATCTGAATTGGTCCGTCATCTAACACCAAAGCGATCAAAGTGCGCACATAATGCATAACATAAGGAAACTTTTCAGGTACCTTAGATTCTAGATGAGGCCTTGTCTTTAACGATGTGATCACCAATTTCCTCCACCATGCTAATGAAGGCATCATTCTTTGTTTATTCTCGTTCCTTCTCTTCCTTTAAATGCGTTATCTCTATAGTTTTATCTTTGTTATCCTCCATTAGCACTCAAATGGTGGCGGCCTTATCAACATTTATCATGCCACCTCAGTAGATACCTTGACCAAGGCATTGCTGACCTACTCATCAGATATTAGAGGAGGTTTTATTGTCATGTGCCTGATCTTGGGTGCCTTCTTCACTCTTTTTGAGACATAGGAATCCTCACACATGTCAAAATGTGGTTCATCCATATGAGTGCACATGGACAAGGATAATTTCTTCCTTATGCATAGTGGCCATATCTAGATCCATCAGCTCCCACCCATATAACTCCTTAAGGCCCACAGTGCTCTGAAACTAGGAAACAAATGATTTTTCTTGTGTCCTCAGCATAGCCCATAATTGGGACAACATACTCTTCACTTGTTCTTTCTATTTTTGTTCTTGGCCCCTTAGGAACCTAGGCACCAAGGTCTACCTGAGTTGCCCTTCTCCTACCTTGAGTCATTCTGTGCATCCTTAATTCCTTCTTGCTTATTTCACTACCCCTTCAGATCACTTTCATTTCTTCATCTTCTTGTTCCTTCACATCTTTAGGGTAGCAATCGGTGTTCCTAAAGGTTGTGATCCTCAGCCTTACTCCTCGTTCAACAAAATAGAAATTCCTCATGGACTCTTTCATAAGCCATTGGTATCTTTCTGGTTTTCCAAACTATGGGAGTTCATACAGTTGATACACCCCTACCTTCTTGAGCAACTTCTCCCCAACATCATCATACACTGGCATGTCATCCACAGTGTGCTTGTTGGTCTTCTTATTCAACAAAGCATCCAACTCTCCCTTTTGTCAGTGGTGCAGTGGTTGTAATCACTTACTTTGCATCTGCAGATATGGGAATCCCAATATTTCTGAGATCACTCCTTCTAGATACTACATCTCTAAAAAATTTCTCTCAGGAGTAACTTCGACCTTGACTTCCACCTTTTCTTTCCCCTTTGTTCCTGCTATAGGTGCTTTCCTTGGTGCCATGGTAAAAATATCACCTTTTTCTCTGTTGAGTATTCGAGTGCCCTAGCTTCAAAACCCCATGCCCTAACTCAAAACTGCGTGCCCTAGCTTCTTCTCAATGCTTTTGCTTCACTCAAACCCTTCTCCAATGGGGACACAAGCCACTTCTGTGCACAAATCTACTCTCCATGTCTGGTTTCACAACTCTCCACACCTCAACACGTTTCACTTGGCTTGGTCACAACTAGCTCGCTCGAATACTTGTGATCGCAAAGGTAAAAATGAACCCGCATCACATCCTTATATATATTTTTGAAAATTTATTGCATTTATTTCTCCTTTACCTACCACTATTCCTCTCATTAATTGACCATTTTCCCAACTTCTACGTGGTACACCTTCGCACCCCAGCTATAACCTTCTAGCGCACCTTCCTACCTTCTGGCTATAGACCTCCTTCTACATGCATCCATGTACTGAAGTACCTCACCATTGTGCCTTCCTCTAGTAGTTTCTACAACCGTAACTTACTTTGCATTATGCTGTTCATTCATTTATTTCCAGCTATGGTCTTCCTTAGGAGCAATCTTCTTTCTAGCAGCTCCTTTCCATACTTGAATAACACCTGTAACAAGTATGTTCTCATGTGTACCCATTTTTGAATAACAAATAACAACCACCCCACACCAATGGTATGTACAGTCCTCTGTGCATAAAAATACTTCAGATTGTAATTAGCTTCTAGCGTGCAAATGTGCTTATTACACAAAACACCAAACTAAATTGACAAAGCATAGCGACGAAGAAGGAAATACATTAAAATAAATACAGAAAGGGAAATCTATACTAAATGGCAATACTACCTTATTACAAACACCAAGAAGACTTATTTATAGTAGGGCTTCAGCCTACTCCCGTTGAAGTAATAGACAAGCCCCTGATTCAAGGATGTGAGTGATAACATATGGTCCCAACCAATGCACCTTAAGTTTTCCTGGATGGCACAGAAACTTGGAATCATAAAGAAGTACCATCTTTCCAACCTCAAGCTTCTTATCCCTGATGTGTCTGTCATGCCATGCCTTCTTCCTGGCCTTTTCCTGCTTCTGACTCCAACGTGTTATGGCGCGCCTCTCATCCAGTTGTATTAACTTGTCAATTCTTTCTTCTAATGCTTTCTCATCAGCTAGACCTCCTGTGCATGCAATACGCAAAGAAGGTAACATGAATTCCATGGGAAGAACTACTTCTTGTGCCAAACACCAACTGAAAGGGTGTGGCCTTATTCAACCTTTTGTAGGTTGTTCTATATGCCCAAAGTACAAAAGAAACTTTATCATCCCAATCTTTCCTTCCAACATCACAAATTTTTGTTAAGGTTTGGCTCAATATCTTGTTGAAGGCCTCAGTAGTCCCATTTTCTTGAGGGTGATAAGGTGTAGTCTTGTGGTGTGCAACCATAAATTCATCCAATAATATCCTGATTGTCTCATTCAAGAAGTGTGTGCCCCTATCACTTGTCAAACTCAGTGGACATCCATACCTAGTAAGAATATTTTCCCATAAGAACCTTGTTGTTGTAACATTGTACAATCCTTTATAGGTGTTTCTTCTTCCCACCTTGTAAGATAATCTGTACAAGTGATGATGTAGCATGATCCGGTTCTACATGTGGCTGGGGAAATAGGACCCACAAAGTCTATTGCCCATTTTTCAAATGGCTTCTGCACTAGTAATAGGCCTCAAAGGCATTTCATCTCTTTGTCCAGGTTTTCCAAGGTGCTAACAGTGATCACATGCCTTACAATACTCTTTACAATCCTTGTACAGGGTCTCCCACCATAATCCAGTGAGTAGAATCTTACGCGTGGTGGCGTCACCTACATAATGCCCACCTACAATACCACCATGAGCCTCTTCCATGATATTTGTGCACTCATGTTCTAATACACACTGGCACAATACTTCATCTCGGCCTAGTTTGTATAAGTCACCACTGATCAACATGAAGGGTGCAACATGAATTACAAGTTGTTTCTTCTCTAAGGCTTTCATTCCTTCTGGCACCATACCTGTGCGTAAAAAGACAACAATATCCTCCAATTCTGAAGGCACGTGATGTAACCTATACAACTGTGCATCTGACATTGTATCTTCAATTATCTGCGTGTCCTCTCCTGATTGAATTCTTGATAAGTGGTCTGGCATAGAATTACTTTTACCTAGTTTTACCACAACTGTAAAGTCAAATTCTTGGAATAAGAGAACCCATCGACATATGTGCCCCTGTAAAATGGGCTTATTTACCAAGTATTTTAATGTCATGTGATCTGTATAAAATATAAAAGGTGTTGCTAGCAAGTACTGTCTAAACTTATGAAATGCATAGATCATCGACAAGGCCTCACGCTCTGTAGTTGTATAATTCTGTTATGCAGGAGTCAACTTTCTACTAGCAAAATAGATAGGATGATCTATAATACCTTCTCCAGGTTGAGCTAACACTGCACCAATGGCCTACGTGAAATGGTTGGTTCCATGAGGGAAAACACAGAATAGGCATTGTAGTAAGTCTCTCCTTCAATGCCTCAAATGCACGTTGTTGTGGTTCTCCCCAATAGAATGTCCCTTTTCCTTTTAGTAACTCCTCCACGAGTTCGGAAATCTTCACATATCCTTTGATAAATTTTCTGTAATACCCTGTATGGCCCAAGAATCCACGCACCTCACTCTGACTGGTAGGCTCCTCCAGGCCTACAATAACTACAACCTTAGCTGGATCTACTAACAAACCTTCCTTGCAGATGATATGCCCTAGCAGAGTTCCAAAAGGTGTAGCAAATACACACTTCTTGATGTTTAAAGAGATGCTTAACTATCTGCATCTTTCAAACATTAAGCGCAAGTTGTCACAATGATCCTTAACAAGCCCATATACCATCCAATCATCCAAGTAAACCTACAAGAATTTGTGAATAAAATCCTGGAATGCTTGAACAACTATGCATGAAAATACAACAGGCGCGTTCTTCAAACCAAAGGGCATCACCATATATGCAAAGCTTCCCCATTCAGTGGTGAAAGTTGTTTTCTCTTGATCCTCCTGTGTAATTCTTACTTGATGATACCCAGAGAATCCATCTGTAAAAGAGTAAATTTCATGCCCTACAATGCCTTCTAATATTTCCTCAGTGAAAGGTGTAGGAAAAGGATCAATCACACATGTAGCATTCAACTCCCTGTAATCCACAAAATCCTAATCTGACCATCTTTCTTTATACTGATTACCATGGGGCTAACCCACTTTGATTCTTTTAGGGGCTTAATGATGCCAGATTTCAACATTTTGTCAATTTCTTCTTTAACTTTTATGCACAGGTTAGGGTTCATCCTGTAAGGTCTCTTCCTGACTAGTGCACACCTTCCTTTAGCTTAATCTTCATCTCACCTAATGACTCATGCACCCCCTTTAACTCATGGTATCCCCTAGGAAATAAGTCCTGGAAATCACGTAGTAACTCAATTATCTTTGCCACTTCAGAATCAGACCAATAATCTCCAATTATGGCCTCCTTAGGTTCAACATCCATGCCAATGTTCACTTTCTTGGTCTTCATAGGTTCATTATAGGTGCGCGCATTTTTATCCGTACTGTCTAAAACCTCGTGCGTACCTTTGAATGATCAATGTCCAAATTTTCTACTTCTTCATCATCCACTATGTAGACCATCTTTCCTTTCTCCTTCTCAAAGCAAGCACACTTAAATAGTTTGGCATCTATCTCATCTATTTCATCAAAATGCTCCTGGTTCTTCCTCACCAAATAACTCCTGAATGAGTTCTTCAGCCTTTGCACTGTCTCCCATAGTCAAGCATTCCATAACCCGTAATGCCTCTCTCACTAGAGGTTTAGTAGAGAAGTAGTCAAAAGTCTGGACCATTCCTGTAATCAAGTCTTGCCAATTTCTAGTCTCCCTATGTAGTTCCACATAAACATACCAAGCGTGTGTGCAACCTTGCAAAGTGGAATAAAGTTTGTGCACCCAAAGTGAAGGTGGTAAAGCTTCCTACCCCTCTGTCTAGAGTCTCTCACACTACTGAACGTGGTGCTGAACAAGTTGATTACCATGATATATGCATATTTGAGTAGGTGCATTGCTCCTGAGAAACTGGGTTGTTAGAGAAATTCTTACTTCATTCCATTCTATGAGATTATCCCTGTGAACCATCCACCAGCGTGTTGTCATCCCACGTAGGGTATACACTAACATATTTCTTCTCTCCACTTGATTTGTCCACTACTCCTCCATGGTGCATAGGAATACTGTAGGATCTCCTTCTCCAGTGTACCGGGGTACAAAGTTGTTACCTATCCTCCTAATACAATGAGGTTTTCTCCTCGTGCAAATGTGCTTCTTACTTCATGCCCAACCATCTCATAGGTGTCATGCACCCAATTATCACAAGCAATACTTGTAGTATCACTAATAGACTGTGCATCTTCCCACTGGAGGATTCCTTCCTTAGATGGCTCAAGTACTTCTGGATCTCGAATGACACACACATAAATTCTGTTCAGGTCTTCCTCACTCAAAGGTTCAACATAAGGTGTAGATTTCCCATCTGTCAAAGGGATAATAACTCATTCTTCCTTGTTCTCAAAACTTATATACCCCTTGTTGAACCATAGATCAACATTATTTGCATAACACCAAGGGCACCCAAGTAGAGCTGGGAATTTGTCTGCTTCTGCAAGTGCTAAAACCTCAAAGTCCCCAGTGAACTTGGCCCCTTGTATAGTAATAGATGCATCCTTTAAAACTCCTGATTGGAGTGGCCTTAGTTTGATTAGCCATAAACAATACATTAGAGGATGGTTGTAATGGAGGTCTTCCCATCTGCACCCATGCATCTAAAGTAAGCACATTCACTTTCGTGCCTGTGTCAATCAATATATTGCTCAAAATCCACCCATCCACAACAACATTCAGAGTGATTTCCTTGTCATAATCCAAGCTATGAGGGGGAAGATTAGCATGTAGGATCTACCATCCATTCTCAATACCTGCGTGTGGAGTGTTTCCCTTTAACCAATTCCCTAGTAATGGAATAATATTCTCCTGGCGCAACATCTTGCATACCTCTTTCAAATCATCAACATCTGACTGGACCGTCTCTGTTGCCTTCTTTTGTTCAAACTTCTGTGACTGTTCCTTTAAACATTGTATTTCACCCTGAAGATTCATGAGTACTTCCATGGTTTCTTGATAATCCTCCTTCTGATGTGTAGGATCTGGGTATCTTGCATGTAAAACCTCCTCCTTAGTAATGGTAGGCTTCTGTTGCAACGTTTCTCTGGCGCGCACAACTTCAACGTGTGTAGTAATCTTCACAGGTACTACCTCAGGTTCTGGTGCCAACTTTGGCATCCACTGATTTTCCATGGTGCGTTGTATTCTAACCATCCATGTGCCCTTGTTCTCCTATTTATGTTACTTGCTAAGATGCTCATATAAGTCTGGGCATTCCTCATAGTTATGATTCTTCCCACAAAAAGAACAAGTAATATTCTGAGGGCATTCATGCCTGTAGTGGTCAGGAGATCCACATGTATAACACATTCCATGAGGAAACTCACCTTGTCCACCACCACGGCCTCGGCCCCCGAATCCACCATGGTATCCTCGACCTCTGCCATGACTTCCTTCAAAGTGCCCTCATTCCGATCATAGTGCCCTTGAGTGTGATCATGATCATGGTGCTCACTTTTACTTTTAGAGTTATCTGATACTCCTTTCTGTCACACACCAATATCGATGGCATCATGGATCTGACCAATCAACCTACAGTCTTTGTATTGTGAGTTGTGGACTGAAAAATCTTACAATAGCAAGATACATTCTTTCTGATGCGTGCATTGTAATAATGGGAAACGGCTTGCATCATGGTCTAAATGACATATCTCGTAGTCTAGCAACAATGAACGTACTGACCTATGGGGACAACTATCCTTAGTGTGCCCTTCCACTTCACAATCTGTACACCAAATCCCAGTGTGTGTCTCGTGTGCTGAATTGGCTGATAGTTTCTCTAACTACTTTGCCATAGCTGCAATCTGTGCTTCTAGGAATGGGCTCACTCCAGTGTCTATACTTCTGACTGCCTCAGTGTGCAACACTGCTTCAAGTGCTTCATGTGGATCCGTATATGTCTTATGTGACAACACCCTCCTAAATGGTGTGATCAAGCCCCCAATGAACCACTGTGCATGTTGGCTTGCATGGATATCATACGAAAGTTTAGAAAAAAGTGTTTTGAAATGGGCATCATATTCCTGAACACTCTCAGTAGTGCCCTGCTTAATATCCTTGAGTGTGCTTATACTCTTCTGCTCAAACTCAGGGATATAAAACTCCTTAAGGAAAACATCTCGTAGTGTTGCATAATCTACACAAGTCTGATTAGGGTCAAACTTCCTGTACCAACTGTGAGTGTGTCTCTGCAACGTAGTTACAAACTGACTTGCCTTGCACTCAGAAGCCGTAATCCCTTTTGTGTGCCACAGTATCTCACACATGTGCACATGCTCAACAACATCTTCTATTCCCCTATACTCTGGAAGACGAAGTGACATCTCCATGTAAATATTTTGGGGTTGGTGAGGACCATGCCCACCTGATCCAGAACCTCCTGTGTTACCTCTACCTCCAGACCCACCAGATCCACCAGAACTAGATCCTCCACCTGTAGCTGGAAGTGGACCAGTGGATGTACTACCATGTGTCCCAACAGTGGTACTAAACTGAACTCCTACAGTCTATGAGGTGGTACTACTCCCAGAAGTGAGTCCAAAATTCTGTGCACTTGAGTTCTGTGCCGACGATGTGCCTGAAAAGGTACCTCCAAATAACAAAGAAGATGTTTTCCTGGCCATAGATGCACTTTCTATTTGATTTACTCTTGTTCTTCTACTCCCCAAACTAGCTTGCTGACTACTGGTTGTACTAGATACTGGAAAACCAAGTGCAAGGGCTAGGTTTCCAGGTAGATTCAGATGCATGCATGCCCATGGCCCATGTCATCTCTACTAGTGCACTCCCATATGAGGCCGAGGAGGGTTCCCTGTCATGCTTTCCCAAATGGGGGAGTTCCAGATGCTCTGGCTCCATGCCTTCTGTGTGAGCTCCAAATCCTTCACGAGCCATCTCTCTCCTCAATGCCATCCATTCTGCAATATCATGTTGCTTCTCTATAACTCCCTCTCATGCCTCATTGTACTTAAGCCACCTTTCTTCTCTTTTCCTCTCTGCCGCTAGGTCTGCCATCCTTCACCAAACCTACTCCTACCCCCGCACGTGGTAGGGTTTAGCTAGCCATCGGTTTTTCTTCCAAGTTCAGGGTTACCATCAAGATTTTGATCGCCAGTGGAATGCCTTGCAGATAGGTTCCCCTGGGATAACGTAAAAACTGGAACTCAGCTACCTCTGGGAAAGAGTAAGTGGAAATTGAGTACTCCAAAATATAGCTATTCAGAACACCATGGAACCAAGTGTCCACAACGTGCGTCCAAATCAGATCAACATCATAGAGGGCCTGAAATTCTTCCTGCATCTAGACAAGTGTGCGATACCTCCAATTCCTTTTAGATGCATAAGCAACCAGCCACTCGTACAACTCTATCAGAAAGATAAGCAAAGAAACTCTCATATAAACAGTCATACAAGTTCTGCTCCACCCCACACGTGTGTCAAACTCAGATCCAGTGTTGAACCTCTGAGTGTATTCTTCTTCCAGATCTATTATCCACTCCTCAACACTTGCTAGGGTCAACCGGTACGTCTTCATCATGAAACATCCTGAAAACAACTGAAAAAGAGGTCCCAACAATGGAACCAATGATGTAGCCTAGAATCTACTGTGAAAAACCCGGGTGCGCTGGCACATCACTCAGCCTGAGCTGAGCACTCACCCAAAGCGTGCAAAGGTACCAGGCCCCTCTTTAGAGTTGCTTTTACAGGATGTTAGTGTGATGATGATAATACATATTAAGGTCCATAACCAAATATAAACATTTCACAGTGCATAAACCAGATCTAGATCTTAGAGAATAATGAACTAAACAATAACTATAATAAGATCAACCATACAAGAACCAAATTCAGTTATGTCTAACACCATTATCCAGCCAATATACTCCATTGCATTAAACACTGTAAAACACAGAAGCTTCTTACACTATAAAGTATCTCCATGAGTCATGTGTGCATTCAGATCAGCAACATAACTCTACAATAATTCACACACACTAAACTACATAGTTCAATACATATTTATAGAGGTGGGGACTTTCCCTTCACCACCCATGCACTTCTCAAAATAGGTCACATGCTGATAATAGCCATGTGCCTTTACAATAGCATGCACAACATGCAAGTGTTCTAATAATAGATGTCCTATAGTTAACTCTAAGAAGAAATCCTATTATTAGCTTAAACTATGCATGGCACTTATCAGCCGCTTGTTCCCAAAATACCATTGTGTGTAGTGCAAGTCTTCATCTCTATGTGTGCTCCACACGCTATCTCCAAAAATAGCCCTTATCCATAAAAATGGCTAAGTCCTGAGCCAAAGTGTTCGGGCGCACATTTCCTTTCCTATCTTCCTATGCCTTCAAATGTGCCTTATTCCCGTGTGTTACCATATGGGACGCACTCTCAATTCCTTCTCAAATAAACCTTTTGTAAGAGGCTCTGAAAATTTTTGGTACAACTGACAAAGCATCGGGTCATGCGGCAATAACTACTACAATTTTGTGTCAATCGAAAGGGAAAATTATTCCTAAGGTGAATAAACCACCACCATTTTATATTTCTCTGATCATTGGTGATCATTTGGTACATAATTGCATGATCGATTCTGGTGCCAGCAGTTCAGTCATGCCCAAGAAAATTGTAGACGTGCTAGGAATCCAATATACACAAGTCTCTAGAGGAGTTGTTCAGTTGGATGGTACAATAGTTCAAACCATTGGAATCATCAAAGGACTCCAGCTTACTATCCATGCATGTCCCTAGTTTTTCATTCACACAAGACATATCGGTCATCGATCTTCCTCCTCTCTTCGCCATTTTCCTATCATGAGATTTCAATGCCAAGATGGGTAGTTACCTTGTCAGCTGATTGGTCACATATGATCCTTAGGACTCGATACAGAACTAAAGTGACTATAAGGGCAGAACCAATTTTTCATAATCATGTGGAGCCCTATACCGCTAGTCCTATAAATGGGAATTATACCATTCATGATCCAAAGGAAGAAGATGTTGATCATGAACCAACCACTCTTGTGGAATAAGTCCCTGATAATGTGCTAGATGAGGTAAGTGTAGATCATCAGTATGATCCCTATGCTGAGGCATTAGCAGAAGAAGAAGTTGGTTTGTTGTTTTTAGAAGAGATGGGGTTGGGTACATATTGTATTCATGAAGAAGGCACAATCATACCACAACTTGTTAAGACCCAAAACAACTCTGAAGGACTTTGGAAACTATTTTTTGATGGCTCAAGGAGTAAAAATGGAGCAGGTGTTGGTGTCGTATTAATTTCTCCGGAAGGAGATAAGTACTTCTCATCTTTTCGACTATAATTCAGCTGCACCAACAATGTTTCTGAATATGAAGCTCTTGTGCAAGGAATTCAGTTGGCTCAAAAGAAGGGAATCAAAGCCTTGACTATTTTTGGTGATAGTGAATTGGTTGTACATCAAGTAAGAGCACGTAGTGCATCCAAAAATTATTTTTTAAGATCTTACAAGAACTGAGTCTGGGATTTGATTGAATATTTTGAAGCTTTCAGGATTCACGCGGTTCCTAGAAATCAAAATCAAGATGCTGATAGGCTTGCTAAGGTTGGCTCACAATATGATGTACCTATTGATATCATGAAAGAAGAGTGGAAACCTGTTAAAATGGTCATTCGGCCTGCAGTTCCTGATAATGTGGGTAGTTGGCAAGTTTTTGATAGTGATAAACAAATCATTCTTTTCCTACAAGAAGAAGCAGAGTTTTCTACGAAAAATCAAGATAAGTTGCAAGAAGCATATAGTGACCAGATTATACAATTGAAAAGCAACAAGCTACCAAAAGGCTTGGTTACTCTTGAGTCCATTTTTAATTCAGATGATCAAGTTAGAAGATAAAGTCTAACATGGTAGTCAAAGAGGATGATTTTGAAGAAGTTAAGGTAGCAAATGAAAAGTTCCTAAAGATTGGAAAAGTGTGTACCCCAGAGGAGAAAAGGATTTTGTCAAAACTTTGTCAAGAATATAATGATGTTTTTACATGGACTTATAAATAATTGTGTGGCTTCAACCTAGGTTTGGCACAACATACCATTGAACTTGATCCTAATGCCAAGCCAGTCCATCAAAACAGAGGCCAATTAATCCCAAGATTGAGCCACTAATGAGAAAGGAGCTGACCAAGCTCATTGAGGCTTGCATTATTTTTCCAATCAAGCATTCCTCTTGGGTAGAAAACCTAGTTCCTGTGAGAAAGAAGAATGGAGAAAGTTGGTTATGTGTGGACTTCAGGGATTTGAACCGTGCTTCATTAAAAGACCATTATCCTCTTCCATCTATGGAAAAATCCTTCAAATGGTGGTAGGATCTCAGAGGTTTTCTTTTCTTGATGGATATTCAGGTTACAATTAGATTCTGGTCAAAGAATATGATCAGTTCAAAATGGATTTCACTACCAAGTGGGGCACATATGCCTTTAACAAGATGTCATTTGGATTATCTAATGTTGGAGCTACTTTCCAACGAGCTATGGACATGGCTATTAAGGGATTGATCAATGACATCATCTTGGTGTATCTTGATGATATAACTGTGTACTCCAAGCATGCAGAAGATCACATTACACATCTAAAGAAGGTTTTCAAGAGGTCCAAGGAATTTGGGGTTTCACTCAATCCTAAGAAATGCATTTTTGTGGTGCACGAGGGAAATTTGTTGGGACATATTGTTTCAGCGGAAGGACTTTCAATTGATCCAGCTAGGATTCATTCGATTTTGTCCCTATCTCTCCCAAGTCACAAGAAAGGTCTTCAGAGTTTCTTGGGAACCATAAATTTTGTGCAAAGATTCATCCCTCAGTTCACGGCCTTGGCTAAACCATTAATAACCATGTTGAAGAAAAATATGCCATTATCATGGATGAAGGAAGGAAAGGAGAGATTTGAAGCCATTAAGACAACCATTTCTCAAGCACCTACATTGGTGAATCCAAGGTTTGATAAGGATTTTATTCTTTATGCTTTTGCAGGTCAGGAGAGCATTTCAGGGATCCTCACTCAACAGAATGATGATCTAATGGAACAACCAATTGCTTTCTTCAGCCAATCCCTAAAAGACTATGAGCTCAAATATTCATTTGTTGAAAACAATTTTTTTCTACCATTCGAGCTTTGGAAAAACTCAGGCACATGTTGTCCAACAACAAAATTCATTTGATGGTGTCTCATCCAGACATTAAGGATTTTATACTGAATAAGGACATGAATGAGAAACATGCTGGATGGATTACCAAGGTGATGGAGTATGACGTGCACATCAAGGTTACTAAGCTAGTCAAAGGTAAAGGTTTGTGTCAACAACTTGCTGCAGATTTGGAATCAAAAGGTGATGAGGACATGATGCTTCTGAATAGTGATGAAAGAGATGATCAGGTTGACTGGTTATCAAAGATGAAGGCTTTCCTTCTCTCAGGAACATACCCAGTTGACATGGATAGGACTCAAAGATGGACCTTTCATCTTCAGTCTATTCCTTATGTTCTGGTAGATAATGTTCTCTTTCGAAGGGATTTGAATGGTGTTCTCCTTTGGTGCATAGGGCCAGAACAAGTAAGTAAGATATGGGAAGAGTTTTACAATGGTCTATCAGGAGGGCATTACTCTACATGAACAACTACTACAAAAATCATGAGGGTTGGCTACTATTGGCCAGATTTATTCAAGGATGCCCATCTCTGGGTAAAGAAGTGCAAGGAATGTGCCTTTTTCACTGGAAAGTAGAAGTTGGTAGCCCTTCCCTCCATCCAATTCAAGTTGATCAACCCTTTGTTCAATGGGGGTTGGATTTCATTGGAATGATCAATCCTCCATCTAGTGATGGACATAAATGGGTCCTTACTGCAATGGACTATTTTACTCGATGAACAGAGGCGGTAGCATTGAAGGAGGGTAATGAAAAGGTAGTTCTTGATTTCCTAGAAGGCATAATGACAAGGTTTGGTGTCCCATTTACAGTCATTTCAGACAACACAATGGATTTTCTTGGTCTGAAGTTGAGTGAATGGGCTGTTAAGAATGGATTTTACCTCAAGACTTCATCCAATTACTATCCACAAGGAAATGGATTGGCTGAGTCTAGCAACAAGAACCTCATAAGGATTATCAAATGCACAATGGAAACCAACAGGAGGACTTGGCACACACAACTTAAGACTACTTTATGGGAAGATTAGATCACACCTAAAAGGGCCATTGGAAATTCTCCTTTCATGTTGGTATATGGAAGAGAAGAAAAACTTCCGCTATCCTTGGAATTACCTTCTTTGGAGTTAGCTCATCAACTTGAGGTTATGGAGAGTGATCCTATGACAGTCAGGTTTGTTGAACTCATGGAGTTAGAAGAAGTGTGGAACAAGGCTATGAAGACTTTGGAGCAACATCAGGCTCAAGTTAAGAAATATTTTGACAAGAAGGCATCTAACAAGGAATTTTCAAGAGGGAGATTTAGTTCTCAAATGGGATGCTGATAGAGCCGAACCAGGCATGTATGCAAAGTTTGATGCTCTCTGAAGTGGACCATACATTATCACAAGTTACAAGGAGGTGAATTTATTTCATCTATCTAGGCTCAAAGGAGAAGAATTTCCAGTTCATGTGAATGGGATACATCTCAAAGCTTTCTTTTTAGATCTTTCCACCCCTTATACAGTTTAGCTAGGTGTTTTCCTCCAAGTACTTTACACATTGTTTGTTGTATTGTGTTTCATTTTCCTTGTTGTGTATGTTGTGTTTCTTTGTTGTTCTTGCATAGTGTATCAAAGGTGGAATTTTTTCAGGAGAAGAAAAGGTTCAAGTTTTCAAAGAGAGTTTCATGATATCCCAATTCCTACAAGATGCTTCATTCAAAAATCTGCAATATGCCATAAATATTGAGCATTCATCAAATTCAATATAATTCCTACTTAGCATTTCCGGTGGTTTCAGGATCAACAATGCATAAGGAGACTTTGGGATCCATCACAAAGATCAAAGATCAATTTCAGGATACCAACATTGACTCCATGCCCAATGGATTGCTTAAGGCTACTGGAATCATGCTTAGCAGGAAATCATCCTGGAGAGGTCACCAAAAATGTTATCCAATTTTGCCCCTTGGGGAAAAATTGGACAATGGGGCCTATTGTGCTCTAATATGGAAAGGTCTTCATGAGAATTTTGGGTTCATTTCAAAAATTTTCATGTTTGAGGAATTTTTACAGTGTTCTGGAAATTTCAAAATCAGTTTGAATTATTTTCTTTTTCTAGGTTTTGGAGGCTTCTAATTTTCAAGAAAAGGCCCAGATGGGGAAATTGAAATTGATTTTTTGGGCCCACTTCTGGTCAACATGATAAAAATGAAAAATTGATAAATCATGTTAATTAGGGATCTTATTTGACATATCTCATAGTTCAAGAAAGAATTTTTAAAAAAGGTCCAGTAGTGGATCAGAAATCAAGTTTGAGCAAATGGATGTTCACCTAATAGTACCTGAAGCTAAATAGCTCTTGTTGAATAAAGCTTGATGAGCTTGAATGTTATCACAACAGATGAATGTTTGGAAGCTCGATAGTAAGTAATTTGTGCAAATTAAAAACTCAGAATAGATAGTGAACATGAAATCACAGTTTAGGTGAGCTCAGTTTCAACTAGGAGTTGGAGGAGAACTTAGGTGAAGCATTGCATTTTTCAAATGAGGTTTGAGCTCAATAGGATGCTCAGATAAGGGAAACAGTGAGTTCAAGTCAGTTGGTTTGCAATGAAAGCCTAGGGTTGAAATCATAAGGAGTAAGTGCATTTGGAGATCCATGCTCTCAAAATGAGTGTCAAATGGGCATTGCTAAAAGCATTGAGTTGGATGCATGTTAAATGGTTCAAGGTGATCAAGTTGGGGAGAGCCAGATGATTATTGAAAAACTCATGAGCTGAGCTTTTGTTGGTAGTGAATCATTAAAGAAGAGGAACCAAGTGAAATATTGAGTAAAAAACTCAAGATTTGAAAAGATCAAGCCATAAGGAAAATGTGAGTTGGCTCAAATCATTTGAGAGAGCATTTGGTCAAAGTGTCATGACAACTTGGGGAGCTGAAAGGATGTCATTGGAGGATAAAGATGCAAGAAAAGATGAGCTCATTGTACAAGAGTTTGAAAGAGAAGAATTTAGAGATAAGCTCATAGTCATGATAAGGAAGATTCAGGAGTTCACTCATAGTTAGCTTGAGGTCATGATGAGATTTCAAGAGTAATCGGATAAAGAAGGTGAAAAGGATGACTCAACTTGAAAGGATTAAGGAGTAGCATGAATCAGGAAAAGGTGAGCTTCAGAGCTTGGTCAATTGAAGAACCATGTCCAGAAAAATTGACAATTCGGGGAAAGAAGTCAATTGGGCATCAGAGGTGGTGAGGAAAAAAGTTTAGTTAGTCCACATTGGGATAACTCAAGCTCATCAAGACCAAGCTGTGGTGAGTTTGGTGACATGCCAAAAGCTCATGAGATAGGAAAGTTGAATATTTTATTCATGAATGACGGATCAAAGTTTCATTAAGAGATGATCAAGGTTTTAAGTGATCCCTTGAAATGGTTGGTGGCTCAAGCATCAAATGGATGTTCAAGGAGACAAGCATCGAGGATGGGGGATAAATTCATGCTAAAGGTCAAAGGGAGATTAGATGAGAACACATGTCGAGATGACATAGGCTGAGTATCTCAATTTGGAAGAGCAAAATTCAAATACAATGGAGATATCTCAGGATATGGAGATAATCATGAGAAAGTTTGAAGTGAATGGATGCATGATCAAGCAAGTAGATGAATAAAGACTCAACATTGGAGCATGGAAGCTCAAGAACAGATTTGAAAGGTTTGAGACAAAGATTGAGCTTGAGGAAGATGCTATGGTACCATGTAGTTTGCTTGGACAAGCATCAAGTCACAAAACTTGAGCTCATTTAGGATGAAAATGAACATGAGATTTTGGAGAGTTGCAATTTATAAGGAAACATGAAGGACATGATCTAGCTATGAAGTAGTGAATTTCAAGAGGATCAAGTGAAAACTTGTTCAAGCTTCAATGAGAAATGGTTAGAATGTTGGCTTGATGTTAAAGCATCAATGAAAGCTTGAGCTCAAATGTCAAGTGAGACAATGTGATTTTGAATGAAGTGATCAAGAGTGGGCAATAATTCGATTTAAAGGGACTCGGACTTTGACAACAGAGAGAGTTCAGTTGAAGATCAAGGTAGTTGAATAGTAGTGGAAATCTCATAATGAAAGCTTAGGAATTTTGAGTCTGGAATAACAAGGAGGATTTTGAGCTCGGAGAAGATTCAATGGCAAGTAATGAAAATTGAGTAGAGGTTTTGACAATCATGAGTTTGAGCCATGAAGATATCTCAAATGGTCGAGCCAGAGAAATTTCATGAGAAGTTTGAAACCATGTTTAGTGAGCTGGTGGAATAAAAGATTTTCAAGGGATTCCAAGTTGATTAGGATTACCCAAGGTGGAAAAAAAGCTTGGATTCCAAGCTATGTAGGAACATGACATAGAGAAAAATCCGATCGGGAGCCAAAATTGAGGAATGTTGAAGCCAAGCTTGGTCACCAAAGTGGTACATGTCAAGTTCAGCCATTGAGGGTTGGTTAAGGACCACTTTGGGATGAATGGGAATGAGTCACACAATTGGAGCAATGTAATCATGGATGGGAGTCAAGGGTGATTTCAAATGTGAAAATGATGGCCAAGATCAGCAGGGAGTCAACACATGAGTCAATTATCCATGATTCATGAATTTATGGTTCAAGAGGTTGTGCTCATTGAAATTGACCAATGTGCAAGTCAAGTGGTCAAGCCCAAGGTGGGGATGTCGATAAAATGGAGGTTCAAGAATCTTGTCAAAAGTGGAGTGAAACATGAAACACCAATATGAGTTATTGGTAATTCAAGTCAAAGGGTCATCAAGTAGAATTGAAGATGAGATCAACGGGTTGTGGTAAATACACATGGGGTTAATAAAATGTGTGGTCACAACGATGCAGACCAATGTGATCAACATGATTAAGTGACTTTCATAAATGAATGGCATGTTCTTAATGTCAATATGAGCTCATTCAATGTGGCATAAAGGTTACAATGAAAGGAAATGGAGATGGTTAAGGATCAAGTCGATGTGTGGGGGAGAGTTGTGAAGGTTTCAACAAGGTGAACTATTGGTGGTTTCAAAAAATGAGCTCACCATGCCATATAAATCAAGTGCTGCCAACCAGCTCACTGATCAAACTTGGTGAGCTGGCCAAGCCATTTTTCAAACCCCAAGCACAAGCAAAACCCTTCACACAAAAGACAAATTATGGGTATTAAAATATTTTATCAAGAATATTATTTTTATTAAAATATTTTATTAAAAATATTATTTTTAATTAAATGGAGGATAAATTCAAATTTTTGAATTTATGGGCATGATGGGAATGAATGGTACAATTAATGATGTAATTAATATGTAGGCCATCATGTGCTACATTTTGGCCCAAGAATTTAGGATTTCTCCTCTCTTCTCTCACAGGTGGATTTTCTATAAATGTAAAGGAGGAAACATTCATTCCAAGGGGTTAGACATTTTTCCAATTCCTCTCTCTTTTCACTAGTCTATTGTGGATTGTGGGAACTTTCAAGCCTTTTTCCAAGATTGTAATGGAAAAATATTTCCTATTCCTAATGTAATGATGCATTGTGCATGTGATTGAAGTAATAAAAATTGTGTTCTGTGACTAATTATTGGTCCTTTCATCATTCTAGCTACTTCGTTGTGCCTTTCTCATGTTTGCAGGTATACTGTGCAATTTCAAGTTTCCATTGCAGTTTTGGGAGTTTTGTGCTTATCTGGGAGTGAATTTTGTATGTGGTTGGGTTGTGGTGCTTGTTCATCCTTCTCATTTTCATCCTTCTTCACTGGAAAACTGAAAACTTGTCTAGCAACACCCTTTCTTGGTGCATCACCACTTCTAGTATAGGTTTTACTTCTTGCAAATCTCTCTCCCTAAATCCCATGAAAATGTTAGTATAGGTCTAGTTAGTTATTTTATTGCATTAGAAGTAGTGTTGTGTTTAGTTTAGGAAGAGGAATTCGACCTTCTCTGGAGGTTCACCTCAAGCCCAAGTCCCATAGCTTGAGAGGTGATACCATGTTACCCAATCACTGCGATAACAAATTTGTGGGACAATATTCGACACAATCCCTAAAAAATATACAAATTCCAAAACCAAGGCTATAATTTTCCAATCATTTTTTACCAATATCCATTCCAACTTTCCAATCCATAATGAGTTTGGGACGAGGGCATTTACTTTCCTCGATTGGAACTATGAGGGCCTGGTGCCCCCTCCCCCCTCTAGTTATTTTGTTATGGATATGGACAGATAGGGGCCATAGTATTGGTTTCAATTCCCTTTTATCATGCTAATTTCTCATTATTTCTATTTACCTTTTCTCTAACAAAATGGGGGATTTTTCAATGCATTTATGACAATCAATTATACATTGAAGTGGATTTTATAAGGGTGATATCGAATATATAAAAGTAAAATCTATTTTTTTATTTCTAAAACATTAATGTGCAAAAGGTTGAATTTAAACATTTCGATTTTCATCTAGCCTCTACTTGTTGTTGTTGTGCACATTGAAAGATAAGGGTTCGAAAACTTGCATAAATCGTATTAATTATTGACTTGCATTGAGTGTTGATTACAAAAGTTCAAGACATGAGAGACCTAGTAAAAATGGAGGGATAATACAATACCCCAAAAACATTCCTTTTTTAATGAATTTTGCAAGGAGTTAAAGACTTATTAGGGTTTAGACCAAGGAGATAAGAATCCTAGTGATATGTAACAAAAGTAGAGAAAGTAAGTAAAGTTTCTGATGAACATGACTAGGTGATCACAATCCCCATATTTTCCATAGCCTCTTTTGAAAAACAAATTATGAGTACATTTTTTCATATAGATGTAGGGGAAAAATGTTTTTTATTATTTTGCTAGGTTTTAAACCTTGACCACCTTTCTAGCACCTCAACAAACTTCAAAGATTAATAGTTGTAGGCACCTAATCTTGATATGATTTTAGTTAATTGCTTTGGTGTTATTCTATATATATGTGTGCATTGATTATCGGTCCAAGTTAGGATCTTGTTAGCATGTATTATTTGTGTTGTTTGATATTTGATTTATTTCTCTTGTAACTTTTGTCTTCTTCGATTTTGTTTGTTTGTGTTATTCATTTTCTTACTTGGTTGGTCTTTTTCCTTCTCTCTTCTTATTTTATCTCCTCCCTTATTTTTACCTTGGTCTTAGATGACAAACATTTATTTATGGTGTGAAATTTATTGACCATTTTCATACCCATTACAGAATTGGTCGCCACATTTGTAGGCCTTTATGCCCCTTGATTTTGAATTAGGAAAAGTATATGACTTTTCTTGTTAGGTTTCCTACTAGTTATGTGTTGGATTGCATGTCAATAGGGTCCTAATTTGAGTTCAAAAATTCTATAAATGCAAAGGTGTATTAGTGCATTTATAACAATCAGTTCTACATTGATATGGAATTTTGAAGAATGATATTGAAGATATAAAATAAAAATAGATGAAAGTGGAAATGAACACCAATTATTTTAACAATTATTTAATCTAAAACGTTTTTGTCTTTATGTAGTCGAATAATTAACACCACGTAGTTAGGAATGCTTGCACATCACTCAGACTAATGTATAAGAGCTCACCCAAAGCGCATGCAACATACCAAGTCCCTCCTTGTTTAGATCATTCAAGATATATAGTCAACATTTCACATTATGTGGCATAGAATAGAAGACAATATAACAAAGATCATAACAAAGACAATAATAGTATGGAGCTTTAATCATTCTTCCTCAACATATACAATCAACAAAAATATCTGAATGCCAATAATACCACATTCATCTCTCCCAATCTTAGCAAGCTATATCAGATTTTCCATTACATACACATTACATGATCAAAATATATAGATTCAACATGACTCTCATACAACAAGCCCTCACATACTTGTCTTTTCTAGACGCAACTCCAAATCACATAGACATGACAACTATATATAGCTGGTGGGAACTTTTCCTTCACTTCTTTATAATGCTTAAATATATTAAAAGACTATCCTATACTTAGCCCGCATGCATCTATGTCTCTAGTTTAGTCCTCAACTAGTTGTTCTAATTCTATCTATGCTATTAATAACTGATTTGATCCTTACATCATTTTATATTTATATTTATTTGTCCATGCATATTCTACTTTATCCAATTCTCTGTATGTGTTCTCTAGCATTGTTTTACCCATGCTTTTATCCAATTATAGCTCCTTCTTGCTCATCATTTCAACCCATATTTTTCATATTTTTAGATGACTTCTACTTTTCTGTTAAATTCAGGTCCTGACTGTTCCTGCGTACAACCCTTCGTGTGTACATTCTCCATGGCTCTGTTTGCACCTACGTGCATTATCTTTTACTTATGATATCTCTTCCTTTTGTTGTCATGTTCCAACCTTTGCGTGTGGATTCAAACTTAGCCATTTTCCTCAGTCCAACATTACCCCACACTAGGGATATTATCTGTCCTTGACAATAAATAATAAAAAGAATGAAATAATAAGTGAAATAATATGGGAAATACCCTAATGAAATCAAATGATGAAGAATTTTATTCCTATGTGCACGTCAAAAAAATATAGTCATGGTGATGGTATAAGTTATAGGAACTCTATGTTTATCCCCTGTCATCTATAGCTACCTTTATTCCTTAAGCCCTTGTATACCTTTTCTGATGGTGATGACTCAATAATATCTAGGATCTTTTCTAGAGTTAGTTCATCGGCCTTCTCATGCAACTCTTTCAATCCCAACTCAAGGGGACCCTTTCAGGAATAACTATCCTTCACATCACCATGGGTTTTTACCTTAAGAATAATTATTCCTCTACTTGTGTCAGCTAAATATTTTATGTCCTTTTCTCTATAAAGCTTCTTGCAAAATTTCATGCACATCCATGTTTTTGCATCTTGAGGCCCATAGACTGAGACTTATGTTTTTACCTCATCATTTGTGAATGTAATTAGTTCTTCTCATTATCTTAGTCTCTTTCATGTCACACTTATGACCTCTATAGAATTTCTAATGTGTGTATCATTATTATTTAAATTGTTCTTTTATCCTACTTATTGCCTCTTTCTTTTCTCTTACTTCCTGCAAAAGTAATGTCATGCACATCCATATTTTTTGAATAATGAGGCATGTAGTTCTTTCGATTCTACCTCATCTTCTGAAGTGTGTGCATTCTAGGATCATTGAAGTATCCTAAAATTTGACAAATATCTTTTCATCCTTGGAATGTGCAACTTTATTTTAGTGTTGTGCCAAGTGTTATATAATCTTCTAATTTTTGGTCCATCTTGGCCTTATTTTCATTAGCCATATCTTTTTTAGTAAGCCCCTACCCATTATTCACTTTTACTAGAAGTAGTTGTACCATTTCTTCTAAGTACTCCATCTCGGTAATATGGTCTGGTATGGCCTACATTACAACATCTGGAAAATATATGCGCACAAATTATTGACTAGGTCCAAAATCTTATCGTACACAACTATCAACCTTTTGTTTGTATCGTTCAACTCTTTAGCTAGATTCTTATTTTAGTTATTCCCTCTCTCCATATCCTTTTGGGTGCCATGTAATGATGGGTACTTTTGCTCGACATTTCTTTGTCCTACCTTGGTAGCCATTTTTCTCAGAGCATTACTTGCTTGCTTATCCGAGAGTCGAGTAGAGTCTACTATTGGAAAAACCTTCCTTAGTTCCTTTTTCCTCTTTAACTCCAAAATTGAATCTTTATTCACTTCAAACTCTGGTTCCTCCATACCTTGCATATGTCACATTTAATCTGTAATTGATGCTATTTGAATAATTCTAACTTCAAAGTAACTACTAGGATCTTTTGGTAGCCTTCTTGTATGATATTCATGCATGGAAATAAAGATGAGTGCATTGGAATTTTTTTCTCTAAGATAATAAGAAAATAAGCTTCTCCATGTAATAATGTAAAACCCTAACACGCAAGTGCTTGTATATAGGAATACAACTATCCTTATGATTGATTATGTGTAATTCAAGAGTGATCAAAGACTAACTATTTACTTCTTTACTGTGGAATAGACTAGAAATAGTGTTTTCAAGGACCAGTGAGGGTTAGACTGGAACTCAGAACTATGTAAACCTTGAAGCACCCACAAGAGGACAGGAGCACCCTAGGCGCTAGTGACAATTGGGCACTATAACAATGCAAATGTTTAGGTTCTGATCTTTTCTAGGTTAGAGGAGCTTCATTGTTGATTTTGTTTTGTCACTTTGGTTTCCT
This sequence comes from Taxus chinensis, assembly GCA_019776745.2. Taxonomy (NCBI): domain Eukaryota; kingdom Viridiplantae; phylum Streptophyta; class Pinopsida; order Cupressales; family Taxaceae; genus Taxus; species Taxus chinensis. The sequence goes on from JAHRHJ020000133.1 coordinate 197,688, forward strand.
GTTAGATCACTGATTCATACCTATAACCTACAAAATAAGTTGTCTACCTGCACATGTCCACAAACCACATCAAATCTAATAAAAAATATGTAGAATGTGGAGTCAGACTGACCCCTGATGGTCACCCAAAGAGTGAACTTATGACCGAGCATTGCACTACATCTCAGACTCCATGTAGTTCTTGTTTTTTATGTGTGTAATGATGCCCTAGGTTTCCCTTGTACAAGTTACACGATGATAGCGAGCTAGATGTAGATTGTATCAAGTATGTAAAATGTGTGTGATGGAATAGAATAGAATTCCACTCTTATGTTGTGTATTCATAACTTAATGCAACCCTTGTCCCTTATATGGATGTGCTAGATGTATGCCTTGTAATGCTCTTTATGCCTTTGTGCAAGCTTAGGTGATGATAGATAATGTTTATAGTGCTTGGCCCCTTATTTGAGAGCAATAACTAAGTATATATATGATTCCCTTGTTTGAATTTTGTAATTGACAACTGAAAGGCCTAACCCAAAGTGTTAAAAGGTGACCAAGAAGTGAAAAGGACCCAAAAGAGTAAGAAGAAGATAAAGAAGGATAGAGAGCGCCCAGGAGGGACAAGAGACCTGGGCACTTCTGTCCTAACTGGGCACTAGTGTCCTGAGGTCATCAAAAGATAAATCAGTAAAGTTCGACAGATTTGTAAGATGTGTAAGGTCAAGTAAATGTAATAGATAAAGCAATCAAAAGGTAAAAAAGAGTTTTCAACCACTATTTTTCTTGCTTAGGAATCATGTATACATTAGTATGCTTTAGGACCTAGAAATGTACCCAAGTGCATAGATTTTGTGTCTACATTTTCCCCCACTTTATGTTGTTGAGTGAATACTCAATAACATAAAGTAGATAGAAGATGTGTACCTTGTAAACCAAATTGTAGCTAAGATAGTGTGTCGATAGCAATTGCCGAGTGGACAAGTGAAGCGTGAAGTGATTGTAATGTGAAGTGTGGAAACTAGGAAAGGGAGGTAGACCCTAGGGGTGAAGTGTATGCATAGTAGTGTGTTGTTGGAGCTTGTGCTTGTTAATGTGAGTTCTTCTTGTAAGGATGGACCTGCAAAAGAAGAGAAATAGAGTAGTCAAAGTCCTGTATATGAAAAATCAGAGTAATGTATGTATAAGTAAGTAAAAAGTGTGTAAAGGAAAGAGTGCACCTGATGTATAAGAGAGTAAAGGATAGAAAATTTTATCCTTTTTGACTTTGGAGATGTTAAGAGTGATAAACTAGATTTGAGTGTCTTATCTGCCAAGGGTGAGGTTTTTGGGTGATCTCACACCAAGAGCAAGTTTTTTGGGTGATCTCATGCCAAGAGAAGAGTGTTGGGGAGAGAGGTCTATTTTTCTCTCTACATCCATGATGCTTCCCAATAAGTGCTCACTACAAGAGAATGTGTTGGGGATTTGTAACTGATTATGTTTTTGTCTCCTTGTAAAAGTTCCACTATTGCTGATAGATTGGCACGTCCTGATTTTCATGAACCAGTGTAACTGAGTTGTAACTGATTGAATGAATTCTGTAACTGGAGGCAAGTGCACTGATACTGTAGATCTGTACTGTAAACTATGCTGGAAATTGTGTTCTGAACTAAGAAATTGCTTGATTTTGCCCCCAGGACACTAGCGCCCAGGTGGGACACAAGCACCCACCATTCCTATCTGCTACTGGGCGTTAGTGTCTGCTATGTTTTTGGTCCAAGTCTGATTTTGGACCAATATATAACTGTGTGCTTTAACCAATTCTGTACTATGTTGTTTTGTTCTAGAGTTCTGTGTTGTTGGAAGGGTGATTTTTCACCCAATAGATGCCCCCCATTTTTTGGGGTGCATGTGATGAATGTAGGAGGAGGTGGCCCAAATGAGAGGACATGAAACTGATATGCATATCTGAGAGTGGATACCTGCAGGGGGTAGGGGATGTGCATGGTAGAAACCAAGGCACGTGTAAATAATGTAGGCTAGAAGCAAGTGTTAGTGTAAAAAAATATAACATATAATAGAAAACATAGTAACAATCAAATGTGAAGACAAAATGGACCGTAAAAAGTGGGTTGCATACATGGTACATCATTCAAAATGTCACAAGACAATCTAGGCTGAAGCAACCATAAGAAAACAATGATCAAGACATAGACATAGGGCAAGCCCATAACAAACAATATCAAAACAAAGTAACAGATAACCATGGTTGTATATAATCTGCAAGGAAAATTGCTACACATGAAGCACCCGTTAGCATGTTAGAAAGATAAGTAGTATGTCAAAGCATGTATATCAATGAAAAGTAATGTGTAGTGACAAGAAGTAGTAAATATTGTAACAATAGGACCTGTGATGTGTAGAGTATGAGAGTAGCAAAGGTAGATGCCCCTAGGAGCCTCAAATGGGACTGGTAAAGAGCAAGTGTTGAGCATCATGCATCATGTAAAGAATCTGTAAAAGTCCTGCATTCACCTCAAGATACCAAGTGAATGTGCATGTGTGTATAGAAAAATATATTGACATACTAAGTATCCAACTAGCATAGGAAACAAAGTGTAACATGTAAGTAGTATAAGCTAACAAGAGTAAATACAACCAAGATGTGTAAATGTTGTGTGAAATGTGATGGTGTGTTGTGATATGCAAGATGTGAATATGGTAGGAGCCACATTTCCCCCTAGTGGATGTGCGTGAGATGAGGTTCATTTAGGAATGCTCCCTCAACAGTCAAGTATGAACCATAGAACAAGAGTGTGTCATCGGGTAATGAAGGTAAAGTATGTTTACCAGAGATGTGGTGATGCTCGGAAAAAATAAGCACATGAAGCATGGAGCGTGAGTAACCAGGATGCGATAAGTGAGGTTCATGGAGGAATTGCACCCTCAACAGTCAAGCATGAACCATAGAACAAGAGTGTGTCATCACATAATGAAGGTAAAGTAATGAGATGTGGTGATGCTCAGAAAGATAGACATGAAGCACAGCATACCATGAGTAGCCAGATGCGACAAGTGAGGTTCAATGAGGAATTACACCCTCAAGGAGTCAAGATGAACCATAGAACAAGAGTGTGTATTCAAGGTAATAAGTGTGTTCTATGTGTATGAGATTGTATGTGAAGCATAGGTATTGCATGAATAGAAGGCATGAGGTGTAGTGGCAAATGAAGCTAAGAGTAGATGATAGAGAAAAATAATGTAAGCATGGTGTGAAGTGTAGTAGATAAGGCTAAGGGATGGACATGAAAGTGTGGAAGGGGGGGAGATTTGTGATCCCCCAAGTGTGCAAGTGATGGAAATATATCCAAAGATACGAGAGAGACCATGCCATGGTGGGGGATGTGTAAATGTGTAATGATAAAATTTATGGTCATCACAATAGTAGGTAGAATCAAGGGTATGACCAACATTAGAATCGAAGTGAACCACATTGCTAGGAGTGAAATCTAATGTGCGTAAATGCTCATATGACATATCAAATGGTTCATCGACATCATAAGCTTTTCGTTAGGGTCCTGAGTCATCGACATAGTCATTATTTGGATCAAAGTGAATTATAAGTTTAAACTTAGGAGGTTGGTGAGTGATCATCTTATGGCAGGGGAAATTGGTTGCTCTTCATTTAATGGTGGTTGCATATTTGTGATTGGTAACATTGCAGATGACACAATAGGAGGAGGTAATGGGGTAGGTACTTCTAAAGGTGGTATGATACTGGGTTGGATAGGTGGCTCTTGAATTACTAGAGAAGGAACATTAGTAAGTATGGTGTGATGCTCACTAGACATAGAGGGATCAGATTTAGGAACCCATTGGGATTTAGTAACTAGAGATGAGCGTGGAGAAGAATGATGTGTAGCAAATGAAATGAAACCCTTACACTCCAGATGTTGGATTTTTTGTTCTAAAGCATAGAAATTATCGTCATAATGTCCATTAATCCCATGGTAATTACAATATGGTCGACCTTTGTATCGAATAACTCGATGAGGAGGGTGGTAATGATTAGGTAAGAAAGTAATTAAGTGATTATCAAGTAGCTCAAATAATATATCATGTTGTCTAGCATTCCAATCAAACTGGAGAGGTGTTTGCTATGGTAATGCCTTTTCTTTCCAGATATATTCACATGTAGTAGACATAGGATCAAGATGATGCATAGAAGAACTAGCATGGGAATGTGAAACATCCTTGAGATGTTGTATGTCGGCTTTGAGGGATGCAATCGTGGTTCCATATCTTCAAATTTATATTGAAAATCATTGTGTAAAGCATGAATTGACTCTAAGATAGCTTGATAGGATGTGTTATTCAGACTAATGTGCGGGTCTAAGATACGATTGGGAGGGGCACTTACTTGTGAAGGTGTCGTATCATGAGGAACTTTAGAGGCCATAATGTAAGTGGGGTTTGGGTTTGGAAAGAAGAAGGGTCGCACAATGGCGTCGAGAAACATATAAGCTATGGATATGATGGTGTTGAGCTCAAGCCAGTTGGGGAAACTTAGAAAAAAGGGATTTAAGTGTTGAAAATTGGCTCACCGAGCCAACTCGGCAAGCCGTTGGGGAGTTCTATGTGTGGAGGGTTACAGATGTATCGGAGTTTCGGGGCACAAAGGCCCCTAAAGAACTCGGGCCACAAAGGCCCCTAAAGAACTCAGGCCACGAGTTCTTTGTGGGCCTAAAATCATCGGTTATAATGTAATATGGGTAGAGAGTAGTCTTTGTGCCCAAGCGGTCAGGACGGAATAGTGATGCAGGCCCGAGTTGGGTGCAAGGAACATTAGCTAATTCATAAAAATCCTGGAGGTGTACAGAGTTGGAGAACTAGAAAAGACGAAGCACTGACTATCACACCGAAGCTCACGAGATAGTAGATATGGAAGAATAAGATGGACATGGGCGCCTGGAGAGAGACATGGGTGCCTGCAGATGCCCTGGATGGGAACTGGTGTCTAAGATAATAAATTCCAAAGTATAAAAAGGTAGACTGAGCAAGTAAGGGTACAATAAAATAAGTAACAATAGAAAGAAAGAAAATGTGGCCAAATACATGGGTTAAATTATACTTTTCTTACTTATGAATCATATGAATAATAATATGTAATCAGGATTAAATAGATACCCAAAGTACATGCTTTTTGTATCTACATTTCCCCCCACTTTATGTTGGTGATCAGAAAGCTCAGTAACATAAAGTAGATAGAGATTCCATATAGATCGATGTAGAAAGAGTGTGCAAAGGGACCAGAAAAAAGCGTGGAGTGATACAGAAAATGTGAAGTGTGGATGCTAAGGAGGATAAAGTATAAAAAGAGTGGTGATGAAAATAAACCTAGGGTAGAAATGCATGTGTAGATGCTGCGATGTACATGTTGTTGATTTTCATTATTGTTGTGATGATGTGTGATGAAGGATGATGTTGAATACTAGTTCCCATACAGATGGACCTGCAAAAGAGAAGAATGGATAAGTAGTCAAATACACCTATATATGATCATAATGTGTAAAAATTATGTATGTAAAGTATGAAAATGTGAAAAAGGAACATGTGTACTTGATCCATGATGGGAAAGAGTGTAGAAAGGATCCTGAAGATGTTTGTAGACAAATGAGTTTTTCGAGCAATCTCACACCAATTGCATCAGCCACGAGTTTCTAAGGTGATATCATGACAATGTATAGAAGGAGTGTAGGGAAAATTTTGGTGTTATCCTCCAACCTTTAATTTTTTCCCATAATGTAGGACATGACTGCAGATGGTGTGAAAAAATCAAAGAAATGTGAAAGTGCTAAGGACTATATGCCCTGTAAAATCCGCTATGTGTGGATTTCTGCAGACTGTACTAAATTGCCAAAACATTGGGTAATTGCTCCTAGTTATAGGAATCTAGGAAAGGCCATGTTGTGCTAAGGACCCATGTCTGATTCTGAGCCTTGAAATTAAAAACTATGTTGTATTGGTACTGTGTTATGACTGTATAACATTGTATGGGGTGAATGATTCACCCAAATGATGCCCCCTCATTTGGGGTGCATATGACGTCACTGAAGGAGTATGTGGCCCAAAAGAGGACTGGTTGGTGTGCTAAAAATTTTTCCTCTAGGGGAAGGGACTGTTCTTGGTAGAAACCAAGGCACATGCAAACAAAGTGGTTAGGAGATAAGTGTTAGTACAAGTAAAGACAAACATGCATTTAGAAGACAAAATATAAGCTAAGCAAACAATGTGTAATCTAAGATGTAAGAAGACAATGTAAACTATGAAAAGTGGGTTATAAACATGGAAAACTATTCATGATGTTGCTGTAGACACCTAAATTCCGCTTTTACAATCTTATTGCCAAAATGCACGCAAATCATTCTTATTCTTCCCAATTCTATTATAATTAGTGATATTTACTAATCAACTAATGTTTCTTTCCACTTTGGTCAATCAATAAGCACTTCATTGATCACCAAATCACCTTCGCATTCAGGATGTCATTTTATGGTGAATCGTAAGCCAAAACCCTCTTCAAAATAGACAATTAGCATTTATAAGCTAATTAAGCCTATTTTGCCCTTGATTTGGTCAATATGCCTTAGTATTGACTCAAACTCTTCCAACCTCTCAAAATTACCTCATTCACCTCCACAATGTCTCTGCAAGCTTTAAAAGCCTATCCTAGCCTCATAGTTAACCCTAAGTGGTTGATTAAAGCTCCACACCTCTTAATCACTTGGTAATTCACTAATTGTGATTAGCAAGGCCTAATCATGATTATAAATTCTAATATAATTGTCGTCAGATAGGACTTTACGAAGAGCAACAGTCAGGGGACAAGAAGTCCCTCCTCTTTAATGGGAGAGGTTCCCTTATTCAGAAAAGAACTTATTTACAAATGTACAAGACATGATTTGTTGGTTAAACTTGGATATCACGAAAGTGTTTTCTATGAAGATCATCAATTACAAAAGGACTGAGGAAATGAGAGTACGGGAAAGAGCAGAAAGGCAACATGCAGAATTATAGATATCAGAGTAATTCTTTATGTATGCGAAGTCACAGTGAATTGAAACAAGATCATTTGTATCGAATAAATAAGATGGAATTTAAAGACACAAAGTTCTGTAAATAACATCTGCTTAGAACACAAAGTTTCTTAACATAACACAGATTCATTAATCAAGGAAACAAAGTTCCTTCTTGGTTATACAAGATCACCGTGCTTGCAAAGTTGAAGAGTATGCAATCGGTAAGACTAACGAACTTGAGACAAATGATCTTCACAAAGAAAATAAATGAAAGCTTAGGAATAACAGAGATCAGATAGACAAAGAATGGAAAAGTCCTTCTGTATTGATTTCTTTATAATCTATTTACACTTTTCAGAAAATAAGCCAAGTTCTTCCTCCTTCAGAATGGCGTGGAAAGGCCATTATATAGCTTACAAATCAGTTACTCTTTGTAACTACTTCTTTTAACTAAAGATTAGTTAAGGACTGCCAATCGCAATACCTCAACCTTTTACAATGAATCCGAGAAAAAGAATTAGAAAAGAAGAGAAGAATAAGGAGAAGAAGACAGGTGGTCAGTCACTGAGAGGGACCCACTGACTTCAGAATCCACTGCCTGAACTTCTTTAACGCCTCAGCTATGTCTCTGCCACGAGGGACTGACGTGTTGGCTGCAGACTGAATCCAAAATCCGAGACACTTCTCCATTTCTTTATCAAACTTGATATGAGTATGATAATCTTTATTGGCTTCTTCAATGGAGAGCAAACCTCGAGCGGCGAAATTTGTTCCAGAACCTGAAACTTGAATCTTCATATTGAGCGGAAATAGCAATTAAGCTATGAGGTATTCTTGCTCAGAAAGGGAATGTGATACACGCGCTGAAATGCGCAATCTGACGGCTCGGAATAGTGCGAAGCAGAGGGGAGTGCTCAAAAGCATGTTTGGGACCCGCGAAACATGAATTTTCAATACCCACCAGGATTGCAAGGTTCATAAGGGTTCGAGCAAGAAAATAGCATACACGCGGAAAGGGTTCAATGTGAAAATTGCAAAGGTGGCTTGCTCGTTATATAGCCGTTGAGGAGAGAGAAGGGTGATCAATGCGCATTTGATTCATATCCACGCAATTTGAATAAGCAGGATATTCGGGTAGAGCGGGAAAAACTAAGCACGAATGGCACTTGGTTCACTTGGGACATGTGAGACGCGAATGCGCGAAACACGCGGCTCGGCCGTTTCGGCCGAAAAGACGAACAACTTGCATTTTGGGACATTTGGGACAAAACTGAAGTACGCGACGAAAAGGATGGTCCAGAAGACGAAAATGCGCGAAGTACGCGGTTCGGGCAATCGGCCGAAATTGGAACAACTCGCACTTTTTAATTTGGGACATTTGGGACGAAAACGTGCGAAGTACGCGGTTCGGGTGTTTCGGCCGAAAATGGAACAACTTGCACGTTTGAACTTGGGACATTTGGGACATGAAAGAGCGAAGTACGCGACTCGGGCCGGTTCGGCCGAAAATGGAACAGCTTGGAGAAGTTTGGGACATTTGGGACACTTGAAAGATGGAAGTACGCGGTTCGGGTGTTTCGGCCTGAAAATTGGAACAACTCGCACTTTTGACTTTGGACAGTTGGGAAGTTCCGACGGGCCCGAAAATGGAAGTACGCGGTTCAGGGGATTTCGGCCGATCGGGGGCCGAACTTGGGACAGTTGGGACATGAAAGAGCGAAGTACGCGGTCGGGTGCTTCGGCCGAAAATGGAACAACTCGCACGAAAAGTTTGGGACAGTTGGAACATGAAAGAGCGAAGTACGCGATTCGGGTGCTTCGGCCGAACAGAGCGAACACTTTTGAAAGTTTTGGGACACTTGGGACGAAAAGTTCCGACGGGCCCGAAAATGGAACAACTTCGGGGATTTCGGCCGATCGGGGAACAGAGCGCACTTCGGAACTTGGGACACGTTGGGACAAAAATGTCCGACAGGCCCGAAATACATACAAAATGACCCAAAACTGCAGACTTTTCTCAATTTCACGACTTCGGTACATTAGAGAAAACACTTAAACTCAAAATTTTGAAATTTTTACTTTCATCAGAGCAGGGAATTTTGAGTGGACAACAGCTGGCTCCTTCTGGGGATGACTTGGCATAAATTCAAGGAATGAGACAAGGAAAGAACTTAGACAAACTCGGGGAAGCAGACCAGTACCTTATCCATTGGGCAACGGAGTCAAAAACAGACCAATACAGAGGACAACACACCAAAACAAAAGAAAAGGAAAGAAAAACAAAAACACTGTACAGAATATACAAGGGACTCCCTAATCACCTAGGACTTGAACAACTTGAGATACTGCCCACTATAAGGAAGTGGGAGAGAATAACCATCCATGTAATCAAGATAAAAGGAATTCTCACCAGCAAAGTGTCTGATCTTGAAAGGTCCGAGCCACAGGGAATCAAACTTTCCATGGCTGCCACGAGGTTCATGCCTTTTATCCCATAACAACACAGTGTCTCCAACTTGGAAATCTCTGAACCTAGCTTTCTTGTCAAACAGGACCTTTACCTTCTGCTGGTGAACAGATATCCTATCAGCAACCATCCAATCTGTCCTCATTCAGTTTGTGAAGGTACATAATTCTCTTATCCAAAGCATCACTGAAACTAGTATCTTCAATGGCCTTCATTAGATGCAAGGCTGGCAGTTCCACTGTTACTGGCAATTGAGCTTCTACTCCATATACCACTTGAAAAGGAGACATTCCAATAGCTCTCTTTGGTGTAATCCTGTCTGCCTAAAGAGCATCATAGAGCTTCTTGTGCCAGTTTCGTTGAGACTCATTTACTAATTTCCTTATAATAGTCACCAGATTTTTGTTAGTGGATTCTGCTTGCCCATTTCCCTGAGGGTAGTAATCTGAAGAATGAGCCAAAGAGATGCCATACCCATAGCAGAAGTCCATTATCTCAGCTGAAGAGAAATTCGAAGCATTATCTGTTACAATCTTGTTAGGTACACCATACCTTACCAAGATGTTCTCTTTGATGAAGCTGCATACCACTTCAGAAGTAGTGCTCTTAACTGGAATAGCTTCCACCCATTTGGTGAAGTAGTCCGTGGCAGTTAGTACATGAGTGTGACCAGCACTAGAAGCAGGATTAAGTGTACCAATGAAGTCCAAACCCCACTGTTGAAATGGTTCCTCAATCACAACTGGCTTGAGAGGCAAAGAAGCCAATTTAGGTCTTCCCACAAAGGTCTGACAAGCCTCACATTTATCCACCCACTTGGATGCATCTCTGAACAAGGAAGGCCAGTAGTATCCTCCACGAAGTATCTTATGAGCTGTAACCGTTGATGAATAGTGCCCTCCACATGCCTGATCATGAAAAGCTGAGAGCAACTTTCTCTGCTGTTCCTTGTCCACACACTTCAAAAATCTCCCATCTAAGCCACGCTTGAACAAGGTGTTTTCCCACAATACATATTGCACTGACCTCAATTTAACAGTCCTCTTTTCTTTGGCAGTTAAATGAGAGGGGCATTCCCCATAGGTGAGAAAATGGGTGATGTCAGCATACCATTCGTCAACTGAACTAAGGAACAGAACGGTAGGAAGGCCAACTTTGTTCTCCAGTAATTCATGCTTAGCTCCTTCAGCAATGAGCTCACAAAGACCTTTTCCACGAACCAGCTTGGTCGGTTTGATGTCAATGTCATACTCTTGGACCTTAGCAACCCAGTTCCCTCTCTTGGATCCAAATTCTTGTTGTGTGAGAATTGACTTAACAGTTGTATCTGGAACCAACACCATGGAGTGAGAGTTGAGGATATAAAAATGAAACTGCTTAACAGCTTTGACCACTGCAAAAGCATGCTTCTCCATCATGGTGTATTTCAACTCATGATCTTTCAGAATATAGCTCATGAACGCAATTGGGAGTTCATGCTCATTAGAGTCTTCTTGAGTTAAGACAGCAGCCAAGGTATTATCTGTAGCATAGCAATAGATGATGAAATCTTTACTAAAATCAGGACAGGCCAAAACTGGAGTTTTAGCGATAGCTCTCTTGATACCCTCAAAGGATTCCTTTCCTTCAGAAGACCAACCAAATGTTTGCTTCCCTTTCATCATCTGAGAAATATTCAAAGTTAACTCTGCAAAATCAGGGATGAATCTTCTCAAAAAATTGATCTTACCGAAGAAGGAGTGCACGCCCTTTTTACTGGTTGGGAGAGGAATTTGCTGGATAGCTTGTACTCGTTCAGGATCAATCTTAATACCATCTTTGGAAACAATGTGCCCTAATAATTTTCCCTCTGTGACACAGAAAACAGATTTTTTAGGATTCAAAGAAATTCCATGCTCTCTGCATCTTGCAGAACTGTCTCTAGGTGATCAAAATGATCTGCTCTTGTCTTGGAAAATACTGTCAGGTCATCAAGATATATGACAATACACTTCCCTTTCAAACTTCCAAAAGCCAGATCCATAGCTCTCTGGAAAGTGGCACCAGCATTAATAAGCCCAAAAGGCATTCTCTTGTAGGCAAAGGTACCCCAAGGAGTAGTGAAAGCTGTTTTGTGTTGATCTACAGTATCAACCTCTACCTGATTATATCCCGAGAATCCATCAAGCATAGATAACATTTCAGATCCTGTTACTGCTTGCAATACTTGATCCATCATAGGCAAAGGATAATTATCTTTCAGAGAAGCCTGATTCAGATTCCTGAAATCAACACAGATGCGGATCTCACCATTTTTCTTCCTAACAGGCACAATATTTGCAATCCATGTTGAATGGTGAATGGGAAAAATGATTTTAGCCTTCAACAACTTTTGTATTTCCTGAAAGATGGTGTCAGCTATTTTAGGGTTGTATTGCCTCTGTTTCTGCTTGAAAGGCTTAATTCCAGGCTTAAGAGGAATAGAGTGCTGCATATCTTTTGGCCTGAAGGCTTTTAGATCCTCATAAGAGTAAGCAAGAACATCCTTATACCTCTTTAAAAGAGCAATTGCTTTCTTCCTCTCATCTGCTGTGCAACATTTTCCAATGTTCACGAGCTTAGGGTCAGTAGAACTCCCAATATCAATCTTATCATACTCAGCTGATTGTTGAGGTCCAGTAGAAGCTCTAGATTTCACATACCTGTCATGTTTATCAAATAGTTCCTCCAAACTCACCAAACCTTTAGGAATCTTGTTTCCTTTGAGATTGATGCATCCATCTTGATCTGTTTCTTCCCCTTGGGTGACTGCTTGGTCAAAGGGCACACTCTCACGAGGTAGGTTGTCACTTCCCTCAAAATACAGTTGTTCGAAATTACCCTTGAGTTCCAGGAAGGAAAGAAAATGTTGATCATCATTGAAAACTTGCCAGTTATTGGTATTATCAGGTACACTAGGCCGATGGACCATTTCAATAGTGAACTTATCCTGAGAGAAGTCAGGATGAGGAATCAGTAGTGACCCTGAGACTGCCAACGAATCAGCCCTGCTGTTCTTCTCCCTAGGTATTGCCTCAATGGAGAAAGCATCAAGGAATTCAATGGAATCCCAAACCTGATTCCGGTAATGCTTTCAGCCTTCCATTTTTTACTTGAAAAAGGCTTCTGACTTGCTTTACAATCAATTCTGCATCACCACGAGCCAGAAGATTCTTTACACCTTGTTCTTTGGCCACTTGCAGTCCAAGAATGAGAGCCTCATACTCTGCTGTATTATTAGTATTTTCGAACTGCAACTTAAATGAAAAAGGATGTAGGCATCCTTCAGGTGACACCAGCAGGACACCAGCTCCAGAACCAGCTGAGGAACAACTTCCATCAAACTCTAAAATCCAAATACCATTAGGATCTTTAGGTGACATTCTGGGAAGTTGGATTTCATCAGGGGACATAATCATGTAATTGCCATGACCCATATCCTCATAGAGTATTTGTGCTTTAGGATCATCCGTTTTTTGCACAATATACTCAGATTGCTTCTCAGGCATCAACTTCTTCATTTGTCCATTAACAGGTATGAGTGCATGTGACCAGTCCATTTGGATTTCCCCACCCACATCTTTGCAGAAGTTCCTACTTAGCAACATCCCGTATGAAGGAGGGATATCTGCTACTAAGATGGTAGCCAACACTTTCTTTTCAGGCAAAAGCAGCAAAAGCCACTTGTGCATCTTTAATTCTTCCGACCAGGGGCACTTCTTTACTCTCCATGGAGTAACAAGATCCATAAGTGCGTGTGAGGGTCAGGCCTAAAGCATGAGCTACTTTAGCAGGCATCACATTATCTGAGGCTCCTGAGTCTATGACACAATTACTGAGCCTATGACCAGCTATAAGAAGTGTTACATAAAATGGTTTAATTTTGTCACCAGGCGAGGTGACAGCAGCTACCAGACTAGGCTGTGGTGCAGAAGAAGGAGTAGGTAAAAGACCTTTAGAGGTGGTCTTGGAATGGGAATTAACAAATTGAATCATCTTGGCAAAAGCTTTGGGATGAGTTTGATAATACTCAGCTTCTGAGATTTGAACCTTAGTCTTTTTCAGATGATCAATAATATCAAAAGACCCAGAAGTGGACGGGCCATCATCATTTGAAATTCTAGGCTTATCAACTTTAGGAGAAAAAGAAGGAACTTTACTAGCAGGATTGACAGGACTCACCTTTGGTGTAGATGAAGTAGGGATAGGAGATCCTCTTTTTGCAATCACGGGAATAGTTGCCGACTGCTCCTTAGATTTCTTGATGGGCTGCGTCACTTTCTCCCTCTGACTTGTCTGCTCTCGAGTCATGACAGCAAATGATTCGCTATTCATGTCTGCTACCACTTCATCATAATCATCTCCATCATCAATGCCCTCAGTGGTAAAGAAATTAACTCGAGATCCCTCAAGTTCATCTGCTTCATCATCAAATTCTTCCACAAACTCCTCGCAAGCTTCATTATCTCATCATCATCTGGCTCTTCAACTTCACAGGTTGCATTCACAGGAACCTTAACAGGAGGTCCTTCAAGTGCTAGTCTTGTTTGAGAAGCAGGCAAATGATTTCTGGGCTGAAAATTTCTCCTTGGAACATCTGCATAAGGAGCATGCTGAGCCAATTGTTTCTTTATAGCAATAAGATCATTCGCAAGCTTTCTGAACTAACGGATCAGTATTAGGTCCAGGGGTGGAAGAGGAAGAAGCAGCAGACTTAGATTTGGAAGGGTCTCTTCTCAACTTCCCTGACATGATCAATCATCCTCGACACTAACAGCAAGAGTTTGATCCTAGACCAATGTTGCGAGATTAGCCCTTCTTAGTGCATAACTAACTTCAGGCGATTGGGCATTTAGGAAGAAACATTTTTGAATTTGATCAACAGGTCGAGGTATTTACAGGAATTTTGTTGATCAATCTGTTGAATCGGGCCACAAATTCTCTCATGGGCTCTTGTGAATCTTTCTTTATCTGAGAGATTTGGGCAAGCAAGGCATGCACATCTTCTGCTGGCTTGAAACGGTTTTCAAACTGAGTTCTCATTGTGTCCCAGTCGGTGATAGCACCAGCCGGAAGGTGGTAGAACCAATCAGCAGCATTATCTTGTAACGTCTCAACGAACAGCCTTACGGAGACGTCTTCATGTTCGACTCCCAGAACTCCACATGCAACAATGAAGGCTGCGATGTGTTCATCAGGATGCACTTTGCCATCACCTTTGAATTTGGGGAAGTTCTTCCGGTTACCTCTGGGTAACTCATGCAAAGGCTGAGTAAGGGCCAGGGGCCCGACACGATGACCCCATGGTAATGGCGCCGCCATTCTTGGAAAAACGGCTTGGAGAGGAACTGCAACACCAGCAAGAACCAAAGCTCGAAGATTAGGGCTAGCTGGCTCTAAAGGAATTCCACTCGTAGGACTTCTATCTTGAAGCAGGTGGAGTGCTTGTCGAACGAGTTCTTCTATTTCTTGTTGAAGGGAAAGGAAAACCCTGCTGCTCCAAAAGCTGAAACTAAGAATCTTCAATACCAAGGGTCCTTCTCCCTCGAGTAAAACGCGGAGTCGCCAGATCAAAGGATGATCGAAAAATTACAGAACTGGAATATGATTTTCCCCAGCGGAGTCGCCAAAAACTGTTGGTCGTCAGATAGGACTTTTAAGAAGAGCAACAGTCAGGGGACAAGAAGTCCCTCCTCTTTAATGGGAGAGGTTCCCTTATTCAGAAACGAACCTATTTACAAATGTACAAGACATGATTTGTTGGTTAAACTTGGATATTACGAAAGTGTTTTCTATGAAGATCATCAATTACAAAAGGACTGAGGAAATGAGAGTACGGGAAAGAGCAGAAAGGCAACATGCAGAATTATAGATATCAGAGTAATTCTTTATGTATGCGAAGTCACAGTGAATTGAAACAAGATCATTTGTATCGGATAAATAAGATGGAATTCAAAGACACAAAGTTCTGTAAATAACATCTGCTAGAACACAAAGTTTCTTAACATAACACAGATTCATTAATCAAGGACACAAAGTTCCTTCTTGGTTATACAAGATCACCGTGCTTGCAAAGTTGAAGAGTATGCAATCGGTAAGACTAACAAACTTGAGACAAATGATCTTCACAAAGAAAATGAATGAAAGCTTAGGAATAACAGAGATCAGATAGACAAAGAATGGGAAAGTCCTTCTGTATTGATTTCTTTATAATCTATTTACACTTTTCAGAAAATAAGCCAAGTTCTTCCTCCTTCTAGAATGGCGTGGAAGGCCATTATATAGCTTACAAATCAGTTACTCTTCGTAACCGTTTCTTTAACCAAGAATAGTTAAGGACCGCCAATCGCAATACCTCAACTATTACAAAGAAAACGGAAAAAGAAAGGGAAGAAGAGAAAAGAACAAGGAGAAGAAGACAGGTGGCCAGTCACTGAGAGGGACCCACTGACTTCAGAATCCGCTGCCTGAATTTCTTTTAACGCCTCAGCTATGTCTCTGCCACGAGGGACTGACATTGGATGACTGTAGTCCAAAATCCAAGACATTTCTCCAGCGTCTTTATCAAACTCGACATGAGTATGATAATCTTTGGAATTTGCTTCTTCAGATTGACAGAGAGAAATTTCCTTCATTTTTTCTTTGAATCTTTCCTTGAAGCATATTCGGGTACAAAAGCTCTGAGCTGAGCTTTGAAAATTCTTGCAAGGAATCAGGGAAACTGAAATTTTCATCCTGAAGATGACATGTATATAGCATTTTTGAAAGGAGATGCGACGAAAAGTATCTTGAAAGCTTCGCCCTTCTGCCAGGTTCTTCATAGTTCTCCCAAAGCAACTCCAGTAAAATGTTTCAATCTTCCCATATTGAGCTAGCACTTTTGAGTTGGGACATGGGAAGACAGATTCCAGGAATTCAGAGGGACGGCATTGACACGCTTTGCATTTTGGGACAGGGTTCGAGAAAGGGTAGCATGCGAAACACGCGTAAGAATTGCAAAGGTGGCTTGCTCGGCCGATAGCCGTTGAGGAGAGAGAAGGGTGATCAATGCGCATTTAATTCATATGGGACAAACAAGTTTGAAGTACGCAGGATATTCGGGTAGAGCGGGAAAAACTAAGAACAGAATTGCATTTGGTTCACTTGGGACATGTGAGACAAAATGCGCGAAACACGCGGCTCGGCCGATTCGGGCGAAACAGGGAGAAGACGCACAAATGCATTTTGGGACATTTGGGACATGAAAACGCGTGAAGTACGCGGTTCGGGTGTTTCGGCCGAAAATGGAACAACTGGCCCGTTTGAAAACTTGGGACATTTGGGACGAAAACACGCGAAGTACGCGGTTCGGGTGTTTCGGCCGAAAATGGAACAACTTGCACTTTTTGACTTGGGACATTTGGGACATGAAAGTGCGAAGTACGCGGTTCGGGTGTTTCGGCGAAAATAGAACGAAAATGGAACACTTGGGACATGAGACGAAGTACGAGTTCGCACTTTTGAACTTGGGACAGTTGGGAAAAAAAGTTCCGACAGGCCCGAAAATGGAACAACTTCGGGGATTTCGGCCGATAGGGGAACAGACCGCACTTCGGAACTTGGGACACGTTGGGACAAAAATGTCCGACAGGCCCGAAATACATACAAAATGACCCAAAACTGCAGACTTTTCTCAATTTCACGACTTGGTACATTAGAGAAAACACTTAAACTCAAAATTTTGAAATTTTTACTTTCATCAGAGCAGGGAATTTTGAGTGGACAACAAAATGACCCAAAACTAGTGTGACTTTTCTCGCTACTACCAACTTGACAGAACAGCTCGAAAATTTATGAAAGTTCACCTTCTTACAGTTAGGGTGAAGACATTTGCCAGCTACAACAAAAATAGGTGGAATAACTTTTGGGATATTCGGCTGGTTGTAACATAGTGCATGGCTCCTTTTGATTGAAGCAATATGGGTGACAAAGTTGGTCAGAATACTCAACATTATGAAAGTTTTCGCAATTTCTAATCCTACTAAGGCTCGGATCTCTAGTTTTTGAGCCATTTAAAATGTATGGATTTTCTCAATTTTACGCAGGCCCTTGGTTCAATAAGTTCAGACTGAGGCAAGGATAGAGAAGATGGATAAACTCAGCCATCATTTGAGTCCCTTTCACTATTTTATATAGTACGGAATTTTGAGTGGCACAACACTAGGTGATAGTTGGCAATGAATTAATAATGGATAAATGTTGAAAAACAAACCAAAGACCATTGAGTGATATAGATTTGGCGACTCTAACGTCAGATAACACTATGCCGTTTGAAACTTAAAGGCAAATCCCTCATCCTTCAATCACTTATCCATCTCAAATGCCAAAGAAACTTACCGCCCATGGCTAAGCACCCCTGATTATAATTTAAATTTTGGTCATCCATGATCATTAGTTAGGTTAGAAACATAGGTTAGAGCCTTAAGGTGAAACTTAGTCTAAAATCCTTAGCGCTAGGTCACTAACCTTTAGAAATTCAGAAGCTTATAGTTTAGGGCATAGGTTAGATAGCACTTAATAGAACCCATAATCTGATATAGTTTAGGTTTGTGATCAGGTCTTGTTTAGCAGTAAGAACCAATGGTATAATTCCCGGATGGCAACCATCTAGGGTCAATGTGAAATATGAGGAATGGTTCGGTTAAGCAATCAGTATAGGACAGTGTGACTTGAAATTGATTTCACATCCATTTATAAGATAATGTACCGGATAGCATATAAATATATCAAAATTTATTTACCTGGATCAAGGTCTCAGACCTCGTCACTGGATATTACGATAGTCATTAAAGAACCAATTCATGAACAATTAGCCTGAGTGGTAGACTCCGGAATGACATAGTTACTTAGTTTTGACACATTCAGACCTTGCAAACCTTTGTAAGGAAGTCATATAATTCTTTGTTCATCCTGAGTTTAAAACTAATTTTGGATCAATGCCACTGATCCAAGGCTGAGTCAATAGATGAGTAAATCCACAATTCATTCCGAAATCAAATTAAACTCAGGTGCAAAAATGAAAGAAATATATAGTCCAATTAGTATCATACAAATCATGTCTCAGTACAAAGATCTTCAAGAGCAAAGAAGATACAATCCATAGAAAAGCATGACTCCTTCAGAATCAAAGTTGAACACGTCCTTTTTACAGAATACGTACTATGCATATATCAACACTTCACCCACAAGAGAATCGCCAATGAAGTAACAAGTATTTCAGAGTGTTACAATAAGAACAAAAAAGAAACATCCATATCAAGCATGTCCAACAACCAAAAGAACACATCTTTAAAAGAAGATCACATGTAAACACTTGAAATGCAAAAGAGGAATATAACAATTGTGTTACACTATCGTACCTCAGTATCCCCGCTCCAATGTGATCCCATGGTATAAGAAATATATGGAACTGAATCCCCAGCACCCTACAACCTAGTTATGAAGTCAACCATTTTTCCTTCGTCATTGAGAATATCTCTCAGATGAATATCTTGATAAAGATGAGATACTACAAGTTGCTCGCCTAACAGAGTTAGAAATATTAGATGAAAATGTTTAGAGCACTATTCAATCACCTAAAATTTTATCAGAATAGATATCCTATCCAAAGGATTGTTTAGAAATGCATCATTCATCGAGAATTACGATGTAGGATATCTAGTTCTACAAAGAAAATGTTTAGAAGATGGTACCATGAAGTGACAAAGTATGTCAATTGAAATGGAAAGTTTGAAGTAAGCTTATAAATTGGTATAGGTCCTTATGTGGTGATTGAGAGCTTTTGGGAATAGAGTTGCTTCTATCCTTTCATTCCTTTGAGAAACAGATAAGGGTTAGGGCTAGGAGGAATACCTGTTGAATGTCGAGAGGGTGTGCGCGTACCGTAGAGAGAGATCAGATCGACTGCGAAGAACTCCTTTTTGTCTTGGAAGGACTACCTGCAAGTAAGAATACAAGACCACCAGATTTTAATTAGACAATAAATGAGGGAACTGCCTTGGGCCCAGGAAATATAAAACTTCCTTTCGAAGGTGGTCAGTTCCCCTGCTAATATGAATTAACACAAATGATTGTAAAATCACAATTTAATTGCCTCGTTGAAACAAGTAGAGGAAAGGCTGGTTTTTGGTTTTGAATCACAGTGACCGATGCCGGTCACTGTCACCGGTACCGGTTGCTATTAACCGATATCGGTAGGGGCAATGTTTTAGGGGCTTTTGGTGAAGGTTGGTTGTAGGGTGGTTGTGTTGTTTATAAGGCTGGTAAATGAGTGGGGTTAGGTAATGGGGTGATGAGAAGGACTCAGAGTACGGGGGGGGTGTTCTTGGGGTAACGTAAGGGTAGAGGAATGACAGTTAGATGTAGTGTGTTGCTGGGTAGTAGATCTAGGAATAGACTTATGATGGCTGTGATTCAGAAGTTCAAGAAATGTTATTAAAAGGACATACAAGATACTACTTACTGGTTATTGATGAGGATGCAGGTCCAAGACTGTGATGACAAAGGCAGAACTCAGGTAGGATGACCTGACAATCAGAAGATGAGATATCTTCCCTCCCGATGATCAGATGAGTGTCACAAGGCTCTGGTTACTCAGTTGCAGTCTTGGGCTTGATGTCCTTCTCTGTAAACTCTTCTTGTTTCTTCACTTGTCTCTGCTCAGCCAAGTAAAATCTGGATCTTTCAATGACTTGACTTCTGATGATCCGATTAATCAAAAATCAACCCCTTTGTTTTTGGTTGGGGAGGTCATTTACAGGGAACCGATGGCGGTTACGTAACCGACGGCGGTCGAGTAGGAACCGGTATCGGTCAGGTCAAAGTGGGCTATTTTTAGTAAAATAGCCAACTTTCCCTCCTTTTCTCCCGAGGGATTAGTTGCGGGCTTGGTCAAGTCATTATGAGGTTGGTTTTAGGTGCGGGTGAGGAGTCATTAGTCATGGGTGTGGATGTAGACCAAGTTATAGGTCTTAATTAGGTTAGTTTAGGGTTAGGACTAGGTCATGATGAGGTGGCGAAATGAGGTGGCAGGTATGGCGATGTGGATTTATTAATTATAAGGTAATTAATAAATAATTGTGTAAGGTTTAGGTGATGAGGTTAGGTTGCGAAATGAGATGCGGGGCACAGGGGGTCGTAAGACACAAATTTGGTGTCTACATTAGCCCCTTATTGTCGTGTAGCTTGTCTTGTAAAGCTGCACGGACAATAATATGAAGTGGTTACCCCTGTTAAGGGTATAGGTAATCCCCCTCAAATCTATCACAGATTGAGGTAGCGTGAAATCAGGGATAGGGTTGATAAAGGGTAAATGGTGTTGAGATGATGGTGAGATGGTGGGGTAGGTCCAAAGAAGCAGACGCACGTTGAAATGCAGTAGTGCGACCAGGGTACATGATTTGAAGAGCAAACAAGCAATTCATAGGCAAAGGTCGATAGTTTATCCAAACAAGGGTGATATAATCCTGGTATCCAAGGCATAGGAAGTAGCTCCAGGGGATATAACGGGTAAGGTACAGGAACGTTTAGGCATGTTCGGCAGTACCAAATGGTTGGTTTGGTTGAGATAAACGTCACGGTCTAGGTCTAGGCAAAGTTGGTCGACTGATCAAGTCAAGTACCCTAATCATGCTAAAACACGAACAGGTGAGCTCGATTGAACAAAAAGCTACATGATGGGTGGATAAAATTGTAATTTGTTGGTTTTGGGTGAGGTATTTAAGTGGTGCGGCCTTGGGTCGGGCCGATTGATTCGGGCCTTGGGTCGGGCCTGATGGTTGAGTGAGGGCCAAATGGTTGGGTGCGGCCTTGGGTCGGGCCAAATGGTTGGTTGCGGCCTTGGGTCGGGCCTGGTTGGTTGGTTGCGGCCTTGGGTCGGGCCAAATGGTTGGTTGCGGCCTTGGGTCGGGCCAAATGGTTGGTTGCGGCCTTGGGTCGGGCCAAATGGTTGGTTGCGGCCTTGGGTCGGGCCAAATGGTTGGTTGGTTGGTTGCGGCCTGGGGTCGGGCCAAATGGTTGGGTTGCGGCCTTGGGTCGGGCCAAATGGTTGGTTGCGGCCTTGGGTCGGGCCAAATGGTTGGTTGCGGCCTTGGGTCGGGCCAAATGGTTGGTTGCGGCCTTGGGTCGGGCCGGTTGGTTGGGTTGGGCCTTTGGGTTGGTTGGTTGCGGCCTTGGGTCGGGCCAATGAAGTCAAAAAAGGCTAAATAGCAATGGAGGGTATAGGCGATGTGGTGAATAGGCAATGTGGTGAGAAAGGGAGATTGGTGAATAAGGGCAGAAGTTGGGTGAAGGTAGGTATTAAACCGATATCGGCTAGATATGACCGGTATCGGTTAGGTGACCAATACCGGTTCCTTAGGGCACAATATAACCGATATCGGTTATAGGTCAAAAACCTATAAAAAGAAAAATACGGCCTGTCATTGTCACATTGTCAATTTGAAAACCAATTTGAGTTGTCTGAGGTGTATTGTTGAGATTGGTGCATTTGTCGGCTGAGGTGGCACTATTTGAGTGGAGAAGTGAGTGGTTGGTAGGCCCTAGTGAGTAGGAGGCAGCAGTTGATTGGTGGAGGACCCAGCAGAGGAGAGTTAGAGCCATGGCACAGCCAGGAGGAGCAGGAGGTGCTGGACCAGCTGGACCACCACCACCTATCCCACCACGACGACGTGTCGTCGTACCGGTAGGTTCGAAACCTTCATTGTGTGAATTTGATGTTGTTAAGCTAGATTTGGGGGTTTGGGTAGGAATCCAATGTTTTGATAAAATAATGAATAAATTGAAGTTATTTGAAAAATGGAGAGGATAGATGGGTTAAATAGGCCAAGGCGGCAGGGTGGGTAGGTTTTTAGGGTGTTTGGGTGGGTAAATAGAGAGAAATAGGCAAAAATGGATTTGGTGGGCCGCGTTGGGTTTGGCTCCGGGATTTTACAGTGACCGATGTCGGTCACTAAGCGACCGGCATCGGTCACGAATTTTCTTTGGGGAGGTGGTTTGTGGTTGACCGGTGTCGGTCGTATGTCGACCGGCGTCGGTGGAGAGATGCTGAGGAGGAGGACCGGTGGCGGTCATGGGTGACCGGTACCGGTCCTTAGTTAGGATTATTTTTTTGTTGGTTTGGTTTGGTTGTTGTTGTGGTTTTGTTTGGGTTGAAGGAGGGAAGGGGTTGTTGGGGTTGTTGTTGGTGTTAGGTTTGGGTTGTGGGGAGGTGTTTATTGGTTGGGCATAGGTAAATTTGTGTTTTGGTTGGGTGTGAAGAGGGAAGGGGGTATCGAGGTTGTAGAAGATAGGTGGGTGTAGGATGTGTGTTATAGAGTCGGGGTGTGGTCGGGTGGATAAAAGGGGGGTATAGAAGGTTAAAGTAGTTGTTGTGATAAAGGGTAGGTCTAATGAAGTGGGTTGGTTTTGCAGGCACGTTAGCAGCTGATGATACGGGATAGGATGCCCCCGCTGTTGAGACGGATGCGGCCACACGTGTCCGCAGCGCAGTGGGCCATCATGCGCGAGGTGGGACTCGGCGGAGTCCAGCGATATAGGGCTATAGATAGGGATCACAGTCTTATGGTTGCCCTCATTGAGAGATGGGATCCGGCGACCAATGTGTTCCATCTCCCGACTGGAGAGATGACTATTACACTGGAGGATGTGTATCGCATCCTTAGACTACCGATCGATGGAGAGGCAGTATTCCAGGTAGATGCAGAGACAGCCATGGACAACATTCTACAGGTATTTGGGGATGCAGCCGCGCTATTGACTTATCACAGCGCGAGCATTGCCTATGGGGACATGTATCGTGCCCACAGACATGAGACACGGCTTGCCGTGTTGATGATGATGATCGGCATCACATGCTTCGCCCTCCCAGACTCACAGGGAGTCTGCTTTCCACGGGCGCTGATGGGGGTACTACACGAGATGGTGGAGGAGCATACATGTTATGCTTGGGCACCAGTATACCTGGTGCAGTTATACAGAGAGCTGTGGGGCTACCGCCGGATGAGGCGATTCGGGATTTGTTCCACATTTTTGTTACACTGCTGGGCATATGAGCATATCATATGCATTCAACCAGTAGGGCTGCCCCAGTAGCCAGGGCCACAGGTGATATATAGATATGGCTTTCAGAGGTGGTTGGGGGTCGTGAGCCAGCCACGAGCAGTGCTCGCCAGACGGGATGTAGCGTATTACCGTCATTTATTAGAGGGCGTGACTGCTTTGGATATTGTATGGAGGCCTTACAGAGGTCATCAGCCCCGGGGAGGAGCCCGATCACAGTTGCGTTGGATCCAGTATACATTCTGGATAGCGGGACGGAGGCCGGGAGAGCATGAGCGGATACCCCTGGAGAGGGTACGACGGCAGTTGGGGCTACGACAGGATGAGCCACCTCCCTTCCCTCAGTACCGGAGGGATGATGTAGAGGCCCCACTGCCTGCACCACAGCCCGTGGACCCAGATTGGGTAGCAGAGAGGCCAGCGGATGATACCGTGGACGACGCTGGCTGCACAGGATCATTTTTGGTATGGTGGGCAGGGGAGAGAGCCGCGAGGAGAGCACAGCCCGCACAGCCAGACTTAGCGGCTGTTATAGCAGAGAGGGACCAGCTCAGGGGACAGGTACAGTTGTTACAGGGGCATCTTGTTGCTGCACAGTCACAGATAGGTGTCCTACAGGGGCAGTTAGCCCAGGCACAGGTACAGGCACAGGCACAGCCACAGGTACAGCCACAGGCACCACCACAGGCACCAGCCACAGGTACCACCAGGCACCACACCAGGCACCACCACAGCACCACAGGCACCAGGCACAGGGGCCATTATTATTAGGAGTCGGGGGACCAGCCCCAGCAGCTATGGTGGCACGGGCCCGTTATATGGAGGCGAGAGCGGAGGCCCGGTATTATCAGGATGTCCTTGATGGTACCGGGGCTGACTATCAGCCATATGCGGCGCACAGAGCCGAGACCTCGCGGAGTCAGAGATCCCAGGGGGGTGCAGCCACAGCCGGTGGGTCGGTGACAGGGAGGAGGCGGGAGCCAGGGCTAGGACCCGCAGGGAGAGGTGCTGAGGGCGGTGGGGAGAGTTGAGACATCCCTGGGTCAGGAGATAGATGTTTTTGTTTGTACATTGGATATAGGCACCGGTCTGCGAACCGGTTATGTTTATAGAGGCCTGCGTGCCCACATATGATGTATTCATTCATTTATTCATTTATTGTATATACCGGCCTGCGAGCCGAGTACGGGTTGTATAGTTGATACCGGCCTGCGAGCCGAGTATATTTTTGATATGAGAGACCGGCCTGCGAGCCGAGTCGAGATTTTGACAGTTATTGTGGCCTGCGTGCCGGCTTTGTATTATTATGAGATCACAGAGGCCCCTATGCAGGGCAAGTTGTATATTTGAAACCTTTGATATATATATATATATGATGATTTTGATCCATATGCTGTGTTTAAAATGTTTTAAGTGTTTTGTCGATGGTTTGTGAAATTTAATGTATGATGAGTTTGATCCACATGGTTTATATATTGATGGTGTTGATGTCTTTTGTTGATGGCTTTTTGAAATGGAATGTATGTATATATAGATGATGAGTTTAATTCACATGTTGTGTATTATGAAATGTTGTATGTGTTTTGTGATGGTTTGTGAAATTGAATGTATGTAGATGATGAGTTGATCCAAATGGTGTATAGATTGATGATATCGTTTGTTGATGGCTTGTTTTGAAATTTTTGTAATATAGATAGATGATGTTGATGAAATTGTGGATTTGATGAAAAATATGATAATGGTGTTGTTATGCAGGAAAAAGAGGCGGGGCCACAAAAATTAGGTAGAAAATAAAGAAAAGAACTATGTTTAAGAAAAAGGTAGGCATGTGACCGATATCGGTTAGATAACCGATGTCGGTAGACTAGACCGATATCGGTTAGGTAACCGATACTGGTTATTCCAAAATGAGCTTTTCTAAAAATAGAAAAGCTTGGGTGGCAACTTAAGTTCTTATTTTTAGAGTCATGCAACAAGTTAAATACGCGAATGCGACGCTGTTTGACGACTGATACAGGTAATTGCATGAGAGAATTGAGTGATAAGGAGGAAAGAGACAGGTGAAAGTGAGTGTGGGCTGAGATTCAGAAGGCAGAAAGGACAAGTTATATTTGAAGAGGGTGGTGAACATGGCTGAACGAGGAGAAGCATCCAGCAGGCAGGGACGAGAGGGAAGACAAGTTCCACCTCAAGCTGCTGCATCCCAAGAGGTAAACTGTTTGGTTGTAATTTGATTCTTGCATGTTTTGTGAATAGGATGAGAGAAGTGTAAGTGGGTAAAGATGAGAAAGAAAAGGTGATAGGCAAGGGTTTGGGATGGGGTGAGTGTTATGGGGTAGGTAAGCAGGGGTTCACGGGTATGTTTTTAGGTATAGAGAGGAGTAAACGATCAAAATATTATCGTAGGTGGTGTTTTTAAGCAGGGTGTATAATTTTTGACAGTGACCGGTATCGTTTAGAGATAACCGGTATCGGTTAGTAAACCGGTATCGGTTACTGAACCGCTACCGGTTACTGTAGGAATTTCTAGAATGTGAGAAAAACCCTTGGGGATTTGATTTATTGAATAATTATGTGTCGTTTTGATGTGTGCAGGCGGAGGCAGGGTTAAGGATGAATGATACTGTGCCAGCGTTGTTGTCACGAATCCGAGCGGATGTAACACCAGCTGAATGGGCATTGATAAATCGTTTGGGGTTAAGTGGAATCCGCTATTATTCACGAATCACACGTAACCATGCTATGTTGCAGGCGTTGATTGAGAGATGGAATCCAGAAAAGAATACCTTCTATCTGCCAACAGGGGAGATGACAGTGACATTGGAAGATGTGTTCCGTATTTTGAGACTCCCAATTACAGGAAGACCAGTATATCAGGCATTGCCTAGCGCGGGCGCGGGGAGCGATAACAGCAGTATTTGGTCCATACGCACGAGATTTGACACAGCGAGGTTTGACATTCACTTATGGTATAATGTATGCAGCACACCCTGAGGCAACAAGGTTGGCAGTGGTATTAATGATAGCGGTGGGGTATTATGCATTACCGAGGGCGGATGGGGGAAGATTTCCAAAAGCATTGATGTGTGTTATTTGGGAAATGATAGAAAGGAACGTGACTTTTTCCTGGGCACTTGCATATTTGGCGGAGCTATACAGGGGTTTATGGGCTTGTAGGTGAAATCACAGGACGACACTGGATTGTTCATACTTATTACATTGTTGGGCCTATGAGCACATTGTTTGTGTGCGACCAATAGGCCGACCCATCCAGTCAGGAGAGACAGGAGTGCAGAGGTTGGGATTCAGACGATGGGTCCAGACAGAACAAGAGGCAAGATCCCAGGCCGTGATAGGTGACATCGAGTATTATAGGCAGGTATGGGAGATGGTGACGATTGCGGATATCTGTTGGAGGCCTTACGGGAACTATATGGTAACAGAGAACATAGCTGAGGAGTTGAGGGGTGTAGAGCGATTGAGGTGGATCGCGGGGCACAGGCCAGGTGAGTATGAGAGGATTCCTCTAGATCGCGTGCGGTGACAATTTGGATTCGTTCAGGATATACCCCTGGCTTATAGACCATACATGAGGATCGACGCGGAGGCATCATTCTCACCTCCCCGGCCGACACCTCCAGAAGGGCCAGAAGAGATAGCAGCCGATCGCAGGGTAATGGATGCAGGAACGACAGAGGCCTATAGATTATGGTGGGTAGCAGAGCTGCGAGGTGTACGTGATCGTCCTGACATAGCTGTGATTACAGCGGAGAGAGATCGTCTGCAGAGTTTAGTTCATCAGCTCCAAACACAGGTGAATGAGACAAGAGGATTGTTAGCAGTTGCGGAGTCACGAGTGGAGAGAGTAGATGCAATATTCCTCCATGCGAGAGAGCGTATTCATATGTTACAGGAGATGTTGGCGGATCAGTGGGAGGAACCAATAGCAGTGGCACCTTTGAGGATGGAGAGGCCAAGTGAGAGGCGTCGACGATCACGATCACCACCTGATTCGGGAGGAGGCGCAAGGGTCTAAGTGAATTTATAGGAGGTATAAGAATAAATAAGGATGCCGACCTGCGCGTCGATGATAGAGAAGATGTATTTGTTTAACATCTAAAATAAAACTGAATATGTATGTTGATTTGAGTGATGATAATAATAAGAATGGTTGTGTTTTGAATGTTTGTTTTGAAAAAGGATAAAGATGAATGTTGGCAAAATAGAAATACACAAAAATATTTATATTTACAACACATGATAGGTTATGGTAGGGGATGGTCGAGCTAACCTTGGGAGACCCCATGTCTCCTAAGTGCTGCCTACATAGCCCATTGCACAAAGCAAGGAGGGGCCTCAGACCGATGTAGTTCTCCCTTAGGACCAGGGAGAGGTGAATTCAGGCAATTTAGGTATGGTTAGGCAATTTGTTGGTTGGTAAAAATATTGATATTGGTAGGGTAATGTTGTTGGTGTTGGTAAGGAATTGGCGATGTTGGTATAGGTATAGGTGAAGCGAAAGTTAGCCTACCCAAGTGGTAGGGAACCGTGTCCTGATTAAGGTCAACACATAATCCTAGATTCGAGTCAAAAGAGGAAAAAGTGTCCGTAGTTGAAAAGAGCTAAACAAACCACATAATAACGTAGAATGAGCTTGAACCCCTAGGTACCTTGCATAGGCGAGAAGTCGATAGGTGAAAAGAGTTGTATAATCACAATATATCAGATATACGTCACGTCCCTTGAGTTTTGTTGTTTAAACAAATGGTGAGGTGAGGTGGATGGTGTAGCTGAGGTGCAGAGAACTTGTTATAAAGTGAGTATTCTGATGAAAGAGAACCAAACCTAAATAGACAAGTCCATGACTCAAAAGTGCTTTTGAATGCGGCTTTTATTTTGCTGAATATAGACTGATCGATGCGGGAAGTCTACAAGGGATATGTATTTTGTTACTCTTGAGGTCTTCACGAAGCTGATCAATGCGAGAAGCTTCTGATAAAGGCTGACTGTGTATAGCTGTCCTTCAAGGGAGCAGTCTATTTATAGTAGCAGATGCGGCGTTTGTGTATAGCTGTCCTTCGGGGGAGCAGTCTATATATAATAGCAGCAATAGTTTGGCATATAGCTGTCCTTCGAGGGAGTAGTCTATGTATAATTTAGAGGTCTAGATGTCCGTTTGGCATAAAGCATCTAGTTTTGTAGGAAGTTTGACTCAAGAAAATCCCATAAGTGTTTAATTAAGAATGTGTCATTTTGATACTTTGAAGTCATGGACTAGACTAAAAAGGGGAAGGCATCTTTAAGGGGAGGTGATAATCAAACCATGTGAGCTTGATTTTATTTTGAGATGTAGGAAACAAAGTGTATGCGGTGGTAAATGAGCTCAAGGGACGAGCGCAAGGTAGACAAGAAGTGATATAACACTAAATTCAACAGTAGAATGGTCGAAGATGCAAGGCATTAAGGGGTTCAGGCTCAGGTTTACCATTAAGCGAAGCTAAACGATAAGTGCCTGATCCATAAGTGTGAGTGATAATGTAAGGCCCAATCCAATTAGGAGCAAATTTTCCACGTTTGCTCTTTTCTAGTTTGGTTACATGTTGATTCTCTTTGAGGACAAGATCACCAACCTTAAAGGTACGCTCATGAAGTCGCTTATCATAAGCACGCTTGATGCGTTTTTGATAGATTTGAAGGTGGTCAAGAGCTGTAAGACGACGCTCGTCAAGAAGCTCTAATTGGGCTAACCGCTCTTGGCGGAAATCATCGTTGGTGAGAATATCCTGAAGAGATATTCTGAGGGAGGGTATTTGTATTTCGAGAGGCAAGACAGCCTCGGTACCATATACCAAAGAAAATGGTGTGGCATTAGTGGAGGTACGAATGCTAGTACGATAAGCCCAAAGGGCAAAGGGGATGTGATCATGCCAATTTCTTCCAGAATCATTAACAACTTTCATGAGGATTTTGGTTAGGGTTTTATTAGAAGATTCAGCTTGACCATTGGCTTGTGGATAGTAAGGTGATGAGAAGCTAAGTTTGATACCAAAGTTGTCACAAAGGTCTTGTAACAACTTATTTTTGAAAGATTTTCCATTATCTGTTATCAGGCGATGAGGAACACCAAAACGACATATAATGTGATGGTTAATGAACTCTACAATTTTTTCTTTTTTGGTTGAAATGAGTGGAATGGCCTCCACCCATTTTGTGTAATATTCGGTTGCTGTGATTATCCATCGGTGACGTTGCGAAGAGGGTGGGTGAATCTCACCAATAAGGTTTAAACCCCATTGTGAGAAAGGCCAAAGATCTCGTGCGACCTGTAGCGGATGGCTAGGAGTATGTTGAAGGTTGGCATGTTGTTGACACATAACACAACGCTTAACATATTCGTAGCAGTCGTTATTAAGAGTAGGCCAATAATACCTAGGCGAAGGATTCGTTTGGCCACGGCAAGGCCACTAAAATGTCCACCACAAATACCGTCATGGACTTGTTGGATGGTATAGGTGACCTCCGCGCCGGTTAGACATCGAAGGAGGATGCCATCAAAGCCACGTTTATAAAGGAGTCCCCCCATGATGACATAACGAGAAACACTTTTAAGAAAAGCACGTTTTCCGGTACTAGTAAGGTCAGGTGGGAGAACAGAGGTTGTAAGGTAGTCGTGAAATTGGTGATACCAAGTATCCTGCGAATTAGCAGACACATTATTTATCATACAAACAACCGGGGCTGAGTAAGATGGGGCAAAGAGTTGTTGGACCAAGACGAATATGTCAGAGTCAGTTGGTGAGGCAGGAATTTGCGAGGCTAAGCAAGCCATAGTATCCGCAAATTTGTTAGTGGAGCGGGGAATGGTTTGGATAGAATAATGAGTAAATAAGGTCAAAAGTGAATCCACGTAATGTTTGTACTTTTGAAGTTCCTCATTTTTACATTGGTAGATGCCCATAACTTGATTGACTACCAATTGAGAGTCGCCGAAAATATTGATAGATTTGACACCTAAGTGTAACGCAACCTGGAGACCCAAAACAAGGGCCTCGTATTCCGCTGTATTATTAGTGCAGGGGAAATCGAGCCGGAATGAAAGAGGCATAGGCTCAGCGTCAAGAGGAATGAGAACAACGCCGGCTCCTCCGCCGCGCTGGCATTTGGATCCATCGAAGAAGAGGGTCATTGGATACGACTCCTCCCTGAGTGAAAGAGTGGCGATGAGTTCGTCGGGGAAATTAAAATTGGTAAATTGTTCCCCAGGTAAAGGGGCTTCCGCGAGTTGGTCTGCAATAGTTTGTCCTTTGATTGACTTCTGGTGTATAAATTCAAGGTCGAGGTCAGCGAGGAGCATAAGCCATCGGGCGATGCGTTGGTTTAGATGAGGCTTGGCATACATATAATGAATGGGGTCCGTGTTGGTGATGACAAAAGTTTTGTGATTCAGGAGGTAGTGTCGGAGTTTGGTGGCCACGAATGATAGGGCTAGGCACAACTTTTCTACATGTGTATACCTAGTCTCATAATCCACGAGAGTACGACTTATATAATAAACGGCTTGTTCTCGATACTCAGAGTCACGATGTGCTAGCATGGCCCCTACAGCATGGTCGGTGGCAGAAAGGTAAAGGTAGAAAGGGCGATCGTCCTGAGGTGGGATAAGCACGGGTGGCTGCAAGAGATAGGCTTTGAGAGCCTCAAAGGCTTGGTGGCACTCTTCGCTCCATTGAAAGGCAATGTCCTTTTTAAGGAGGTGATGGAAAGGTTGACATCGATCCGAGAGTTGGGAGATGAAACGCCGGATAGATTGGAGTTTACCTTGCAAACTACGCAATTGTTTGAGGTTAGTAGGTGGGGGCATTTCTAGGATAGCTTTGACTTTAGATGGATCGACCTCAATGCCACGCAAAGAGACGATAAAACCAAGAAGTTTTCCCGAAAGGACACCAAAGACACATTTCTTTGGTTGAAGACGGACAGAATATTGTAACAGGCGATCGAAAATAATGGTTAAAACATCGAGATGTTCACTGCGATGTTTAGATTTGCCAAGAAGATCATCGACATAATCCTCAAGGATAGTGTGCATAATGTCATGAAAAATGTAAGTCATAGCCCGCTGATAGGTCGCACCAGCATTCTTAAGGCCAAACGGCATGACACGATAACAGAAGGTTCCCCAAGGAGTTATGAAGGTAGTTTTATGTTGATCGGCCGGGGCTACCAAAATTTGATTGTATCCCGAAAAGCCATCCATGAGAGAAAGCATCTCATGGCCCGCAGTGAGATCAACAAGTTGATCAATACTTGGGAGGGGGAAGTCATCCTTGGGGCAAGCGAGGTTAAGGTCTCAGAAATCCGTGCATATCCGAAGTCCCCCCGTCGCTTTAGTGACAGGTACGATGTTAGAAATCCATTGAGGATAGTCAATAGGCAAGATGAAGGAAACAGAAAGGAGTCGTTGAAGCTCTTCTTTCACCAAGAGGGCAATGCGTGGATGCATTTTTCTCAGTTTCTGTTTAACTGGTTTGGAATCGGGTTTCAGGGTAATGTTATGGACTGCAATGTCAGGATCAATTCCTGGCATGTTAGCGTAGGACCAAGCGAAAGCTTGGTTGCGGGTACGGAGAAAGGTAGTAAAGGCGGCTTGCTCTGATGTGTTAAGGGATTGTCCGATCTTCACAATGTGAAGATCCTCCTCTGTGTGGATGTTGATTTCTATAGTCGACTCATTCAACATGGTTTGAGTTTCAGATGGTAAGGCGCGTTGAATATAAGAGTCGTCCGCACCAAGGTAAGTGAGGATGGAGTCGTCATCCTGGCACTCAACAACATTGATTGAAGGTGAATCCTCTTCGATCATGTCTGGATACAGAAGGGGAAGAGAATATGGGTCCTCATTATCGCGTTGATAAGTGAGAGGACCTAGGAAGATAGCATTTATGAAAAAAAAAAGTTAGGAGGGATAGATTCAGGGTCTATCGACTCTGTGGGTGACGATGGCAAAATGGGTGATGATGGTTCGGTAGGGGTGACGTCGTCATCTTCCAGGATACAACTGACATGAGGTTTCTTCGGTGTAAGTGTTTCAGGAAATCCGAGACCACTACGATCATTGTGTTTGCATGTAGTCACGGGAATGATTGTATGTCGGCCTTGTTCATAAAGACCAAAACCAAAGCCTTTCCAAGCACAGCGAGTCAAGAAGGTGAGGGCGAAACGAC
Organism: Taxus chinensis; assembly: GCA_019776745.2. Taxonomy (NCBI): domain Eukaryota; kingdom Viridiplantae; phylum Streptophyta; class Pinopsida; order Cupressales; family Taxaceae; genus Taxus; species Taxus chinensis. The sequence goes on from JAHRHJ020000133.1 coordinate 230,534, forward strand.
GATTTGTCAGGTATTGAAAATCGGATTGGAAGGGAACCACACCAAGAGGAGGTTCAGGGGTAACGGAGGATGCGTCGACACCCCCATACGTTAGGTTGGTGCGGCAATTAGGTGGTCCGTAGGAGATTACCTCCCCCACACGACGGTCTTAGGTAGGATGCGCATGTAACTGTCCGTACTCCTGTGGGGTATGGAAAGAACTAACGTTATATAGGTGATACTCCCCCAGCGTAAGGCGTTGAAAAACATCTACTAAGGGGTCTGAGGTTGGGATGTTGTCTGCGGGAAAGGAAGTGGTATTTGCGACGGTGGTTTCATTGGTTGAAGGTGTAGGTGCGGTTGAGGTGGATGGTAGAGGTGTAGTTGAAGTGGATGGTTGGGTTGGATGAAGGGTGTCTTGACTGGTACAAGCACATCATTAGGGCGATATAACATATTGCAGGTTTTGAAGGGGGGAGGATCAGCTTTTACGGTGTAGGACTTCCCCTCGTACTCAAATTTTATGCATCTATGTAAGGTGGAGGGAACGCATCCCATAGCCCGGATCCAAGGGCGGCCTAACAACATATTGTATTGGAACTCTCCCTCAAGGACATAGAAGAGTTCGGGTAAAGTACGTGGTCCTACACGAATGTTAAGGATCACGGTGCCTAAGGTAGAAGTAATAGCATCATTGAATGACCGCAACATGATGGGGTTGGCACACATGCAGCTAGAAGGGATATTCATTTATTGGAAGGCTTTTGAAGATATGATGTTTAGACTAGCGCCCCCGTCAATCATAACATGACGTACCCGAATGTCCCGGACATAAGCTGAGATGAAAAGAGCAGGGTCAGGATCTTCTGCACCAAAGTCGACAATTTCGTCTTCGGAGAAACTGACAGCAGCGGCTTGCTGTACAGAGACAGAAGTGGTTGGGGAGATAGGTTGTTTGGTGAGCGAAGCAACGTGATTGGGTGTTAAAATGGAGGTAACAGGCAAGGTTTCATTAGGTAAGACCTCTATCCCTTGAAGGATTTCAACGAGAGCTTGTCGATGAGATTCAGAAGTCTGAATGAGATCATACAGTGTCATTTTTACAGGTGATTGGTGAAGCTGTTTGATCATGGTTCGGTGGGCAACTCCATTAGAGACGGGGTAGGCAGGTCCACGAATAACCACTTTAGGTGGTGGTGCGATCGGGATGGTGGACGGAGAAAGAGAGGCCGCAGGTGTGCTTTCTTTAGCTTTCCCATTGTTTTTCTGCCCTCGAGTAGCAACACTAATCATGTTGATCTCGTGAACACGAGAGGAGGAAGATGGTAGGGATAAGTCATGGTCTTCGAGAGGTGGGGTTGTAATAATGATAGATCTTGGTGAGGCGGGGACAGGTGGTATAGGAGAGGGAATTGAAGCTAAAGGTCTCTCCCTTCGTAAGTTGTCTTTCTTAACCTTTCTATCTGAGAGAGGTGACTGACGAAGTATGGCTTTCAAAGCTTTGCATCCCTCTACATCATGTCCTGGTGTGCGGTGGTAAGCGCAGATTTTAGACTCATCATAACCTATAGGTTGAGGTTTAGATGGATCATAAGGTCTAAGTGGGGGTAGGGAAATGGTCGCATTCTCCACCAACATAGCAAGGATTTTGGCGTAAGACCCTTTGAGTGGGTCAAAGTCAGAGGAAGATGAGGCTATTGACTGGGTAGGTTTTGGTAATGACTGGGTATGGTTGATTTGTATGGGTGGTGGTTTAGCCAAGGGGTTTTGATAATGGGTTTTAACTAAACGTGGCTTCTTTGGCGCAGAAGCTATGTTTAGCTGGTTAGATGATGAGGCCACAGATGATGTGGTATCAGAAAACAACCACGGAGAAATAGGAGTGACAGCAAACAAATCCTTTGATGATGGAATTTGTTTAGGGTTGATAGGTGGACAGGATACGTGGGGTGACGGTGTTGATATACCCTTGGATCTCTGTATGGGTGCAGAAGGCGTAGGTCGTTTTAAAGAAAACGCAGGAGGTATGATATATTGATGCAAGGTGGAGGGATGAGGTCCCAATATGGAAGGTAGGTGTGACGACGATGGTTTTAGTTGTGATAGAGGCATAGGTTGGGTTGAGGAGATTGAGTCTGTCTCCTAAGTGGATGGACGGCTTTATTTTTGGATAAATCTAGCCGTTTAGGTGGGTGTGTTAGACTGGGTATTGGTGAGGTCCCAAGCGTAGGGGAAGATTTGGTTAGGCTAATAGAGGTGGATGAGGTATTTGGTAGAGATGAGGGGGGTGAAGATGAGGACATAGGCATTTTAAGCTTCTGTAAACACTTCGGGTATATGGTAGAGGCGTCTGGATCGGTCATCTGCATTTGAGTAGAATATGGTGTACTCAAACGTTCCCATAGGACTCGTCTATCTTCTGAGGGATGACAATCCTCACGTGTGAATAGGAACTTTTGTATGGAAGAAAGGTGGGTTGTGATTCCGGTCCACTGTGGGTGTGATACAGGGGGTAAATGAGGCACTGTATCAATGGGCGTTAAGAGGTCAACCGGTCGCTGAAAAGATTTAGGCGATGAAGAACTAATAGGTAGGAGGGCATGTTTGAGAGGATCCGTCATGATTAAAGAATTTGGTGATGTCGGTTCAAGAGGTTTCTCGTCTAAGGATGACAAAAGAAGTGGCGAGCCTTCCTCTTGTGCAGCAAGAGTGGTAGAAGGAGATGTTTGGGAAATAGATAAGTTAGATAACATCCGCTCACAGTCTTGCAAGGATGTGGTGTAAGAAGGCTCATCTGTGAGAAGAGAACTCTGGGTGGTTAATTCCTTTATGGGTAAAGGAACGGCAAGGATTTCGTCTTGTCTTGATGGTGGTGAAGGGGGTTCGGGTTCCTGCGTTAGTGAAGAGGCTTGATTCAGAATTTTCTCGATAGAGGCTTTTGGCTGGGAGTCGAAGACTGCATGGATTTCATGAACACTCTCCTCGGCTAAGATATCTTGGTTTATGTTACTGTTAGAAGAGTGATTTGGGAATGGTTTGTTGAAAATTTTCAAATTTCGGTTAGCAGGGGCATTAGGATTATCGAGGGCTATATCCCCTGCATCAACCATTTCCTGCACTATGTTTTTCAACATCTTGCAGTTTTCATGACTGTGTCCCTTCACGCGGTGGAAGTTACAGAAGTCATTTTCTTTGTACCAAGAAGGTATAGCGCGGGTGGAATCAAACCCGGAGTGAGGTTTAACAGGAGGTAAGGTAATAGCTCCTGCTTTAAGCAATTTTTCCAATATCACACCATAAGTTTCTCCCAAGGGAGTGTAATTGATGGGCTCAGCTTTATACTTATAGGTGGTTTTTGGTGGGGTATTAGACGGTGGTTGGGATTTGACCATCACCGCGTGCACAGCTCCTTTTGATTTCGAAGCAGTCGATGTGTGAGGATTGGTGGTGTTAGGTTTGTTGGTGGAGTCTTGGGTTCGGAAATTGGGGTTTTTGTTGCGCAACCGCAATTTCTCTTCCTCTAAGGCTCGAATCTCTAGTTTTCGAGCCATAGTAAAGGCCTCATCAAATGTGCGGAAAGTTTGAATTTGGAGGGTAGGAGAAATGTGCTTAGCGCAGGCCCGCGTAAAGAGTTCGATAAGTTCGGCCTGAGGCAAGGCATACGTAAGTTGGTTGATAAGGCCCCGCCATCGTCCAACGAAATCTGTGATAGATTCGTCTTCAAATTGTCGGATGGCATAGAGGTCGGTGATAGATACTTTCTTGGCAATGTTAATGGAGAAATGATCCAAGAAAGATTGGGCTAGTTGGTTAAAAGAGAAGATTGAGTGCTGGGTTAAAGCACTGTACCACTCCAAGGCGGGTCCTGATAAGGACATGGGAAAGGTGCGGAGTAGTAAGGCATCGTCATGAGCAATCAGATAGCAGGCATGTCTAAATGATCGCAAGTGTTGTTGAGGATCCTCCTTACTATTAAAACGAGTAAATTTTGGTAATTCCCATTGAGGAGGATATGAATGAAGGGGGACAGAAGGGTGGATAGGCTCCCGAAAAACTTTCTCGTATGTCAAGGTGCTACGACTTCCTGAAACAGAAGCCTCCAGATTTTGCATTTTGTCCATCATTTGTTTGATTAAATCAGTAGTTGGATGAGATGATGGTGCGGTTGTGGTAAACGGAGGCAGGATTGGGCCAAGGGCCACCACTAGACAATGGTGGGGTTAAATGTTGATAAGGTATTGAGGATGAATATGTTGAGGCGACCGAATAGGGATGTCCTATATAAGATGTTGAAGTCACCGGATACGTGTGTGGAAATGAAAAGGTGGGCGGAGCTTGAGAAGGAAAACTCGTGTGGATAGGTGGCAGAGAGCCAGTTATGAAAGGAGCAGTCTGCAAGAGAGACGAGGTAGGAGCAGTCGGCGGTAATGATATGTTGGGCCCAAGATTAACCAAAGGAAAGCCAATCTGTGCCGTATGAACCCCTGAAGCCACTGAGTTGGGAGACAGGGCTAAGGATGCAGAAGGCAAAGCGGAGTTATCAGGTGGAAAAGGAGCTAAATGAGTGGCTATACTAATAGGCATTCCAACAAGGAGTTGACCATCGGGTGTTCGGTCAGGGGCATGTGACAAATAGTATTGTACAGCTAGGATTAGCGTCCAAAAATTTCACAAATTCCTTATCTCCTACAGGGATTTTGGGAACCTCGCTGGTGTCCGTAGGATTCCCCACAGGATGTGAAGGGGGTGATTCAGGCAAAGGCACGGAGCAGGCATGTGAAACCATGGCTGCAGCTTGTTTCTGAGTGATAACAACCATGGACAAGAGTACACAGTAGGGATGCAATCTATCAGGAACAAAACCAGCAACAAAATGTTGGAATTGGTAGGTTGCTGGTTTTGGGAACTGTGAAAGACAGTAACCGATATCGGTCAGGTAACCGATGTCGGTTATACTATAGCCGACGTCGGTAGGTTAACCGATGTCGGTAGAATAGGACTGGTGTAAGAATCTGTAGGAAGTTGCTGATTTGGGGTTAACAGTGCTTAGTATGCCTACTCAAACTGTTCTGAAGTGATCACAGAAAACAGTGTATGACAGAGAAACAGAACCAAAACAAGCAAGATGCACAAGCAAATTAACAGACTAACCCTAGGATTAGTTTTAATCAATTTGGGCTTATGCCTTAGACGCAAGATGATGTCAATCCTAAACAAAAGACTTAGGGGAAATGTCAAGTTTGTTTTGGCTTATAAGGTTACCTCAATCGGGCGGAGGAATACCGCGGAAAAGGGGGGATGTTTTGAGCTGTTGTGTTAATTATGAAGTGATTCGGTATGTGTTGTGCAGTGAAAGTAAGATTAATTTCTTGTCAATACCGTGGATATCACCCCCACGTGTACGACCTGTTACTTAATCTATGTTCACTAGAATTGAAAACAACAAGCAAGAATGAGATGCACGTGTTTTAAACAAAAATCGAAGATGATATTTGATGAATCAAAGAAGATGACTTTCACTAATGCAAAGATGTGAAAGCAAGACAAATTCTTTTACCAAAATAACAAAATATCTTGTGAATATTTAGAAGAAGAAAATAGCAAGTATGCTCCCTATATGAAAGCAAGCAAGAAAGAAAGAAACCCGAAATGGGTCCCACCGGGCGTGCCAAAATGTTTCGCACAGAAATGCTTCCATTCCTGGAATAGAGTTGCTTCTATCCTTTCATTCCTTTGAGAAACAGATAAGGGTTAGGGCTAGGAGGAATACCTATTGAATTTTGAGAGGGTGTGCACGTACCGTAGAGAGAGATCAGATCGATTGCGAAGAACTCCTTTTTGTCTGGGAAGGACTACCTGCAAGTAAGAATACAAGACCACCAGATTTAATTAGATAATAAATGAGGGAACTGCCTTGGGCCCAGGAAATATGAAACTTCCTTTCGAAGGTGGTCAGTTCCCCTGCTAATATGAATTAACACAAATTCTAACAAATAGGATATTGTCCAATTACAATTTATTTACCTTGTTAAAACAATAGAGAAAAGGCTGGTCTTGGTTTTGAATCACAGTGACTGATGCCGGTCACTGTCACCGGTACCGGTTGCTGATAACCGATATCGGTAGGGGCAGTGATTTAGGGGCTTTGGTGAAGGTTGGCTATAAGATGGCTATATGATAGCTATGGTGTTTATAAGGCTGGTAAATGATTGGGGATAGGTAATGAGGTGATGGAGAAGACTCAGAGAGTATGGGGGCTGTTCTTGGGGCAATGTAGGGGTAGAAGAATGTAAGTTAGATGGAGAGTGTTACCAGGTAGTGGATCTAGGAGTAGACTTGTAATTACTGTGATTAAGAAGTCCAAGAAATATTATTAAAAGAACATACAAGACATTACTTACTAGTTCCTGATGAAGATACAGGTTCAAGGACTGTGATGACGAAGGCAGGGTTCAGGTAGGATGATCTAACAATCCAAGATGAGCTATCTTCTCTCCCGATGCTTGGATGAGTGTCACTGGGCTCTGGTTATTCAGTTGCAGTCTTGGGCTTGATGTCCTTCTCTGCAAACTCCTCTCTTTTCTTCACTTGTCTCTGCTCGGCCAAGTGAAATTCCTGATTCTTCCAATGACTTCTGATTTAGATCAATGAAAATCCAACCCTTTGTTTTTGGTTGGGGGAGGTCATTTACAGGGAACCGATGGTGGTTACATAACCGACGGCGGTTGAGTAGGAACCAATGTCGGTTAAGTCAAAGTGGGCTATTTTTAGTAAAATAGCCAACTTTCCCTCCTTTTCTCCCGAGGGATTAGTTGTGGGCTTGGTCAAGTCATTATGAGGTTGGTTTTGGGTGCGGGTGAGGAGTCATTAGTCATGGGTGTGGATGTAGACCAAGTTATAGGTCTTAATTAGGTTAGTTTAGGGTTAGGACTAGGTCATGATGAGGTGGCGAAATGAGGTGGCAGGTTTGGAGATGTGGATTTATTAATTATAAGGTAATTAATAAATAATTGTGTAAGGTTTAGGTGATGAGGCTAGGTTGCGAAATAAGATGCGGGGCACGGGGGGTCGTATCTCTGAGAAAATGGGATCCTCCATGCTCTTGGAACCAAGTTATTCATACACTTTCCAACATTAACACGCTCTGGTCATTACTATACTACACAGATACATGATGTATGCTATTGTCCCACTACAACTTTGAAAAGATATCCCGTCATATGGAACCAAGTGATGTAGTCAACGTGTTTACCCTTATCAGTGGAAAAGATAAGGTACTACCATGCATGGTCAACCTATCCCCCAACGATGCATAGGTTAAATGATCACCTCTGTTAGGCACGAAATCAATATTGTCGATTGTCTCTCTTTTGATATGTACATGCATACATGTGGGAAACATCATCTATTGATTTGTGTCCATATTTCTATTCTAAAGAGGACTTTATGAACATACAAGTGGCCATAGAGCTTATGAACAAGCCTCATAGAGTCCTGTAATAGCCATTCCAAATAGATAAGGTACTTAATAGACTATATGAGATTGTATCATAACAGAAACTCCCAGTATACAAACATCCATAGTGAGGGAGGAAGTAAATGATAAGCTCCTAGTTCTAGCAATCCTGTAGGGAAGAACACCATGTGTAAGGAGTTAAATGGGTAACCTCATATACATCCAAGGCAGCCTGGTAGAGGAAGGTCACCGATGAAAGAAACACAAGGTAGTACCAAGCTCAAATTCTATGGAGATAATGTATTCAGAAAGAAGAAGAAGAAGATGTTGGACAATGAGGAATAGGTGGTAGGAATCCTTAGTCCTCATGTGTATTACCCATCGATGAATCAGATGCAGAAGGCTACAAAGCTTCGAGCATTCTACGAGGACACCCATGTTTATGGATGTGGATGAAAGATTTATCGAGCCTTTCTTGGCCGTCATACTCAAAATACAGAAGAAAATGATGGAAGTGTCTAAAATAGGGAGCTATGGGAGCATAGGCATACCCTCGAGCCTGAGCTAGAGCACATGCTAGAGAAGGAAGTTGTATAAATTATCTGAACATCTAGTAGCTCATGAGGTGGCGCGAGGAGAAGGAGAAAGGAGTGAAGGACAGCATGAGTCATTATGAAGTGGGGACATGTCTTGCACGTGATTTTTCCCAAGGGTGTTCATAGGAAGAATAGGATGCCAAGGTATACTGTCAAAGGGTCCAATAATGTAATAGGTTGACTTAAACCGAGTAAACCCTGCTTTTCTGCTTGCAAGGTCTTCAAGTAGGACCTCCAGAACAATTATTTTACTATTCAATTTTCTAGTATGAATGAGGTGTCATTATGCACACAAAGAAGATGTTATCTTGGTCACTTAAGTCACATATCATTCGATTACAGAGTTCGAGGTAAGTTCTCACTCATTAATAACTACTAGGGAATCATGAAACCTCTGGTGATACTATGCCAATAGTGGATTCCTATGCAGTTATCAGATTTTACAGTGTGTAATGCACTGAATAATTTATCATTATAGGTTGGTGCCACACCACATACATTTTGATAAGAATAACAAAGCATAGATTTATGTAGAGGGAGCTGTGATGAAAAGAATAAGGAAATTAGGGACAAGAGACAAGGTTAGATACAAAGAGTCTAGCATTAAATTATTATGTTGTTAAAATAGGATTTGAGGGAAGAAAATTTGTGCATTTTACACATGGACATAGTATAGAATTCTACACACCCTACACATAGCTACATGTAATCATTATTCACACGTGATCGCATCTTATACCTCCTCATAAAACCACATATGAATCTTCTTTTCATTGCCTGGAATATTTAACACACATAATTATTATTGATGTGAAATCATGACACCCCGTAAATGTCTAAATTTTAAATGGGTAATTCAACATGATTGCACAACATTGAAATATCTTGAGTGTGGGACATTGTGAAATGGGATAGCTCTCCAAAGAAGGTCGGTTCCTACTCCTAACCAACCTACCACAAACTACTCCTAATGCAGGAAAACTACTCATTGAACCTAAACTTACAGCTTCCAAGAGGACAGAGAAAGAAGTATTTCATGAACATAAAGCCTACATTAAAGTGGTGATACACCAAGAAAGGAGTGATAATCATTCTTTCCAAGCCATACAAAATGGATAAATGGTGAGTTGAGGGAGGTTGGACAGCTGTAACACATGCCTAAACTACACCAATGCGTCAAGGAGAGGTTGGACAAATACAACACAAACCAAAAATGCAAACAATCTCCACCCCTGATAAGAACAAAACACCCAGATCCTACAATAACAAAAAATTATGCACATAAAACCTTGTTGCAATGAGAGGTAAGAGAGACTTAAAAAAATCATGCAAAGGTTAGAACAACTAACACTAAAAATATTGTTTATTTATCATGAAGTATACACAGTACATTGCATGAAGGGAGAAAGGCAAAATGAAGCCATTACAGATTTCATGGGAACTTGAAGGCATTGAAGCGCTAATTCCATCTTGAAATGGGGTCCATGGGATCAATGAAAGGTGATAAAAACCCCTTGCATTTAATACAGCCCCTTACAATATTCATAGAATAAATTTGATGAGAGGACAGAGAGATTAGAAGACATCGAACTTACTCAAAAACACATAAAAATCCACCTTTCTTTAATCTGATTAATGAGTGCTTGGAGATTTTCCAAAATGGATACTCAAATTAATGCCTTCACCTTGTGCTTCAAGAAACTTGTTGTGCATTCCACCTGGGTCTAGTCTAACTCCTGTAGACTCATGATGTACCCTACTATCCACCAACCTTCATTGATGGCCTTCACCTATGAAGTGTATTGTAGCATATTACTCCACATGCTTAGAGTTCCATAACCTCAAAAATCCTAAAATTACATGTTTCCATGCTGTCGAGCTTGCTCCCATGATTTCAGGTACAACTATTCATTTGTGATAATCAAAGATTGAGGAGCTCATATGTTTATGCACTTTTTGAGTTAAGGGACCCTACAATTTTGGGGTTTTTAAAACCTCCAAAAATCCATCTTTTGTAGTTCCATTAAGCTTCTTATGCAAAATGGGATAGCTCTCCTTAGAAGGTTAGTTCCTACTCCTTTGCAGGAAAAACTACTCACTGATCCTAAACTACAACTTCCAAGAGGATTGAGAAAGAACTTGTATTGCATGAACATAAAGCCTACATTAAAGCGGTGATACACCAAGAAAGGAGTGATAATCACTCTTTCCAAGCCCTACAAAATGGACTAAATGGTGAGTGTGAGGGAGGTTGGACAGCTACAACATGGGGCCTAAACTACACCAATGCATCAAGGAGAGGTTGTACAACTACAATACAAGACCCAAAATGCACACAATCTCCACCCCTAATAAACACAAAACATTTTACGTACTAAACATCCTACATACATAAAACCAAAAATACAATGCATAGAACACCCTATTGCAATGAGAGGTAAGAGAGACTTAAGAAAATCATGTAGAGGTTAGAACAACTAACACTAAAAAGAATTTTTATTATCATGAAGTATACACAGTACATAGCATGTGGGAGAAAGGCATAGGAAGGCCATTACAGGGATTGGGAAGAAGGCTTGAAGTGCTAAGAAGAAATGGGGTGCATGGGAGAAGAAAGGTGACAAAAACCCAATATACAGACCCCTTACAACATTATTCATAGAATAAATTTGATGAGAGGACAGAGAAAAGAAGACCTTGAACTTACTTCAAAAACCCATAAAAATCCATTCTTTAGTCTACAATGAGTGCTTGAAGATCTCCAAAATCCTTTGCTCCATTACATGCCTTCACCTTGTCCTTTAAGAAACCTTTTAGTGATTGTGCCTGGGTACTAGTCTAACTGCTGTAGATTCATGCATGACCCTACTTTCCACCAACCTTCATTAATGGCCTTCACCTATGAAGTGTATTGATAGCATTTTCTCCACAATTTTAGAGTTCCATAACCTCAAAAATTCCTAAAATATAATGATTCCATGCATCGAGCTTGCTCCAATGATTTCAACAACTAACCATTTGTGGTAATCAAACATCGGGAACTCAAGATATGCATTTTTAGAGTTAAGGGACCCTACAATTTTGGGGTTTTTAAAACCTCCAAAAATGCCAATCTTTTGCAGTTCCATTAAGCTTTGGCATTACAAAATGAGGATAGCTCTCCAGAGAAGGTCTATTCCTACTCCTATGATGCAGGCCAAAAACTACCACTGATCCTAATTACTACAACTTCCAAGAGGATAGAGAAAGAAGTATTGCATGAACATTTAGCCTACATTAAAGCGGTGATACACCAAGAAAGGAGTGATAATCACTCTATTCCAAGCCCTACAAAATCCTAAATGGTTATTTGAGGAAAAGTTGGACAACTACAACATAGGCCTAAAGGAAACCAATGATAAGGAGATCTTTAAAACTACAATACATCAACCCAAAACTGCATTTACAATCTCCACCCCTTATAAACACAATAAAATTAATCCTACAATATCCAAAAATTATGCACAAAACACCCTGTTGCAATGAGATTTTAAGAGAGACCAACAAAATCATGTAAAGGTTAGAATGTGGGATATCTAACATCCATGCAAATTTTTATTGATCATGAAGTATACACAGGTACATTGCATGTGGGAGAAAGGCATGAAGCCATTATAGTCCCCTTATGGGAAGAAGGCTTGAAGCCCACAAGAAAACTATGGGGTGCATGGGAGAAGAAATGTGATCAATAGTTCACCATAATTTATGTAGCCCCTTACAATATCTATAGAATAAATTGGAGATGAAGGAGAGAGAGAAAGATTTTTTTAGGCCCCGAACTTACTCAAACTTCCTTTAAAAATACATTCTTTAATCTTTAATGAGTGATTTGGAGATCTTCCAAAATCCTACTCCATACTAGTGCCTTTACCTTTGCTTCAAGAAACCTCCTTGTGATTGCACCTGGGTCTATCTAACTCCAAATAGATTCTCATTTGATGGCCCTAGCTTTCCACTCATGGAACCAGGCCAATTAATCACTTGTTCCTTCACCTACGATTTGTCCACATTGTATTTTTCCCACATTTTAGAGTTCTATAACCTCATCTCCAATCTTGAGTATCTAATGATTCCATGCTGTCGAGCTTGCTCCCATGGGATTCATTTGTGATAATCAAACATCGAGAGCTTAAGATATGCAATTTTAGAGTTAAGGGACCCTACAATTTTGGGGTTTAAAAAACCTCCAAAAATCCATCTTTTGTAGCTCCATTAAGCTTCCACTACAAAGATATCTCTCTCCACTTTCCAAATACTATGGATTTTGTGACCTTGGGCCCAGGGATTTAAATTTATTCCTACCTCCAGATATCCTTGGTAATTTGAACATCAGGGTTTCAATGGTTTATTTGGGACCTGAAAACTTGTTGGGTGAATTAGCTCGGCGAGCTGGGTGAATTTTCGTGTGCTCTGGCTTATGTGAGTCTTCTTCCATCATCGTTCCTTATCCCCAATGACTTGGATCCATGTTCTTTCCTGGAATTATACTCAGAGCATATTCCCATGCCTAGCCATTATGGTGGCCGAAAATACTTCACATGGTAGGTGAGCTATTTTCTGTTGAGCCTCTTAGATCCTTCTCTACTTCAAACTCCTTTGCTTTCCTAAAAGCTCCTCCTCCTTTATGTCTTACTGGCTTATCCCTGCTGTTTCGCACAAAATGTTTCCATTCCGGAATAGAGTTGCTTCTATCCTTTCATTCTCTTGAGAAACAGATAAGGGTTAGGGCTAGGAGGAATACCTATTGAATGTTGGGAAGGTGTGTGCGTACCGTAGAGAGATCAGATCGATTGTGAAGAACTCCTTTTTGTCTGGGAAGGAATACCTGCAAGTAAGAATGCAAGACCACCAGATCTTAATTAGACAATAGGTGAGGGAACTACCTTAGGCCCAGGAAATATTAGACTTCCTTTCGAAGGTGGTCAGTTCCCCTTTTGATATGAATTAAAGAAAAATGATAACAAAGAACTATAAGATAATACTTACTGGTTCCTGATGAAGATACAGGTCCTAGGAATGTGGTGGCGACAGTAAGGCTTAGTTGGGATGATTTGGTATTGGAAAGTGAGCTGATGAAGCTATCCTCGGTCTTTTCCAATGCTTGAATGAGGGTGACAGCGATCCAGTTGCTCAGTTGCAGTCTTCAGCTCGATGCTCTTCTCTGCAACCTCTTCCCTTTTCTTCACTTGTCTCTGTCTTGCAAATGAATTCTGGATCCTTTGTTTTTGGTTGGGGGAGGTCATTAACAGGGAACCGATGGTGGTTACGTAACCGACGGTGGTCGAGTAGGAACCGATGTCGGTTAGGTCAAAGTGGCTATTTTTAGTAAAATAGCCATCTTTCCCTCCTTTTCTCCCGAGGGATCAGTTGTGGGCTTGGTCAAGTCATTATTTGGCTCGTTTTGGTGTGGGTGAGGGGTGATGAGTCATGGGTGTGGGTCTGGACCAAGTCATAGGTCTTAATTAGGTTGGTTTAGGGTTAGGGCTAGGTCATGGTGAGGTGGCAAGATGAGGTGGCAAGGTTTGGAGATGTGGATTTATTAATTATAAGGTAATTAATAAATCATTAGGTGTGTAAGGTTTTAGGTGGTGAGGTAGGGTTAGGTTGTAGATGAGATACGGGGTAAAGGGCGTCGTAAGACCCAAATTTGGTGTCTACATTTTCCCCTTGTTGTCGTGTAGCTTGTATTTTAAAGCTACACAGACAAAAATAAAAAGTGGTTACCACAATTAAGGGTATAGGTAATCCCCCTCAAATCTATCACAGATTGAGGTGACATGAAATCAGGGATAGGGTTGATAAAGGGTGAATGGTGTTGAGATGATGGTAAGATGGTGGGGTAAGTTCAAGGAAGTAGACACACATTGAAATGTTGTAGTGCGACCAGGGTACATGATGTGAAGAGAAAAAAAGCAATTCATAGGCCAAAGGTCGATAGTTTATCCAAACAAGGTTGTGATATAATCCTTGTATCCAAGGCATAGAAGTAGCTCCAGGATAGATCATTTTAATGGGTAAGGTACCAGAATGGTTTAGGCATGTTTGGCAGTACCAAATGGTTTTTGGTTGAGATAAAAACATGGTCTTGGTCTAGGAAAGCTGGTCGGCTGATCAATTCAAGTATCCTAGTTATGCTAAAACACGAACAGGTGAGCTCGATGGAACAAACAGCTACATTGATAGAATCATAAATTATGGGTCTTGGTTGAGGTACTTAATTGGTGCAGCCTTCCTGGGTCAGGCCGATTGGTTGGTTAGGCCTTGGGTCAGGCCGATTGGTGGGTTACGGCCTTGGGTCGGGCCAATTAGTGAGTTGTGGCCTTGGGTCGGGCCGATTGGTGGGTGGTGGCCCTGGGTCAGGCCGATTGGGTGGTTGCGGCCTTAGGTCGGGCGGATTGGTTGGTTGCGGCCTTGGGTAGGGCTTGGCTGATTGGTTGGTTGTGGCCTTGGGTAGGATGAGATTGGTTAATGCGGCCTTGGGTCAGGCAATAATTGGTTAGGTTCATGGCACTTTCTTCAGGCTGATTAGTGTATCGCACAGGTGTGACTGGCCTTGGGTCGGGCCTATTGGCATACCCATCAGGTGATGGTGTCGGGCCAATTGGGTACCCAACACTGATACCTTAGGTCAGGCTGATTGGTTGGTTTTGGCCTTGGGTAGGCCCCGATTGTTATTGGGGTAGAGAGCCTCTGGGTCGGGCAATGATTGGTCAATGATGGCCATCAAATTTATTTTGTGACACAGCTTACCATGATGGTGAGTGGGTTGTATGGCACTATCTGGGTCTTCGCCAAAGTTGATTGGTGTTACCTGTGGTGGCCTTGGGTCAGGCTAATAGCCATTGGTTGTTGTCACAGAGCCAGGTGGAGTATGAGAGGATTCCTCTAGATCGCAATCCGGTGAAAATGTGACTCATATTTGTTCAGTGATATAGAAATGATCTTATAGACCTGTTACATGGACTGGGATCGACAAGTATGAGGTATTCTACACAATTGTCAGTCACTCCCATGAGCCGACCATTAGGTCCAAAAGGACCAGAAGAGAAAGTATGATTCCTAGGGTAATCATGCAAGAGTGACATAGGTTCCTTCAATGTATGATTATGGTGGGTCAGATACAATGGTGAGGTACATGTGAGACCTTTCCGGACTCATCCTAACATATCTGTGATTCAGTGAGATAGATCACCTCATTTAGTTCACCAACTTTTTCATAATGAAGAGACAAATAAGCTAAAAATGGATTGTTAGTGCATTTACCACCCTACCAGTCACGATCTGGAGATCACTAGAATTCCCCAACTGAGTGTTTGCGTATTCATATGTTTAGAGATTAACGGTATGACATTATTGAGGAACCAATAGTAGTGGCACCTTTGAGGATGGATAGGTTAGGTGAGCATGTCGATGATCACGATCACCACCTAGTTTGGGATAGGCAAGAAGGGTCTAAGTGAATTTCATAGGGATAGAAGAATAAATAAGGATTGCCGACCTACGGGTCGATGATAAGAAGATGTGTTTGTTTATCTTTGGGGCCTAAATAAAACTGAAATATTTATCAACCTTTATTTGAGTTCATTTAGATAATAATAAGAATGTTTGTGTCTTCTCAATGTAGCCTATTGAATCATGATAAAAGACCAAGGTGAGTTTATCAATATAAATATGTGAAATCATGTATCGATTTTAACAACTGATAATGATAGGTTATGATTAGGAGGATTTACAAGATGTAGACCTTGGATGCATGTTCCTAAACTGCTACCTCATAGCCTAGAAATGGTTTGGCAAGGAGGGGCCTAGGACAACCGATCCTAGTCATCTCCCTTAAAGGACCGATATGGGAGAATGAATTAAACAATTTCAACTTGCATCCTAGTTTAGGCAAATTTCAGTTGGTAAAAGTTCATCCAACCTATCTTTCTCCAGGGTAATGTTGTTGGTGTTGAACCTTTAAGGTATTTGGCATTGTTGGTGTGGGTATCTCTATGAATTCTCGAGGTAATAAGATTACTGTAGACACCAAATTTGTGTCTTACGACCCCTTGTGACCCGCATCTCATTTCGCAACCTAACCTCATCACCTAAACCTTACAAAATTATTTATTAATTACCTTATAATTAATAAATCCACATCGCCTTACCTGCCACCTCATTTTGCCACCTCATCATGACCTAGTCCTAACCCTAAAATAATCTAATTAAGACCTATAACTTGGTCTACATCCACACCCATGACTAATGACTCCTTTCTCGGACCCAAAACCGACCTTCTAGTCACTTGACCAAGCCCGCAACTAATCCCTCGGGAGAAAAGGAGGGAAAGTTGGCTATTTTACTAAAAATAGCCCACTTTGACCTGAACCGATACCGGTTCCTACTCGACCGCCGTCGGTTACGTAACCGCCATCGGTTCCCTGTAAATGGACCTCCCCCAACCAAAAACAAAGGTCGAAGGATTTTTGGATCAATCAGGATCATCAGAAGCGATCAAAAGAATCCGGATTTACTTGGCCGAGCAGAGACAAGTGAAGAGACAAGAAGAGTTTGCAGAGAAGGACATCAAGCCCAAGACTGCAACTGAATAACCAGAGCCCTGTGATACTCATCTGATCATCGGGAGGGAGATATCTCATCTTCTGGGTGTCAGGCCATCCTACCTGAGTTCTGCCTTTGTCATCACAGTTCTTGGACCTGCATCCTCGTCAATAACCAGTAAGTTATATCTTGTGTGTTCTCTTTAATAACATTTCTTAGACTTTTGAATCACAGCCATCATAAATCCATTCCTAGATCTACTACCCAGCAACACATTATCATCTAACTATCATTCATTTACCTCTCATCACCCCGTTACCTAATCCCCTCATATACTAGCCTTACAAACAACACAACCACCCTACACACCAACCTTCACCAAAAGTCCCTAAATCATAGCCCCTACCGATATCGGTTATCAGTAACCGGTATCGGTTATTGTGATTCAAAACCAGAAACCAGCCTTTCCCCTACATGTTTCAACGAAGCAATTAAATTGTTATTTTACAATCTTTTGTGTTAATTCATATTAGCAGGGGAACTGACCACCTTCGAAAGGAAGTTTTATATTTCCTGGGCCCAAGGCAGTTCCCTCATTTATTGTCTAATCAAAATCTTGTGGTCTTGTATTCTTATTTGCAGGTAGTCCTTCCAAGACAAAAAGGAGTTCTTCGCAATCAACCTGATCTCTCTCTACGGTACGCGCACACCATCTCGACATTCAACAGGTATTCCTCCTAGCCCTAACCCTTATCTGTTTCTAAAAGGAATGAAAGGATAGAAGCAACTCTATTCCCAAAAGCTGAAACATTCCGAGCGAAACATTTTGGCACGCCCGGTGGGACCCATTTTGGGTTTCTTTCTTTCTTGCTTGCTTTCATATAGGGAGCATACTTGTTGTTTTCTTCTTCTAAAGATATTCACAAGGTATTTTGTTATTTTGGTAAAAGAACTTGCTTTGCTTTTACATCTTTGCATTAGTGAAAGTCATCTCTTTTGCTTCATCGAATATCATTTTCGATTTGGGTTTAAAACACGTGCATCACATTCTTACTTGTTGTTCTCAATTCTAGTGAACATAGATTAAGTAACAGGTCGTACACGTGGGGGTGATATCAACGGTATTGACAAGAAATTAATCTTACTTTCACTGCACAACACATACCGAATCACTTCACAATTAACACAACAGCTCAAACATCCCCCCTTTTTCCGCGGTATTCCTCCGCCCGATTGAGGTAACCTTATAAGCCAAAACAAACTTGACATTTCCCCTAAGTCTTTTGTTTAGGATTCTGACATCATTCTACGTCTAAAGGCATAAGCCCACGATAATTAAAATTAACCCTAGGGTTAGTCTCTGGATTTGCGTGTGCATCTTGCTTGTTTTCAGTTCTGTTTTCTCTGTCATACACTGTCTTCTGTGATCACCTTCAGAACAGTTTGATAAATATACTAAGCATTGTTAACAATCAAATCAGCAGCTTCTTATATTTTCTTACACCAGTCTTATTACACCGACATCGGTTAACTGACCGACGTCGGCTATAGTCTAACCGACATCGGTTATTAGACCGATATCGGTTACTGTCTTTTACAGTTCCTGACAAACCAGCAACCTACCAATTTCACCATTCTGAGGCTGTTTCTGTTCCTGATAGATTGAAACCCTACTGTGTACTCTTGTCCATGGTTGTTATCACTCGGAAGCAAGCCGCCGCCATGGTTTCACATGCCTGCTCTGTGCCTTTTCCTGAATCACCCCCTTCACATTCTATAGGGAACCCTACGGACACCAGTGAGATCCCCAAAATTCCTGTAGGAGATAAGGAATTTACCAAATTTCTGGATGCTAATCCTAGCGCTGTACAATACTATTTGTCTCATGCCCCTGACCGTACACCCGATGGTCAACTCCTTGTTGGCATGCCTATTAGTATAGCTGCTCATTTAGCTCCCACTCCGCCTGATAACACCGCCTTGCTTCCTGCATCTTTAGCCCCGTCTCCCAATCCGACGGCTTTAGAGGTTCATACGACACAGATTGGCTTTCCTTTGGTTAATCTTGGACCCCACATATCATTACCGCCGACTGCTCCTACCTCATCTCTCTTGCAGACTGCTCCGTTCATGACTTGCTCTCTGCCACCTATCCACACGAGCTTTCCTTCTCAAGCTCCGCCTACCTTTTCATTCCCATACACGTATCCAGTGACCTCAACATCTTATATGGGACATCCCTATTCGGTCGCCTCAACATATTCATCCTCCATACCTTATCAACACTTAACCCCACCATTGTCTAGCGGTGGCCCTTGGCCCAATTTGCCTCCGTTTACCACAACCGCGCCATCATCTCATCCAACCACGGATTTAATCAAACAAATGATGGACAAAATGCAAAATCTGGAGGCTTCTGTTTCAGGAAGTCGTAGCGCCTTGACATACGAGCAAGTTTTTCGGGAGCCTATTCACCCTTCTGTCCCCCTTCATTCATATCCTCCTCAATGGGAATTACCAAAATTTACTCGTTTTAATAGTAAGGAGGACCCTCAACAACACTTGCGATCATTTAGACATGCCTGCTATCTGATTGCTCATGAACGATGCCTTACTACTCCGCACCTTTCCCATGTCCTTATCAGGACCCGCCTTGGAGTGGTACAGTGCTTTAACCCAGCACTCAATCTTCTCTTTTAACCAACTAGCCCAATCTTTCTTGGATCATTTCTCCATTAACATTGCCAAGAAAGTATCTATCACTGACCTCTATGCCATCCGACAATTTGAAGACGAATCTATCGCAGATTTCATTGGACGATGGCGGGGCCTTATCAACCAACTTACATATGCCTTGCCTCAGGCTGAACTTATCGAACTTTTTATGCGGGCCTGTGCTAAGCACATTTCTCCTACCCTCCAAATTCAAACTTTCCGCACATTTGATGAGGCCTTTACTATGGCTCGAAAACTAGAGATTCGAGCCTTAGAGGAAGAGAAATTGCGGTTGCGCAACAAAAACCCCAATTTCCGAACCCAAGATTCTACCAACAAACCTAACACCACCAACTCCTCACACATCCACTGCTTCGAAATCAAAAGGAGCTGTCCACGCGGTGATGGTCAAATCTCAAGCACCGTCTAATACCCCACCAAAAACCACCTATAAGTATAAAGCTGAGCCCATCAACTACACTCCCTTGGGAGAAACTTATGGTGTGATATTGGAAAAATTGCTTAAAGCCAGAGCTATCACCTTGCCTCCTGTTAAACCTCACTCCGGGTTTGACTCCACCCGCGCTATACCTTCTTGGTACAAATAAAATGACTTTTGTAACTTTCACCGCGTGAAGGGACATAGTCATGAAAACTGCAAGATGTTGAAAAACATAGTGCAGGAAATGGTTGATGCAGGGGATATAACCCTCGATAATCCTAATGCCCCTGCCAACCGAAATTTGAAAATCTTCAACAAACCATTCCCGAATCACTCTTCTAACAGTAACATAAACCAAGATATCTTAGCCGAGGAGAGTGTTCATGAGATCCATGCAGTCTTCGACTCCCAGCCAAAAGCCTCTATCGAGAAAATTTTGAATCAAGCCTCTTCACTAACACAGGGAGTCCCGAACCTCCTTCACCACCATCAAGCCAAAGTGAAATCATTCCTTTACCCATAAAGGAGTTAACTGCCCAGAGTTCTCTTCTCACAGATGAGTCTTCTTACACCACATCCCTACAAGACTGCGAGCGGATGTTATCTAACTTATCTATTTCCCAAACATCTCCTTCTACCACTCTTGCTGCACAAGAGGAAGGCTCGCCACTCCTTTTGTCATCCTTAGACGAGAAACCTCTTGCACCGACATCACCAAATTCTTTAACCATGACGGATCCTCTCAAACATGCCCTCCTACCTATTAGTTCTTCATCGCCTAAATCTTTTCAGCGACCGGTTGACCTCTTAACACCCATTGATACAGTGCCTCATCTACCCCCTATATCACACCCACAGTGGACCGGAATCACAACCCACCTTTCTTCCATACCAAATTTCCAATTCACACCTGAAGACTGTCATTCTCCAGAAGATAGACGAGTCCTATGGGAACGTTTGAGTACCCCCTATTCTACTCAAATGCAGATGACCGATCCAGACACCTCTACCATATACCCGAAGTGTTTACAGAAACTCAAAATGCCTATGTCCTCACCTTCACCCCCCGCATCTCTACCCAGTATCTCATCCACCTCTTTCAGCCTAACCAAATCTTCCCCTACACTTGGGACCTCACCAATCGTTTGCTCTCTCTGGTAACCTGGGGCACGTTTATGTCACCACTATCCCCTTGGGATATTATTTGATTTGTGATTTAAACACCTATTCTAAGTTTAATTCACCCCATTATATCTTACCCATGAGTAATTAAATATTAACTATTTAATTACACCTCTTCACATGTATCCTAACCACTTATCTACCCCACATTTATCCTATCTATGTATCACCCCTATTTCTCCTCTTCCCCAAGCGGGATATTTCCCATATTTGAGGTGGAGGGATAACTCTTATCTTTCCAGAAATCATTCATTTTGGCCGCCTCAGGAGTCTGCTCCGCGATCGGCGCCGACCGGTACAGTTGACACCGATTTTTAGGAGCGGCGCCGATTATAAATAGAAGCCCAGAACTCAGTTCTGGAGGATGAAAAAAAAAAGACACGCACGAACACGAAAAAACAGAGACAGATCGCGAAAGAAACACATACCGTGAAAGAGAGAGAATGAGAGATTTTGATGCATCTAGTGTCAACATTATCTATCAAATGAGAACGGATCTTGTCCGAATCAATCCCTGAGAGGAGCACCGTTACTCTGTTCTTATCACATCAACATCGCACGTCTCCATTGATTTTCTGGTGACTCTGTTCCTGCATCCAGCATAGGTAGAGCCTTGCCAGTATCTCTCTGGCCTCTGCGGATCCAGCGGACGTTAACGATCTTGCCTTCCCTTTCCGATTTCCAAATCTTCTCGCATTCTGTCTCAGATCTGGACCAGTCGACGCCGATTTAAATAATCGACGACGATTTTAACCAGTCGACGCCGATTTTAAATAGTCGACGCCGATTCTCATAATCGATGCCGATCATCCTGCAGACAGGTAAAAGGACACAGGTAACACAAATCCAGCTTTGTTTTCACAGTTCCCTGTCTTCGGTTGCTTTCTACCCGCTGTTTAGATTCTGTTTATTACTTTGATCAGAAAATCTAGTCCTGTACGTACATCTTTTATCATGTATGCTTCTTTACTTAATTGAAAACGTGGGCTGACATCCGCCGAGGGAGCTCATCGCTTCCGAGACCCGCTTCTCGGGCAGTCCACGTAAATATCTTTTAACGTGGTCTTTTTCTGTCAAGCATCGGTGTCTCGCAGGTTACTTGGATCTATTATGCAGAATTGCTCGTGTGCGCCCGTCTTATCTACATCGGCTTCCTCATCCGTCTACGTCTTCGGATCTTATCCATCAGGTATCAATTTCATTGGAGTTTTTCAGGTTTTTGTGTTTAGTTTGGTGCATTAACTTGGACAGGTAACAAGCGCAAAATCCTTGATCTACATTCTGGCACGCCCGGTGGGACCTAACCAAAGTCCCTTATTGGCAAGTTCATTTCTTTTCTAGTTTTGAGCTTTGTTCTTTTTCTTCACTGATTTCTATCAGTTCTACTTGAACATTTCCTTTCATCGTTTTAATCTTGCTCTTTATGTGAAATTTTTATTTCCTTGAAAATTTTTTAGTTCCTTGAGAAATAGACACATTTCCGTTTCACCATTATTCCGAATATATCTTTCTGGATTTTGTTTTGGTGTTTGCTTAACCTCTTCTTGCGGAGCACTTTGCTTGTTCGTGGGATTGTTCGAGGGGAAGAGCTCAACAACGCGCTTTTTGAATTCCACACACCTTGGAGAGCTAAATCTACAGGTATTTCTCTTTTACGGTGTTTTCTCCTTTTTAGGAACTAAAAAATAAAAAAAAACTAAAAAAAAAAATTCTTTGTTTGTTGTCTATCACATTCGAACATTTCAATTTTTGGTGCTTACAAAGAATTTAATCGCATTTGGGAAAGTATTTGTTTGACTTGTCTTCATCAAAATCAAACACTTCGTTTTTAAGTGCTTAAAAAGAACTTCTTCTTTGTCATTGCTGCTGTATGTTTCTCATCTAGTTTTAATTAGGCTGGAAAATTGATCAAAATCGGTAGTGACACTATTTGATTTTTATTTTTCACCCTTGCACACAAAGCCAAAATCACTAGGTATAAAGCATTTAAACAAAAAATTTCCTTCCCTGGCCTCACCTACTTGGAAGTGACATCCAAGAGGAAGAGCCTACGCGGTATTCGGGCTACGCTATAAATTCACGGAAGTTCTGGTATATATTGGCAAAGCACCCGACTCCCTTATCGCAGCGGTGTGTGAAGTGCATGGGGGTAGGCCCCTATATCTAGCCACGTACCGGTCTTTTACTGAAGTGCCTTCGGGACTCCTCACCAAACATTCCCCAAACCATCCTTAGTTTGGCTATCTGAGTAGTTCCTATTCTAAAAAGCCTTCCCTAATATTTTCTTTCTTAAAAGCATCAAAACTTAAAGGAGATAATCACATGCACTGCTTGAATTGTCTGTGTATTAGTTAGGTCAATCTTCTTTTCTACGTGTTTATGACGGTCATCACTCGGTTACAATCTAGAAGAATGGCTCAACTGGCCCTTTCTTCTTCCGAGATTACCACTAGTGTGGATGTTTCAGCACCCCCCAGATCTTCCTCGGGACCACTTGTTGACTGGTTCCCCATCCTGGTCATATAATCCTTTCTATCAAGCCAAATGTTCAACCCCATCACGTCCAGCTTCCCCTAGTCCTTTAGAAATATCATCTACTTTGTGACTCAGAGTATGTTCCTCGGAGGGGATCCTGAATTTCAGGACGCTCCTCGATCTCAATCTGGTAGCCCTCATGGACTACCTAGTACGCAAGTCTATTCAAATATCTGATCAAGGACCACCAATCAGCAAGTGTATGATTATTCTCGTGAACCATCCTCAGGCCTTTGTAGAATGAGTTAGCATCATCTCTCTCACCTCGAGCCACGGAGAAGGGCGGTGCCCCTGTGCCTCCTTTTTCTCTTCCACCGATCATATCGACTAGTTCTCAAATAGTCTTACCTATTCCTAACACCGCAGTTACCTCGAATATTCCACAACCTACTTCTGAGAGGTCCTCTGCCCTGGCTATAATGAGTGCGTCTGCACACCCGCATATTACTGTTAATTCATCTATGCCCTCCATCGTGTCCCAAGGTCAGTACCCCTTTATGAGTCAACCCCCTCTGAATAGTCAATTGGTTCCTGCTTCTCGTCCTCCAGTGGGTCTTTCTTCCAATGTTCTAGCAATAGTGACCTTCGCCCATCCTCTAGCATCGGCACCCTTAATGCCTAATCCGGCAGTAGAAAGCCTCTTTCTAGTCTTGTTCCCCAATATGTCCAATCAAATTGGCACTCATGTTCCTCAATCTGTCCTGATTCAATCAACAAGCATAGGAGGCCACCAATCACAGGCTCCATCCGTCATCTAACCTTCATTTTCTCAACCACTTATTATCTCACAACCTGCCTATACACAGGCTCCTTCACAGCAAATACCCCACCAGGCATCACCCAGAATGCCTGGTTATTCCTCTTATCATCCTATCAATCAACAGATGAATCCCCAGTTGACACCTCAACAACATCCACCATTTGCTTCTTATGTAGGACATGCCAGTGTGCCTCCTCCTCAATCTAACATGGTTCAAATTCTTTTCAAGAAAATCACAGACTTAGAAGCCTCCACAAAAGGGGCTCGTCCTTCATACTCCTTTGAAGAAGTGTGTAATGAACCCATTCATCCCTCAGTGGCTTTTAAGCCTTATCCTCCCCAATGGGAACTTCCTAAATTTTCAAAATTTCATAGTCGAGAGGACCCTTAAACAACATTTGCGAGCATTCAAACATGCTTGCTACCTCATAGTCCAGGATCAGGAGCTTATGCTCCGTACTTTTCCTATGTCTCTAGCAGGTCCTATTTTAGACTGGTACAATAACATTCCTCAACATTCCTTGTTTTCTTTTTCTCAATTGGCTCAGATGTTTGTTTAAAAATTTTCAATAAATATCTGGCATAAGATCTCGATTACAGATCTTTATAACATTCGTCAATTCGATGATGAGTCTATTACAAACTTTGTCATGCTCGTTGGAGAGGGATAATCAACCAATTGTCTTTCTCCCTTCCTCAATCCCAACAGATCGAGTTGTTTACTCGATCTTGTGCTAATCACATTTCTTCCACTTTAAGGATCCAGACTTTTCACACCTTCGAAGAAGCCTTTACGATGGCACGCAAACTTGAATCTCGCACCATTGAACAAGGGAAGTTAAAACTTCGTTCTAAATCTAAACCAGATTTTTCTCAGTTTACCAAATCAAATCCTTCCACTTCTAAAGACAATAATTAGGGATCCACCAACGCTATCGTATTAAAAACACCACGAGCCGATACCACTTCTAATCAAACACCACGAAGAGACCCCTCATCTTCTCGAAAAGGGACTTCATCATCTCGATGTATAGTTACTTCATGTGGGGGCAATATGATATGCTTCTATGTATGAAAATTTTCTTCATCCTTCATGAAAATCCACATAACTAGAATCTTCCCTTCATTAGGAATCATTGATGAAAGGGAAAAATAAGCGTTCCCTAGATGTTTGGATTGTGTATAGGGAAAATGATTTATGTCCAATATCAAAATATGCACCATATAGGTCATGACATTGATACGATGTCAAGACCTTTAAAAGTATTCCTCTTATTGCAAATTCATGTGAGTAAAGGCGATGTGTCATGGTGCATTCTGGATTGGTTAAAATGCTTGAACAAATCAGGTTAAATAATTCTGGATGTGTTTTAAAAAGTCTATATTCCATTGTTCATGCAATCATCTTCTTGACCCATAATGCTTCAGAGTCTCAAAAATGTGCAAGATACTCAAGTACTATCAGCTTCATCTCTATGGAATGCATCTTCTTTTGAAACTAAGAGCTATCTGTCTATCTGATTTGATGCAAGGGATATGACATGGATGATCTTCTTCCATATAGTCGTCAATTACTTGATATTCTACCATATTTCAGATATACCTGAATCTGATTGTTTCTATAACCTCACATTTGCTGTCAAATTCAACGGATTCATCTCAATCCGCTACACTTTGTCTGATCTTCCATTGCATACCCGAAGTCCAAAGGACAATCCTCATCTGTGTTAAAGAGATCAGACATTCTTTGGCAGTGAGTTGAGGCAATTGAAAATCCCCTCGAGTTTTGACTGTAGATGTATTCTAAGTTCTGTTTGTGCACATGAAAGGTCACTGTTGGAAGTTGAAGAGTGCCCTCAAAAGTGAAGCTCCAGTTGACCTTAAATAATTAGGTTAACAAGTCATGGACACTAGGTGAAAAGAATATAGATCACTCAAAGAATATAATGTGAACATGGTGCATAATCTTAGAGGGTGGATAAAATAGATGCAATCATTCATTGTGAAAGATAGTAGTGAATTCAGAGGTATAAAACAATCATGTACACAAACTGAAACTGATGAACTGATAAACAATGACATAGTTCAAATAAAACAAAATGGAGAAAAATAGCTGCAATCCTTTAACTACCCAGTGGAATGAAACAAGGTCACCAATGTAGCAGTCTAGAATAAACCCCTTGCAAAGTGGATACCAATCAAAAAAGAGTGTAGCACCAACACCTATACGCTCGGTTCCTGAACTTAGACCGAGACAACCGGAATCTAACATTGCATCATCAGTACCCTCCCCATTTGCTTCCCACAAAAAAAGGTTACAATCCCTTTATGCCATGAACTTGTACCATCCCTAAAAAGGAAAGCCCTATTGCGAACCATCAAAGACCCTTGGTGCGTTCCCACAAAATTTCTCTCTACCGCCCATAAAAAGATGGATGGTACCGCATGAGAAGGCATCTTCTTCTACACACTTATCGAAACCATAATCTTCTTCTACAGCACTTTTCACACACTCCAAAAAGTGGAATACCACTAAAAGGACGTCGTCACCTCTTTTATCAGGATCATCATCTTCATACCAAAAAGACAGGGCGCCCTATGTTCCTACCGATACACCTACGTTGGGAACTTCTTCCTCATCTAAATCAATATTGTCTAAATCATCAGTAAAATTCGACCAAGCAACCTCTTTATCTTTGAAGACCACAACACTTGTCACATTTCCATCATATTCAAAATCTATTTTGGGGCTCCCCCTCCACCAAACAATCATGTCTCATTAATTCATCTCAAGACCAAGATGCTACTCCAGATGTCCAAAAAAAAATCAGCTGATCCCTAAAAAGACTGTAAACCTAAACATGACAGGTTCTTTTACCTCGGAAGTCGGTTAAAATAAAAGAGGCGACCTTCATCATCTTATCCTACTTCGCTACATGTTCTCTACACCGAAATCTTCGCCAACTTATCCAATTCTTTCACTCCATATCTCTTCCTCTGATTAAACCTTATAACCTAAAGGAGTTAAACCACTGGTTTAAATCTGATCTGATTGTGCTTACCATCGTGACCTGGGTCATGATACTGAGGGATTGTAAAGCTCTTCAATCTGTCGTCAACAACCTTTGAAGAAAGTGGAGGATTCTTTTTTTTTTTTTTTTTCTTTTTGCTGGAGGAGGGAAGAAACAAGTATTCCTGTCATCTTAGCCCATCTGCGCCCCCCCAACGATACAATCAGACCTCTATGATTCCACTCCATTGATCTTGCACCTTCTCAAATTGACACAATCCCCATATCACACTAGAACCCAAAACTATGAATCCATCTTAACTACACAATATCGACAGGGTTGTCTTTCTGCAGCCCCTAAAGGAGGCCCCTTCCTCATTAGCCCCACGACCTCGGGTCCTTATTCGTGCTTCGCACCTCGGGCTCAAATTCCCGTGTCAGTTGAGGAGGTGTTATGAAAACGCTCACCCAGGTCGGTCAAAATGTCTCTTTGACCTCATTCAAGCCTCTCCACAACATCGCCAGGCCTGATTGATAATCTGGTCGAAGCGCAGGAATTCAGCTGAGCCCAAACCCTTCGAGTTGGTTGTTGGATTAAATAGACATCAACCGCCATTTCTTTTGAAGATTGGAAATTCCTCCTCTTTCTTCAGAGGATTTGGAGGCCCCCTTCTTTAATCACAGTCCAAATCGACAACACTACATTAAATAAACGTGTTATTGATTACAGTGGAGATGCACTAACGTCACTCCTAGCACAAATTCGAGCAACTAAGTTACCAAAGAACGTAGTGTCAGCCCTGCCTTTCACCCTTCGATCATTTAACGATCAGCTAGCAGTTACCTTAGGAACTGTGGTCTTACCCATTCGAGTAGGTAAGAAGCTTGCTTCACGAACTCTTCTACATTGTTGAAGGGAAATTCCACTATAATATGATCCTCGGATGCTCCTGGATTTGCGTAATGCATTGTGTCCCATCCACCCTCCATCGATGCTTAAAATATCAATATGAGGGCAAGATCTATACTCATCCAGGAGATCCTTTTCCTTCCACACAATGCGACATGACCACAGGGTCTTCCCCTCTAAAAGAAAAATGCCTTGTTCTCCCTGATGGGGCCTCATCTTCTTCCATACCTGCAAACCAAACTACTAGATGAACAAAATTTAGAAGATACATTGCAGCGTTTCTCACTAGGAGAGCTTCCTCTCCTTTCTTTTGACAAACCATCTTAAACCTAGTCAGTATGGTAGACCAGACAAATAACCTGAATAACAGCCAGGTCTTGGTCGCATCGTCACCATTGGTCTACCCAATCAACAGACTAATTTCATTTATGGTGGTCTTGATGCGCCTCACTATTGCCGAGATTCTCCTCCTAGGACCAAACCTTACTTAACAGGGTTCGATTGTCTACAGAATCCAACGTTTGCAAAAACTTATCTATATCGATGCGCATGGAAGGGTTTTGGCCTAGGAAAATATGAACAAGGTGTGCATGACCTCGCGTCCATTCCAACTCTCAAGCCACATCAAAAATTTGGTTTAGGATTTAAACCTCTTTCAAAAGCCACCGTCACTATTCTCGATGAGCCTCTTCCTATTGAGGAACCATCTTCTCCCGCTAAGTCAGAAGCATCACTCGATGTGGACGATGACATTTCCATCCCGTCTAACTTTTTTTTTTTATCAATACCATTTCCTTAGGGCCGCTAGCCTATAAGACTAACAACAGGTCCACTTCCATACCGTTAATCTTCCCTGAAATAGTTGGAGACGGACTCTCCTACTATCAACACTATCCACTGTGCAGATGATGATTTTGTCCTCACCTATCTGGGGGCAGAGGATTCCTATCTTCCTAAAACCATTCCTTCTGACACGTCTACGCTTCTCAACGAAGCCACTGTCGACCTTAATATAGGGACTTCTGAAGACCCTCGCATCATTAAGGTCGGCCAATCTCTTAATCCACAGGAATTAGGAGACTTTACCACTTTTCTTTCCAACCATCATCAAGCTTTTGCTTGGGACATATGAGGATATGCCAGGACTCGATCCCGATATTGTGGTCCACAATATCGTTACTCTTCCCAACATCAAACCAGTTAAACAAAAATTACGTAAAATGCACCCTAGAGTAGCCCTTCTTGTTAAAGAAGAATTGCAGCGCTTGCTCTCAGCTAACTTCATCCAACCCATCGATTATCCACAATGGGTTTCCAATGTAGTACCAATAACTAAAGTTACTGGGAAAATTTGAATTTGTACCGACTTCCGGGATCTTAATCTTGCTTGTCCAAAAGATGCTTTTCCTCTACCTAATATCGACCAACTCATGGATTTAACTGTGAGTCATGAGATGCTTTCTCTTATGGATGGTTTCTCTGGGTATAATCAAATTCTCATCGCACCAGAAGACCAACATAAGACTTCTTTCATAACTCCTTGGGGGACCTTTTGTTATTGGGTCATGCCTTTCGGTCTTAAGAACGCTGGAGCAACCTATTAGCGAGCAATGACCTACATCTTCCATGATCTCTTATACAACTGTGGAAGATTACGTTGACGATCTCCTCGGAAAATCCAAACATCGTCAGGATCATCTTTTCATTCCTTGCACCTCTCTTTGAGAGGCTTATTCACTTTTTCTTCGTCTAAATCCATCTAAGTGTGTGTTTGGTGTTCTCACTGGTAAACTTTTAGGTTTTATCATTTCCATTAGGGGTATTGAAGTAGACCCTGCAAAAATAAAAACTATCCTTGAGATGCCTCCCCCTTCTAACTTAAAGCAACTCCGCAGTCTCCAAGGACGTCTTCAATCAGTGCGTCATTTTATCTCACAATTGTCAGACCGTTGTCAACCTTTTCACCATCTCCTCCGTAAGAATGTTCATTTTGAATGGGATGAACATTGCCAAAAGGCCTTTGATGATCTCAAAGCTTATCTTCTTTCTCCACCTGTGCTTACACCTCCACGCGAGGGGGAGCCTTTCTATCTTTATATCTCTGTGACTGACCATGCTCTGGGAGCCATGATCTCGCATCGGGACACTTGCGGTAAAGAACAAGCTATCTATTACATCAGTCGCACCCTCCATGAGTATGAAACACGTTACTCCGAAGATGAAAAGCTGTGTTGTGCTCTCTTCTTCGCAACTTCTAAGCTTCGTCATTACCTCCTTAATCACAAAACTTACATTGTCACAAGTGTCAATCCACTCAAGACAATTCATGCAAAGCATTATCACAATGATCGTATCACTCGTTGGCTTATGCTTATGAAAAAATTTGATCTTGAGTTCATCCCGCAAAAGTCTATCAAGGGTCAGGTTATTGCAGATCAATTAGCTGATGCTTCTCTCCCAGACACTCAAGACCCCCTTGCTCAATTCCCCGATGAATATATCCAACAAATTGATTTTGGTCTATCCCCATGTAAAGTAAAGCTCTTCTTTGATGGATCCAAATGCCAGCAAGGGGGAGGTGCAGGTTTCGTGATGATTCCTCCTTGGGGTATGCCTATCCCAGTCACACACAAATTGAACTTTGAGTGCACCAATAATATGGCTGAATACGAAGCTCTTGTCTTAGGTCTTCAAAATGCCATTAATCTCGGTGCTCGTCATATTGACATCTTCAGTGATTCTAAACTCATCGTTAATCAAGTCACAGGTGTCTATCAATGCAAGAATGATATCCTTCAAAAATATCGTGATATCGTTCTCGTGCTCAACTCCAATCTTTTGATAAATTCACTATCCAAGCTATTCCTCGCACTGCGAATTGATTTGCAGATACAATGGCTTCGTTAGCCTCACTTATCCCACCCTTTACCGAGGACTCGCGACTTTATGTGGTTGTACAACGATTAGATCAACCATCTCATCTTAGGAAACTAACTTCAATCCATGCTATCACAACTCATACTCAGGATGAGTGGTATCAACAGATCGTTGATTATCTATCTCATTCAGTGCTTCCTCCAAATTTGACTCCCAATGGTAGAAGATATTTTATCCTACGCGCTAACTCACTATACTATTCTACGTGGGATTCTTTACAGACGCGGCTTTGATGGTATTTTTCTTCGGTGCCTCAAAACCCTTGAATCATCTAAAGCTATCCAGGAGGTCCATGACGGTATCTATGGTGGACATTTTAGTGGCTTAGCCGTATCTAAACGTATCTTACGTTTGGGATATTATTGGCCTTCTCTTAATCGAGATTATTGTGAATACACTAAGAAATGCGTTAAGTGTCAACAACATTCCAATCTCACACATATCCCTAGTCAAGCTTTACAACCTACAGCGGATTTTTGGCCTTTTTCGCAATGGGGTCTTGATCTCATTGGTCTCATCAATCCCCGTTCTTCACAGCGTCATCATTCTATCATTACTACCACTGAATACTTTACTAAGTGGGTGGAGGCTATCCCTCTTTCTTCAACAAAAGGCTAAACCCATAGTTGATTTCGTCTATCAACACATCATTTGTCGCTTTGGCGTTCCACACAAACTCATCACAGATAATGGTAAGTCTTTCAAGAACATTGATTTACAGAACCTCTGCAACGCTTTCAATATCAAAGCTCAGCTTTTCTTCTCCATACTATCCTCAAGCTAATGGCCAGGCCAAATCTTCCAATAAAACTTTGCGTAATATCCTCGCAAAGGTAACTAGTTGCGCTGGTAGGGATTGGCATTTACATATCCCTTTTGCCCTCTAGGCTTATCGGACTAGCATCCGTACTCCTACTGGTGCTACTCCCTTCTCTCTCGTCTATGGGTCTGAGGTTGTTCTTCCTTTGGAAGTCCAAATCCCATCTCTCCATGTTTCTCTTAGAGAATTTGTCTCCTGATGAGGACTATCATCAAAATCATCTAGCACAACTTGAATTATTAGATGAGCGGCGTCTCAACGCTCTTGAACATCATCAGGTCTATCTTGAGCGTGTCAAACGTGCTTATAACAAGCACTTGCAGCACCGTGATTTCAAAATTGGTGATCTTGTTCTTAAAGAAAATCAAAATATCACTACACTCGAAAGAAGTCAACATGGTAAGTTTTCTCCCAACTGGATGAGCCCGTACATTATCACCCATAAATATGGGTCTGGGGCTTATTGTTTATCCTCCATAGATGGTATACCTGAAGTGGAACCTCTTAATGCCTTGCATCTACGGCCCTTCTACTGTTAAAATCTATCTTACACAAGTCTAGTCGCAACACAGATCTTTCATCCATCTAAACAACCAGTCATATACTTCCATGGTGATTCGAAACTATGTGGTTCTCCACCTATTGCCTCTTTTACCTTAAATATGAGTATCGCGGCTCTACTCATTAGCATGTTTCTTATGGATATATTTCTCCTCATGGTAGGAACACCTTAATCACTGTTTCATTCTGTCCCAAGTGCTTATCTTAATCGGATCTACTCGGGGCATGAGTGTATGCTCTTTTATGTTCTCTTCCCCTCCATCTGATCTATCTAGGTCTAAACTCAGCTTCTTCCAAAAAAGATTTAAAAAAAAAAAAAGAGATGCTATCCAAAAAGATAGACTGATCCCTTGAAGGAAAGCTACCCATACATTATCAAATGAATCAAAAAGAAAATATATAGACCATGCCCTTGAAGGATGGCTATCATCAAAATTCGAAAAATATAGACCATACCCTCGAAGGATGGCTATCATTAAAATTCAAAATACAGACCGCTCCCTTGAAGGACGGTTGTTTCTCAAAGAAATATTCAAGGCTTCTTGCAATTGATTAGCCTTTCAGTCAGTT
This sequence comes from Taxus chinensis, assembly GCA_019776745.2. Lineage (NCBI taxonomy): Eukaryota > Viridiplantae > Streptophyta > Pinopsida > Cupressales > Taxaceae > Taxus > Taxus chinensis. The sequence goes on from JAHRHJ020000133.1 coordinate 263,590, forward strand.
TATACATTTTTTAGCATCACTGAAAGACTTCCCGTATTGATCAGTCTTTCCATATCAAGCAAACTTCCCGCCTTGATCAGTTTGCTTTTCTGCCAGAAATCATGAAGCTGAGATTTAAGACCTTTTGTCGATCATATGGAGAATCCTATTTTTCTACTATAGACATGTATTCTGTCCCTTGTAAATTTCCGACAAGATGCTTACTTACTGCTCCTTTCGTTTCCCTCCTAAATCTGTTTTGCGGTTAGTTAGTGTCAGGCTTATTTTAACCCCATATAGGGCCTTACATTTATGATCTTGTGGTTTCCTATCCATATTCTATTCTATGGTCGGTTGGGAGTTCAACTTATCATTTTTTTTTCTTATCCGGACATATTTTCTTTATTTCTAGTCAAGGTTGTTTTCACTACATCCTTGGCTCCCGCAAAAAGTATTCCCCATTATTCTTTGTTTATTCATCCAGTCAAATTGACATTTCACATGTTAATTTAATCAAAATTTATCTTCTATCTAATTTCATCTTACCTATCAAAGCATGTATTGTCAACACATATGGATCTGGCTATCTATTTTCATCAAAATTAAATTAACATCTCAAGCATGCCGAGTACTATCAGTCACATCTATCCAACTATCCATCAAACCATCTAAAAACTTGTGCATCCACGTTACACTACATCTGTCTATATCCATTTTTCATCAAAATTAAAATCCATACATCAATCACATCTATCTATCTATCCATCGAAATATCGAAAAACTATGTACATCCAAGTTACACTACATCTATCTATCTCTATCTTTCATCAAAATTATATCCACACATCCATCACATCAAATCACATCTATTTCTATCCTCTATCAGTCTATATCTATCCAATCACATCTATTCAACTTGTATCAGTCCATATCTACACTCACAATTACACTACATCTATATCCATTTTTCATCAAAATCAAACGCATGAGAACAATTATATGACAAATGACATGATGAATCCATCTATCCATCATGTGTATCTGTACAACAAATATGGGTACGCTTTCAAGTTACACTACACCTATCTATATCTATGCCTTTCAATCAAAATTAAATCACTACATATCAATCACATCAATTTATCAATCACCTATCTAGTCCTCTATGTCTGATGTTCATCCAGGATCACTATCTCCTTTACAATCTCTCAGCATATGTCGATATGGATCACAGGTTACGCTACATCTATCCATGTATATCAAAATTAAAAACAGGAGAACAATCGAACTAAAGGAAATAATGAATCTATATATATACATGAGTGTCTGTACAACAAAAAATGGGTGGCTCTCAATCAAGCCATCTATACAATCCTTCCAATCGAGGCTACATCCTACACTAGATACACAATACATCAGGATATCGATCTATATCGTAAAATCTCTCGTGGAGGACACTATCTCCTCCACCCTCCTCTAGGTTGTCTCTCCTGGCTGCCGCCTATCGAGCTAGACGCACCTCTGCTGGAGGCCTCTGCCCACCTTGGTCTCTCCAGTAATCGGTGTCTCAAAATCCTCCTCATGGGTGATGGTCATCTCCCTCGTCCTGAACCAAAAAGTGCACGTATGGCTATCCCACCGTCGCACTAGTGCCCACATCAGCTCTACATCTCGCTAGGGCACTCGTCTGTAGTACCGGAAGCCCCCGAGCCCGGCTAACTCTAAATGCCGCCAATCTGCATCAGTCACATCAGGGAGAATAGTCTCTAGTAACTCGGGAATAGCATCCCTCATGTGTAGAGCCTCTGGTGCCTGCACCCACGACATTAAGAGCAATATTAGCCTCATATTTACCCAAATCAGAACATCTAAAACCAAAACAACAATTTTATCTATTCCAATCGGCATCGATTTAATAAAATCGGTAGTCGTTTATTTCTAATCGACGCCGATTACTATACCAATCGACGCCGCTCAAACAACAATCGACGTCGATTATACCAATTGACGCCGATTGACTCTCCGGACATAAATCGGACCCTGGCCTCCCTCGAAAGCCAAAAAAAAAAAAGAATAAAGTAAAACGGGTTCAAGAAGAACCACTTACCCCAAGTCGTGTCCTCCTCCACTTCTGACCACTTCCAGAAGCTTCCATGGTGCTCAAATCAAATTTTTGACTCTCTCTGAATCAATCGTCACGGTGTAAATAAATCGTTCACATTTTCTGTTCACATATTTATATGTGCTTTGAACGGTCGGCGCTGACTATTTTGGGTCGGCGCCGTTTATTTAGATCATCGACGATTAGTGTAATCGCCGCCGATTTTCCATATCTGTTTTGCCATAGTGTTGATGCTTGGCTTACTTATTTATCTGATCATTATTGTGCGCTGAATGTTGCCTTTTGGCACATATTTTCGATATCACCGTCCATTTCGAGTTTGTTCCCTTTGCATGGGGCACTCGTACTTTTTTGGCAGCTTAGAGTTAACGGGTCTGTAGGCACTAACGTCGTCTGCTTTGTAGACCATCTGGTTGTCTCTCTTTAGATGCTAACTATTTTGCAGCCCTCCTTACACTCATGGGTCTATAGGTACTAACGTCGTCTCATGAGGAGACCGTCTAGTCTTCCCTACCAATGTGAGTTCCTTAGGTTGCTGCCTCTTTATTCATGTTTGTACATCATCAATGATCAGATCTACTCCAGACATCCAGCTGGGGCATCCCACATTTTCATCTACCTTTTTTCAAACTTGGGATCGTTTGTTCTATCACCCATCCCATCCCTAGTTTGAGGGGGATCACATCATCACTTTTTCTTCCTTTCTTCCATCTCCTTGTTTTTGTCTCATAACCTTGCTTATCGCAAGTTACTTGACAAAAAGGGGCAAAATGTAGACACCTAAAATTGATTATCCAATTTGGTGTCCCTCACGTGCGCGTTTGCCCTCTTAGGTAACCTGGGGCACGTTTATATCACCACTATCCCCTTGGGATATTATTTGATTTGTGATTTAAACACCTATCCTAAGTTTAATTCACCCCATTATATATTACCCATGAGTAATTAAATATTAACTATTTAATTACACCTCTTCACATGTATCCTAACCACTTATCTACCCCATATTTATCCTATCTATGTATCACCCCTATTTCTCCTCTTCCCAAAGCGGGATATTTCCCGTATTTGAAGTGGAGGGATAACTCTTATCTTTCTAGAAATCGTTCATTTTGGCCATCTCGGGAGTCTGTTCCGTGATCGGCGCCGACCGGTACTCGGTCGACGCCGATTTTTTAGGAGCGGCGCCGATTATAAATAGAAGCCCAGAACTCAGTTCTGGGAGGACGACAAAAACGGAGAGAGAGAGAGAGACAGATCGTGACACAGAGACATAGGTTGTAAGAGAGAGAACGAGAGATCTTTTAGCATCAAGTGTATCTAAATGAGATCGGATCTTGTCCGAATCAATCCCTGAGAGGAGCACCGTTACTCTGCTCTTATCACATCAACATCACATCACGTCTCCATTGATTTTCTGGTGACTCTTTTCCTGCACCCAACACGGGTGGAGTCTTGCTAGTATCTCTCCGACTTTGGCAGATCCAGCAGACATTGACGATCTGGCCCTTCGCTTTCTGATTTCCAAATCTTCTCACACTTTGTCTCGGATCGACGCCGATCTATATCAGTTGACGCCAATCTTCATCAGTCGATGCCGATTTTAATAGTCGACGCCGATTCTACCTAATCGACTCCGATCTTCCTGCAGACAGGTAAAAAGATGCAGGTAACACAAATCCAGCTTTGTTTTTCACAGTTCCCTATTTTCTGTTGCTTTCTGCCTGCTGTTTAGATTCTGTTTATTGCTTTGATCAGAAAATCTAGTCTTGTACGTACATCTTTTATAATGTATGCTTCTTTACTTAATTGAAAACGTGGACTGACATCCGCCGAGGGAGCCTATCGCTTCCCGGATCCGCCTCTCGGGCAGTCCACCTAAATATCTTTTAACGTGGTCTTTTTCTGTCAAGCATCGATGTCTCGTAGGTTACTTGGATCTACTGTGCGAATTGCTCGTGTGCACCCGTCTTATCTACATCGGCTTCCTTATCCATCTACATCTTCAGTATCTTGTCCATCAGGTATCGATTTCATTGGAGTTTTTCAGGGTTTTTTTGTTTAGTTTGGTGCATTAACTTGGACAGGTAACAAGCACGAAATCCTTGATCTACAATAGGCATTATTTTGTTGATTATGTTCAAGGGGATTTTGGGCATGTTTTTCTTGGTGATGATGAGCCTTGCAGTATAGTTGGAAAAGGTTCTGTTTAGGTTAAGATGCAAAATGGGAATACATGGCTATTGAAGGATGTCAGACATGTGCCTACATTAAGGAGAAATTTGATATCAGCTGGGCAATTGGGAAGTGATGGTTGTACTGTGATATTTACAGCTGACTCTTGGAAGGTTACCAAGGGTGCTCTTGTGGTGGCAAGAGGTAAGAAGGTTGGAACCTTGTATTTAACCACTGATAGTACTAATGATTGTAATCTTGTGGCTTCAAATGCAGATACAACATTATGGCACTATAGGCTTGGTCATATGAGCCATAAGGGCATGGACATCATAAAGAAGAATTTTCCTGGATATACAAAAACAGGTTTGGAGTTCTGTGAGAACTGCATATATGGGAAACAAAAGCGAGTAAGGTTTCTCAAGGTTGGACCTACGAAGAAAGAGAGTAAGTTAGAGCTGGTGCATTCTGATGTGTGGGGGCCAGCTCAGGTATCATCTCTTGGGGGTTCAAGTTATTATGTTACTTTTATTGATGATGCAACAAGGAAAGTTTGGGTTTATTGTATTAGAAACAAATCTAATGTATTTGACACTTTTGTTAAATGGAAAGCCTTGGTAGAGAATGAAACAGGTCTTAAGCTAAAATGTCTCAGGTCAGATAATGGAGGGGAGTATTACAACAATGAATTTGATGATTACTGTTCTAAGAATGGAATCCACAGGCAAAAGATGGTTCTAGGAACTCCGCAGCAGAATGGGGTGTCAGAAAGGATGAACAAAACAATAATGGAACGTGCTAGGAGCATGAGGATACATGTAGGACTGCCTCTTTATTTTTGGGCAGAAGCGGTGAGCACAGCTATGTACTTGATAAATAGAGGACCCTCAAGTGCCTTGGATGGAGGCATACCTGAGGAGGCTTGGTATGGTAAGAAATTCGATTATTCATTTCTTAGATTCTTTGGATGTGAGGTGTTTGTTCATATTGACAAGGATGATAGGACCAAGCTAGAGGATAAATCAGAAAAATGTACTTTCATTGGTTATGGTGGTGATGACTTTGGATTTAAATGTTGGAGTATTAAGGACAAGAAAATCATTCGGTCTAGGGATGTGGTCTTTAATGAGAAAGTCATGTATAAGCAACAGTTGCAGGAAAACAAGGAAGAATCCAAGAAAGAATATGCAGTGGTAGAGGATCTTCCAGATGGGAAAGTGACCCATGAATCAGTTCAGGAACCTACTCAACAGGAACCCCAAACTCCGATAATGAGGAGGTCTTCTAGGGTAAGAAAAGAACCTGAACATTTTTCTCCTTCTCTTTATTATTTATTACTCACTGATAGTGGAGAGCCAGAGAGCTTTGATGAAGCAATGCAGGTAGATGCCAGTAAGAAGTGGGAGCAAGCCATGGATGAGGAGCATAAGTCTCTCATGGAGAACTAGACTTGGGATTTGGTGAAGTTACCGGAAGGCAAAAGAGCATTGCAGAACAAGTGGGTGTACATAAGTTAAAGACAAAGAAGGAGGAAAGAAAAGATATAAGGCCGGGTTGGTGGTCAAGGGGTTTGCACAGAAACAAGGTATAGATTTTGATGAGATTTTTTCTCCTGTAGTAAAAATGACTTCTATTAGAACTGTTCTTGGAATAGTGGCAGTAGAAGACTTGCACTTAGAACAGTTAGATGTAAAGACTACATTTCTCCATGGTGATTTGGAGGAGGAACTATATATGCAACAACCAAAGGGATATGAAGTCAAAGGTAAAGAGGAGATGGTGTGCAAACTGAAGAAGAGCTTGTATGGCCTGAAACAAGCTCCACGTCAATGGTATAAGAAGTTTGATAGCTTCATGATGGAGCAAGGTTATATTAGATGTCATTATGACCATTGCGTGTATACAAAGAAATTTGAGGATGGAAGTTATATTATCTTGTGTTTGTATGTTGATGACATGTTGGTTGCAGGTAAAAACATGTAGGAAATAAAAGTACTCAAGAAACAGCTAAGTGAATCCTTTGATATGAAGGATTTGGGGGCAGCCAGACAAATCCTTGGTATGAGGATAACTCGGGATAGGAAGGAATGGAAGCTGACTTTATCTCAGGAAGAGTACATTAAGAAGGTATTGGATAGGTTTAACATGCAGGATGCTAAACCGGTTGGGACTCCTTTGGCAGGCCATTTTAAGTTATCAAAGGAGCAGTGTCCCAAGACAGAGCAGGAAAGAAACCAGATGTCCAAGGTACCTTACTCATCAGTGGTTGGCAGTTTGATGTATGCTATGGTGTGCACTAGGCTTGATATTGCCCATGCAGTGGGAGCTGTGAGTAGATTTATGAGTGATCTAGGTAAAGAGCATTGGCAAGCAGTAAAGTGGATCCTTCGGTATTTGAGAGGGACCATGGGGACAGTTTTGTGCTATAGTGGATCAGACACCACTTTACGTGGTTATGTAGATTCAGACATGGCTGGAGATGTTGACAGCAGGAGGAGCATGACAGGTTATATTTACACTGTAGGTGGGACAACAGTGAGCTGGATTTCATGACTACAGAAGCTGGTGGCTTTATCAACCATGGAGGCTGAGTATGTTGCTGCCACAGAGGCAAGAAAAGAGATGATTTGGTTACAACAATTGCTTGAGGAGTTGGGGCATAAGCAGGAGGAATGTAAGTTGCATAGTGATAGTCAGAGTGCTATACACCTAGCTAAGAACTCTGCTTTCCACTCCAGGACGAAGCATATATAGTTGAGATATCACTTCATCAGGATAACTTTGGAGGAAGATAAGTTGAAGTTGGAGAAGATTCATACCAGTTAGAATCCTGCAGACATGATGACCAAGGTGGTCACAAGGGATAAACTAAAGCTATGTTCAGCTTTGGTTGGCCTTCGCGGATGACAGTGAAGGGTTGAGAAGCTTGCTCAGTGGAAATCAGTCTCCAAGTGGGAGATTGTTATGTTTGTGGAGCCTATTTTCATGTTAGAGTGTGGTACACCTTCTATGTGTTACACTTGGGTATTTTTATACGGATCCCACTCGCCGGTGAAATTTTCATGGGAAAATTTTGGTTTATTAACCCATGGGTAATGGGTAACCGTTATGGGCTGTTTTTGGGCCCATGGTTTTTTGGTACCCATTGTTTTGTAAACCCACCCATGGTTTTTAGTTTTTGATGTTTTGATACCCATGGTTTTGTATCATACCCATGCTTAAGCAATTTTATTTATAGAGTATGGTCTTATGCAAGGTTTATATATGTATGATGTGACAAGCAAATGTATTGCAGATGTGTTTTGAATTCAGGTGTGAATTTTGTAGAGTTTGTTGAGCATAGCTCCAAACAGATCTGGGTATTGTATTGAGAGAGTGGAGGCTTGTAATAAAATCTGAGCAAGTGATTCTTGGTGGACGTAGCCCAAATTGGGTGAACCACGTTAAATCTTGTCTCTTTGTGTTGTGTTATTTATTCTACACTTTTATTTGAGATCTATAATATTTTCTGCATATTAGTTTCTACTGTTGCGATTTGAGGGATTATTCTGCATATTTTATCTCTTATTTCCTAACAATCTCCCATGTCAGAGACCTCTTATATAGTTATAGTAGGATTTCGTGAAGAAGACATACTGACCTTAGCAATGATTTTGAATAATGGTACATGATGAGCTCTTTGTCAAGATGAATACATCGTGAACCTATCCTACATAAATGGATTTGATAATGCACTATATGTGGGTGGAAGAAATATCTATAGATAGTTTATATGGAAATTTTTTATGCTATCTTTCCACTAGAATTGTCAAACAAGCCCTTATAATATGTATCTAACAAGAATCAAAGGTATTGTGCTACTTATGTGAAACATAAAAGGTATCCAAGCCCATTAAGATACCTTGACAAGTGATTGGAATCGAGCTGTGATATTGTTCCTTGGTGTCCCTATAATATCTTGGAATACTCGCATCACCTTGACTAGGTACCTATTATCTCTTGAAAGTGCCAGGAAATGTTGACTACAGGTGTTTTATCTTCAAATGATCTCAACTTTCAAGACCTGGTACCTAGTATTTAAACCCTACCTACATATTTTGAGGTGAAAAGTCTCTGAAAATGCTAATAGGTCAGTGACATTAGTAGTTTACATACAGTGGATTTTTACTAATGCATCTTTAGAACTGTACATTCACCTTTGCTTACCATCTAAATGGAATTTTTGTGCACTTTCTGACATAGGAAGATATCATGTGCCCTAGAATGCTGTTATCTCTGGAAAGCACCCTGTAGATTGAGATGGGTGGAATACTCATTAGTTTATATTGGAATAGTCCAAAGGATGCTATTATCTCTTGAAAGTGCACCCTATAGAGAGATGACTACAGGTGTTGCACGAAATTGATCTCTCTCTTTCGTAGATACAATGCAAACACCTCAGGTTTGTGGGTATACCTATTTTGAGGTGAGTCTCCAAGTATCAAGGCCGGTTCCTTATTGGTGTATCCTAAACTGATTTCTGGGAGTTTGAGAGTAAAAGATGACTGTAAGAATGATTAAAACTAAGGTGATACACCAAATTTGTATGAGGGATTTGACTGAGTATATGCACAACTGATATGTGAAGGATTCTTGATGCACGAACCAATAGTTTTTTCTGTAGAATATCTAAGGGAAAAACACTTGATGAGGTATTGAGGGAGGATCACAAAAGTACTAATAAGTTAACATGCACATTAAAAATTAAGCAGAAAGGACTAAATTTTGCAGCAGGGTAAGGTGGTTGATCAGGGAATTTGCATTCACAAGATTAAATGATAACATACACAAGACTGCAAAATAACTTGGAAAGGCAGAAAATACTTCACACTCAGAGGGAAAAACTGGACAAAAATTACTTCAGTACTCATATATCCAAAATTCCTCCACCAGAATCCTTTGTGCTTTGCAAAGGCACACAATATATAGAAAAATAAATTTTCACCCCCTTCCTAAAAATAGCCTAAGGCTGTACTCGCCCATGCATCCTAATTTTATCCTTTATTTAATAATAAATAAAAGGATAAAATAATACAAACTAGTACAAGAGGCATTAATAGCCTTTGATTACATCTCAGTCAAATGAAGTTGACTGTTCTATTTTTAATAAAGCTAGGTGAATAATTTTGCCAAAAATAAAATTTATTGCTAGGCAAGTCTCTCTCCATGCATGCAACTTGTCTCTTCTCTATTTTGTCTTCTTGTGAAGCATGCAAAAATCCAACTCTCTGTTTGTGAAAAATAAATTACATTAATTGCAATACTTTGCAAAATAATTCATCCAAATATCAACCTGACCTGGGTACCTTTGTCTCTGATGTTGACATCATCCTATTTTCTAGTGTTGCATAAGTGACATTCTGCAAGTCAACTTACCTCCTTGAAGTGGGGACCACCTCCAATCTACTTGGTTTGGCCACCTTGATGGACTTAGCAATATAAAAGGGTCGACCATTTTACATGACACATGCCACTATATTCTCCACCACCTTTAATAAATAGTCTGCATGTATATATGTGTCGGTATCTTATTTTAGTTTGGAATTTCACCTTTTCGGTGATCATGTAAGGCATAATTTGGTTGCATTTGAATTTTTGAGCATGCACTATAGTTGTTAAAGTTCAATGCAATGATATTTTATTTTATCTGATGACATGGGCTGGCCCCCTTTACACGATGACTCACCCCTTATACGCTTTGTCGGTGGCAATCTGACCTAGGCTGAGTTTCCTTTGATATTTGAAATGGAACCTACACCATTGATATTTGTACCGATTGGCCGGATGTCGCCGATCTTTGACCCATGATTAGGGTTCAAAATTTGCATTTAAAATGGTTGGTGGGGACTAACTATGGTTACTTTTTTTGATCTCTTTGCATAATCCTTAGCCTTTGATCTATGTACTTGGATGAAGCTTGATCATTGATGCTTGACCCTCAGTTAGGGTTTTATTAACTCACCCTTTGAGTTGGTATGGTAAAGGAAAACTTGAACCTAATGATCATTTCATTCAGATTTGGTTTGCAGGTGAAGCCCTGGAAAAATTTTCTCGATGCCATTACTGAAGCCCTTCAAGCTTAGATCTCTTGCAAAAAAAAATGGTTTCTGAATATGGTTGATTCGTATTTCATGCTTGTTTCTTTGGCGAGCTCAGCTCTTGCATAAGATTTTAAGTGTTTTTTTGCCTCTATTAAGCTTTTAGTGAGATCTTAAGGCCACCATTTCTGATCATTTGGTTTTGTATCCGAGCATGCTCCTTTTCTCAAGGATGTGTGGGTGTCGAATCTTTCACTCAGCTGTGGTATTTTAGATGAAGTATCCACCATTATTTTGATCTTGAGCTTGGATTTTTTTATGGCTGGTATGGTTTAGATTTTGAGCTCTCAGCTACTCCTTCTGAGCAAGATTTGGTTGATATTTTACCAGTTATCATCATTTTAGAGCTCTGTTATTCTACAAAATGGTCTTTATAAGTTTTTGAAGCTCTATAAAGTCATGTGGCCACTATTTCCGTGTTTTGTGAGTAAACCCTAGTTGATGTCGACTGCCATGAGTGTTCATTGGTGAGTTAATTCTACTTCTGCACATGTAAATTTCCATTTCATCTTTCCTCCTTAGATATATTTTTGAAAATTTCAAGATGTTTGTGAATTCTGTAATTTCTTGATACCCATCCATGGGTTTTCCGACTAGTGGCCTAGATCTGTACTGTGATATTGAAACTTGAATATTATTTCAATATGAGAGATGATTTTCTTTGAAATACTCAAACATATTTTAACCTGGATATGCATGTGTTTCCTGATTCGAAGATCCTCCACTTGAGTTGTGCTCTAAATGTTATTTCAAACTCTGTTCATTTGGTAATTGTTTTATTTTCTCTCCTCCTTGCACCTCATGTGATCCCTGAGCTTACCCTCATCCATTTGATTTCTTTTCTTGTGGTCAGGGTCTCCAAGTTTGCATTGAGATTTTTTGAATGTTTCTCCTTTTTAATTCCACATGGATTAATCTCTGAACATTGATTGTTAACTCAGTATGAGTTAGGTCAAACTGTGAAGCTCGACTTTTACATATTTGATCCCTGTAAGTCTATGACTTGGTAATTTTTCCTGAGATTTTTGGAATTGCCCATATATTTACATTTTCTAAATCCCTGTGCGAGCTATTAGGAGGATTCTGATATCATTAATTTGAGATTTCAGTGGATGCTTGATGTAACTAAAAAATTGCTTTAAAGTTCTGTGTAAAATTAGTTGTGAAAACTGTAGATCTGAAAAATCAATTATCCTGAGTTGTTTAAATGTCACAAAAATGGAGAAATTATACTCCTGTAGACTTCTTTAATTGAACTCATCCTATTGTAATAATGAGCATGATCTTTATCATTTCCTTTTCTGACTCTTTCAAGTCTTAATGTGCATGTAACTTTGATTCAAGGTTTTCCTTTGTAAGCTTGTGATCTGAATGCTTATGGGGTACCTCTTTTGAACTGAAATGATTAGACCTGAAGGCTCATTGATGTGAGTGATTGGAATTCTTCATTCTTTTCCATTCCTACAAATTTCATTCTCCTTATCACAGTCACTTGGTTTGATCTGTGAATAATTTTTGTTCTGAGATCTTGAGTATACAGTTGATCCACCATTGTATTGTAAATCTGCTGTACTTTTGTAACTTGGTAGTAGTCTGAAAGAAATATTCTTCTGATAATCTGTGTTTCACCTTGATATCCTTGGATCTGGACCTTTTCCTGAGTGTGGTTATCTTCCCTTTGCAATAATGAGCTGGAAGTAATAAGTTTTTCTTTTAAAATCTGTATCATGCTTCCTTGCATTCATGTTTGTACCTTTTGATACAACATCATTTATGATCTTGATCATTTCTCTAATTTGAAACTTGTGAGTACTATTTCAGGCATAAGCCTTGTTTCCAATGCTTTATTTCCTTTCTGCAACTATTTCTTACTTGGATGCTTGCTGGAAAATTTGAAATGTTGATTTTTATGGCGAAGCCCTATCAAAATTTTCCCAGAATCATTCTCTATAATGTCTTTTCCAGAAATAGTAGTTGTATTTTCTGATCCTAAAAATAGAAAGTAACACTTTTCTTGCTGAACTGATATAGCAATTGAGAACTAAAATCATGTTAGCTATTTATGTTGATCATGTAATGCTTTTCTACTTCCTATATCACTTATTTGATTTGCATAGTTTTTTTAAAGCATGTAGTAATTGAAAAAAACATGATGAAAAGTTGTAAATGTCCATTTTACATGGCGAAGCCCTGGAAAAATTCTTCCATAATCTTCTCTCTCATCCTGTTTTAGCTGTAATCCCTTCTTTCCATTTAGCTTCAGCTTCTTGAAATCTGATTCTTCCTCTTCTGCTGCAACTAAAACAAGTGTTTATATCTTCCACTCTCTCTTTTGCACTGAAACTTCTTCCATTTCAGAACAGCTATTGGAACTTTGAGTTACATTCTTCCTTTTCTTGCATGCACTTATGACTTGTCTATTTTTCTTTTTGGCTGCAACCTGTACCTGCACACTTAGGAAAATAGTTAGAAAATATTTAGGCTTTTTGGCCTCTCTTATGTCCATGTTTTCTTCTCTTTTCTATTTTTTCTTTCTGAGTGAATAAGCATGTATGCTAATCCTTCAAGTAGAATACATCTCATGTTGCTTAGGGGAAGATTCATATGCATGAATTAGGATAGTGTAGGAATATGGTTTGATCCCTGAGCTCGTAATGATTTAGTTATTTTTACTTTTCAGGTACAATGGCTTCTATAATGAAGATGAAAGAGAAACAAAAGCTGGAGATGAAGATGCTTCAAATGAAGAAAAAAACCCCAAGGCAATGATGGGTTCACTCATACTCCTTTGCTTTCTCTTTCATGCATGTGTATCTTTCTTTTTAGTAGTTATATTTTACTTTTTAGTTACATCCCACAACTTGTGTGGGAAAAATTTAACTCTCCCTGTGAATAAAGCATTGAATTCTGTAAATGAGTTGTATATCTCTTTCTGCATTTCTACTTTCTGTATGGATTGTATAATGAACTAAACAACTCAGTAACATAATTGAATGTCTTAATCATGAAGGAAAGAACATTGAATAGAACTTGTAACATTCAGTAATGAACTCTGATTTTCTGTAATCTACACTTATGTTTGTTGTTCCAAAACTTTACACTTCACCTACTCTGCAATTAGATGTTCTCAACAAGACAACACAACTGTCCTTCTGGGGCTTGTGTTCTTTTGCTGAGGATGGTCATGAAATTTAGACTATGTGATCTGTTACGTTTTGTAATAGCACACATAGTTGCAGATTTCATGTAATCTTTTAAATAAATCAGCAGTAACGACATAATCTGATATAATCTCCCCTAGCTTAGGTATACTTCACCAATGCTATCCATCATAACAAAGTTTTGAGTTGCCCATTTTTACACAAGTGCAAAAATTGTCAACATTTCTAGTGATCCTGTAGGGAAAGTTGCCTGCTAGCTTATATACCAGTGCCTTGCTCTTATACATTGGGCATGGAGTCCAAACATGTAACAACAATTTTCCTTTTCTGAAAAGTCCAACCTTTCCAAAACAAACTAAAGCTAGGAAAGGATCTGATACACTTATTGAATTGAAAATAATGCAATGTGTAAAAACTACACTTATTGAAGGGAAATCCTACTCTAACAATCACTGTAAGATTTTCAATAACAGTGTTTGAGAAACATACCATTCACAGGAATGGGAAGTTCCTCTCCATTCAGCTTCGAAAGATGAAAAGCATTGTGTTCTTTGCAAGCTGAAATCATGTAAGGACCACTCCAGAGTGTATCAAACTTTGAGTGTCTTCCTGGCTATGCACGATCAACATCCTACTTTAACACAATATCTCCTTCATTGAAGACTCTGAATTTGGCTTTCTTGTCAAAAGTCTTCTTGATTTGTTTCTGATTCTTTTCCATATTTAAATGAGCTTGATCTCTTAGCTCTTGTAATTCCATTAACTCTGCATAACGAACCTGTAATGGTTCATTCTCAAGTAGCTCCATTTGATGCAGCAAATCTAATGCGGGTAACTCAACTGAAATAGGCATTCTTGCTTCTTTTCCATACACAAGTTTGTATGGTGAATTGCCAACTGATCTTTTAGGAGTCACTCTATCAGCCCAAAGTGTGGAATTCAACATCAGATGCCAAGCTCTTTGATTATCCTTGAGTGTTCTTCTGATGATTCTTAATAGATTCTTATTAGTACTTTTAGCTAAGCCATTACCTTGTGGGTAATAATTAGATGAAGAACTTAGATATATTCCATGGTTGACATCCCAATCTGTTATCTTTGCACCAAGGAATGCTAAAGCATTATCTGATATGATAGTTGCTGGAACACCAAATCTGTAAACTATTCCTTCATAAAAGGATAGTATTGAAGCTTCATTAGCATATTTCAAGGCTATTGCTTTAGTCCATCATGTAAAATAATCTGTAGCAGTTAAGATCCACTTATGTCCTTGTGATGAAGGTGGGTTTATCATGCCAATAAAATCAAGACCCCACTACATAAAAGGTTGATCAGCTGAAATAGGCTGTAAAGGCAACGAAGCAAGATGTTATTTTCCAACAAAGAAAGCACATTTCTTACACTTTCTAATCCATTCAAAATAGTCTTTGAATATGCTAGGCCAATAGTAACCTACTTTCATAATTTTTAAGGCTGTAGTACGTGCTAAGAAGTGACCTCCTGTAGGTCCTTCATGGAATTCTGATAATATTTTTTGAATTTTATCATAATCAACACATCGCAGCAAGATCCCATTTATATCCCTTTTGAACAACACACCATCAACGAAAAGATAAGGAATAACTTGTAATATGAAATATCTTCATTTATTCTTATCCATACCTTCCGGATAGGTGTCATGCTGTAAGTAATTAACCAAATCAGTCATCCACCTTGATTCTTGGATCTCTCGAGCAAGTTCAGGTTGCTGATTTTCTGGTTGGACCATGATATTTGATTACTGATACGCAATATCAGCATGCTGTTTTGAATCTTCGGGTTCTGCATAGCTTGTTGTTTTTCCATATCAGCAATTAGATGTTCACATAAACCTTTACCTCGAACTGTCTTAGCAACCCGGATATCAACATCATATTCCATAACCTTTGTTATCTAGCCTACTCTTTTCTCATTTAATTCTTTATTTAAAAGGAAAGCTTTCACACTTGGATGAGAAACAAGAACATGAATTTTATTGTTTGAAAGCATGTACTTGAAATTCTTTAGTCCTCTGACTACTGAAAGTACTTGTTTTTCAAGGAATGTGTACCTTGTTTCATAATCATGCAAACTCTGTCTGAAGAAAGCAATTGGCTGCTCAATATTCTCATCATTAACCTGAGTTAAAATAGCTGAGATTGTTTCAGCTCCTGCAAGTGCATACATTGTAAAATCTTTATTGAAATTTGGATTTGCAAGAGTAGGAGCCTGAGAGATAGCTGCTTTTATTGCTTCAAAACCTTCCCTTCCTTCGCTGGTCCAAGAGAAATTTTTCTCTTTCTTTAGCATAGCTTTGAGTGGTTTAACCAATGCTACAAAATCTGGAACAAATCTTCTAACAAAGTTATATTTTTCCAAGAAAACTTTGTAATTCCTTCTTATGATGAGGCAATGATAGCTATGATATGGCTTTGATTCTGAAAGGATCAATTGCTAAACCCTTCTTTGAAACAATATGACCAAGTAATTTACCTTGATGTACTAAAAAGATAGACTTCAGTGGATTCAAGGATATTCCAAATTTCCTGCATAACTGAAAACTCTACCTTAAGTGCATCAATGTTCTTCTAATATTTTGAGAACACGGTAATATCATCCAAATAAACAAGAATACATTTATTTAATAAGCTCCGAGAAATCCATGTCCATTACACGTTGAAATGTTGCACCAACATTTGAAAGACCAAAAGGCATTCTTTTGTAAGCATAGGTACCCCACTTGGTGGTAAAATTTGTTTTGTATCTATCTTCTTCTTGGACTAAAATCTGATTATATCCACTGTAACCATCTAGAAGAGATAGTCTATCTGAACCTGAGACTGTTCTCAAAATATGATCCATATTCGGGAGTGGGTAATGATCTTTTAATGAAGCTTTATTAAGATCTCTGAAATCTACACATAGTCTGATTTCACCATTCTTCTTCCTAACAAGAACAAGATTGGCTACCCAACTTGAATGCTTAACTGGAAAGATAATACCTGATTCAATCAATTTAGATAAATTTTTCCTCATCAGAGGTTCTATTTGGGATTTACAGGCCTCTATTTTTGTCTTACAGGCTTAGTATTTAGATGTAACTCAATTGTATGTTGTGCTAGACTGGGATCAAATCCTTTCAAATCTTGATATTTCCAAGCAAAAGCATCCTTAAAATATTTGCAAAGATTAATAAATGACTATTTTTCGGTTAAGGAACATACCTTTCCAAGAAATAACTTTTTCCCTTCATCAACTGAGATTTCTTCATAATTATTAGCATGGGTTGACATCTTAGTCTTTATCTTTTCTTAATTGATCATCAGTACTGAAGATGTATTCCAATGTGACTAGACCTCGAGGTAATTTATTTGTCTTTAACTGAACAATCTGATCACCATATAAATGTTGTAACTTATCCTGATTTACTGCAGAAAAATTCAGCTTCTTGCTGCAAAAACCTGTAGATTTGATCATCACTTTCAAAAACTTGCCAATTTGATTCATTATCAGGTATAGAAGGCCTGACAATTAGCTTAATATGAGGCTGAATTTTGTTGTTTTCCATCTGTTCCAGCACTTTGAAACTAGCACCAACTTTTGCAAGTCTATTTGGGTGCTTGTTTTCAGCTCTAGGAATAGACTGAATATTAAAAGCTTCAAAATATTCCATTAAGTCTGAAAATCTATGTCTGTAAAACTTCATTAGTTGATTCTTACAAACATTAAAGTTTTTTACTTGATTGATAACTAACTCAGAATCACCAAAGATTTGTAATGTGCTGATACCTCTCTTTCTGGCCCAAAGTAAGCCATGAATTAATGCTTCATATTCAGCTACATTGCAAGTACATAAAAATTGGAGACTCAAAGCTGAGAAATACCTTTCGCTTGTTGGGGAAGTGAGCATCAAACCTGCTCCCTGTCCTTTCTTGTTCTTAGCTCCATCAAAATGAAGCTTCCAAATCCCTTCTGTTGAATTTTCTATTTTGGACAGCAAGGGAAGTGGTGTATTCTCTTCATGCATACAATACACACCAAAAATATGTTCTTCAACTTCTTTAAAAGGATCATGGGCATGTTCTTCAACTATATTTTCATCCATAAACATGTTAGAAACACCATCTAATGCTGAAACCTGAGCTACATCATCAAAATCAGATTGCTCTAAAGCTGAGTAATTAGCTACTGCATTTAGAGAATGAGGCTCAATATGGAATCTAGCCAATGGTTCTAAATTGATAGTAACCTTAGTTCCATAATGTGTAGTAAAAAATAAGAAGGACCAATCTGAAGAGAGATAACCTCCTATTTTCACTATGAAATCTCTAGATAAGCACAAGGCAAAGTATGGAGGTAGATCCACAACAGTAACATCTTGCAGAATAGAAACATTTGGGCAAGCATGTAACGTTACCTCTAAATTTTTTATTATACCAACTGTATTAGTTGCAATTCCATCAAGCTGTAAGACACTCCTTTCTCTAGGCTCATACTATAAGCCTACTTTTTCTGTAATCACTTTTGGCATAAATGTGCTACTTGCACCACTATCCACCATGCAATTATGAACTAGATTTCTCCAATAATCAGTGATAAATAAAATGGTGGTGGTTTCTTAATGTCATGAGCATTCAGAACTTTCTGAACCATCCACTTAACTTCTTTAATACGGTCTTGCTCAAACATTCCAAGGACCATGTCTGTCTTCTGAACTTCCTTTTCTGTTGTATTTGAAGAAATTTGTAGCTTAGCTAGTTCATGAGAAAGTAAATCTTGTTGTCTAGAATACTTAGAGCATCCCACATTGATATGTTAACATTATGCTTTTTCATTACATCAACAATGTTAAAAGAAGCAACTATCTTAGAGATAGAATCAACTATTTTAGAGTAAGCCTTGGAAAAAACTGATTCTGCTTCAACTACCTTTGATATCTGAGGTATAAACAGTCTTCTTGGATTAGGTTGTAGCTATATTTGATGACTTTTATCAACTAGGACACTTGCTGATTTTTGAGGAACAATAGGGTTGTTAGTTGACTTTGGGGCTGTAGATGTTGTCTTGTCAGTGACAGTAGGATAGGATAGGCCTATTTTGTTGCTTTTGATTTTAGCAGCCCTCCCTTGAGCTCTAGTAGTGATTGCAATGAAATCCTCCTCATTAAAACTGACTAAATTTTTTCAGGTGCTTTCTGGACATGAGTCTCTTGCTGCCCACCCTCCATTTGAGGCATAAACAATGTTTCAGATTGAGGTTGTGTAACAAGATTCAGATTCAGAAAAGTGTTTGGGCAAGTTGCAGCTGAATGAGGTTGATTGCAAGGTTGACACCACTCCTCTATAGCCATATTAACTGGAACTAAAGCATTAGAAGAACTAGGAGCCTTTGGGTCAAATTGCCTTTGCTAGTAAGGTTGCCTATAATTTTGATTCTGTTGATAGGGCTGCCTGTTTTGTTGATTCTGTTGGTAGGGTTGATAAGGAGCCTGGTAGGGTCTGCTAGGTAATGCAATTTTGTTCTCAATTGAAGTCAATTTATTTCCCATAGTCTACAAAGATTTGAATACATCATCTGATGGAGCTACCATAGTGGGCTCTATGATTGTAATAGGCTAAGGAAAAGGTGCTAAATCTGTCGAAAAAGGCATTGATGGCCTTGGCACCAATTTTCCAGCTTGAATAAGGATTTTTTCAGCTCGGATAGCAATATCATAAGCTACTGGGAGTGTCTCTCCACCCATTGACTGAATCATAGTTGAGATCATTGTTTAATGCTCTAAGATAATAAAGGAAAGCATGATCAGCTTGAGGCTTGACACTTGCTGGAATTCTCTCCCAAGTTCTGGAAAAGTGGATATTGAAACTGGACATAAATTCATTTGGAGATCTTTTAATAGTAGACAATTGTTCAATGAGAGACAAATGATCTGAATTATCCTGGAACTGTTTCAGCAATTTTTCACCTAAGTCATCCCAAGTTCTTATGCTGCCAATTTCTAGGTTTCTATACCATTGCAAGGCTTTCCCTTTAAAAGATGCAGCTAAAAGTCTTAAAGCCACGTCTTCATGAGTGATATTATGGACTGCACATAGGGCTGCAACATATTTGATATGTTCAGCTGGTGTAACTTGATTTTCACCTGTGAATGATGGCAAACTTTTCATGGCAGCATTAGGAATATCATGGTAAACTGGGATTACTAATGGGCTGCCATTAGTAAAGGTCACAAAATTCCTAGGAGGTTGGATAGCCATTTGAAAAACTGGGATATTAATTGAGAAATTGATACGTGGTGAAGGAATATCAGGAGGAGGGTTACCAAAACCAGGTCTATTATAAGGTAAAGTATTACCAACTCTTCTCCTTCTAGCAGAATTCAAAGGTAAAGAAACAAACTTAGAAGGAATTCCTCTTACCGATGATCTTGTAGTCACTTTAGGCATGGAACATGCTGCAATACTGGTCTGAAATCAGCTTTATGGAGTCGCCAAAAGATCATAAAATCTTTAGAATAAATTAGCTGCAGTTTGCTCCCGAAAGTGACTTTTAATTTGCTATAGATTTGTTGTAGATCTGAAACTTGCATGCAGATCTGATTCATTCTCCCACTGGGTGTGCCAAAAACTGTTATCTCTCGAAAGTGCACCCTATAGAGAGATGGCTGTAGGTTTTCTAAGCTTGCACAAATGATCTCTCTCTTTTGTAGATACAATGGAAACACCTCAGGTCTGTGGGTATACCTATTTTGAGGTGAGTCTCTGGTATCAAGGCCGGTTCCTTATTGGTGTATCCTAAACTCATTTTTGGGAGTTTGAAAGTAAAAGATGACTATAAAAATGATTAAAACTAAGGTGATACACCAAATTTGTATGAGGGATTTGACTGAATATATGCACAACTGATTTGGGAAGGAATTTTTGATGCACGGACCATAGTTTTTCTACAGAATATCTAAGGGAAAAACACTTGATTGTATTGAGGGAGAAATCACAACAGTACTAATAAGTTAACATGCACATTAAAATTAAGCAAAAGGACTAAATTTGCAGCAGGGTAAGGTGGATTGATCAGGGAATTCGCATTCACAAGATTAATATAACATACACAAGACTGTAAAATAACTTGGAAAGGCAGAAAATACTTCACACTCAGAGGGAAAAACTGCAAAAATTGCTTCAGTACTCCTATATCCAAAAGTCCTCCAGAAGTTTTTTTTTGTGCTTTGCAAAGGCACACAATATATACCAAAATAAATTTTCCCACCCTTCCTAAAAATAGCCTAAGGTTGTACTCACCCATGCATCCTCATTTTATCCTTTATTTAATAATAAATAAAAGGATAAAATAATACAAACTAGTACAAGAGGCATTAATAGCCTTTGATTACATCTCAGTCAACTGAAGTTGACTGTTCTATTTTTAATAAATCTGGGTGAATAATTTTCCCAAAAATAAAATTGCTTGCTAGGCAAGTCTCTCCCCATGACATGCAACTTTGTCTCTTCTCTGTTTTGTCTTCTTGTGAAGCATGAAAAAATCCAACTCTCTGTTTGTGAGCAAAATAATTACATTAATTGCAATACTTTGCAAAATAATTCATCCAAATATCAATCTGACTGGGACCACCTTTGTCTCTATGATGTTGACACTCATTCTATTTTCTAGTCCAAAAGGTTACAAAAGTGATTGCATAAGTGACATTCTGCAAGTCAACTCTACTTCCTTGAAGTGGGGACCACCTCCAATCTACTTGGTTTGGCCACCTTGATGGAATTAGCAATATAAAAGGGGTGACCATTTTACATGACACATGCCACTATATTTTCCACCACCTTTAACAAATATGTGCATGTATATATGTGTCGGTCTTTTATTTGAAAGTGTATAGTTTGGAAATTCCCTTTTCGGTGATCATGGAAGGCATAATTTGGTCCGCATTTGAATTTTTGAGCATGCACTATAGTTGTTAAAGTTCAATGCAATGATATTTTATTTTATCTGATTTGATGTGGGAATGGCCCCCTTTACATGATGACTCACCCCTTATACGCTTTGCCAGTGGCAATCTGACCTAGGATGAGTTTTCTTTGATATATGAAATGGAACCTGTACCATCAATATTTGTACCAATTGGCCTGATGTCATCGATCTTGACCTGTGATTAGGGTTTAGGCTTTACATTTAAAACAGTCGGTGGGGACTAACTACGGTTACTTATTTTGATCTCTGTGCATAATCCTTAGCCTTTGATCTGTGTACTTGGCTAAAGCTTGATCATTAATTCTTGACCCTCGGTTAGGGTATTATTAACTCTCTCTTCGAGTTGGTATGGTAAAGGAAAACTTGAACCTGGTGATCATTTCATTCAGATTTGGTTTGCAGGTGAAGCCCTGGAAAAATTGTTCTTGACGCCATTACTGAAGCCCTTCAAGCTCAGATCTCTTGCAAAAAAAATGGTTTCTGAATATGGTTCATTCGTATTTCATGCTTTGTTTCTTTGGCAAGCTCGGCTCTTGCACAATATTTTCAGTGTTTTTTGCCTCTATTAAGCTTTTGTGAGATCTTGAGGCCGCCATTTCTGATCATTTGGTTTTGTATCTGAGCATGTTCCTTTTCCCGAGGATGTGTGGGCATCGAATATTTCACTAAGATGTGGTATTTTAGATGAAGTATCCACCATTATTTTGATCTTGAGCTTGGATTTTTTTATGGCTGGTACGGTTTAGATTTTGAGCTCTCAGCTACTCCTTTAAGCAATATTTGGTTGATATTTTACCAGTTATCATCATTTTAGAGCTCTGTTATTCTACAAAATGGTCTCTGTAAGTTTGTGAAGCTCTGTGAAGTCATGCGGCCATTGTTTCCAAGTTTTGTGAGTAAACCCTAGTTGATGTCGACTACCACGAGTGTTCATTGGTGAGTTAATTCTGCTTCTGCACACGTACATTTCCATTTCATCTTTCTTCCTTAGATATATTTCTGAAACTTTCAAGATGTTTGTGAATTCTGTAATTTCTTGATACCCATCCATGGGTTTTCTGACTAGTGGCCTGGATCTGTACTCTGATATTGAAACTTGAATATTATTTCAATAGGAGAGATGATTTTCTTTGAAATACTCAAACATCTTTTAACTTGGATATGCATGTGTTTCCTGATTCGAAGATCCTCCACTTGAGTTGTGCTCTGAATGTTATTTCAAACTCTGTTCATCTAGTAATTGTTTTATTTTCTCTCCTCCTTGCACCTCATGTGATCCCTAAGCTTACCCTTGGCCATTTGATTTCTGTTCTTGTGGTCAGGGTCTCCAAGTTTTCATTGAGATTTTTTGAATGTTTCTCCTTTTTAATTCCACATGGATTAATCTCTGAATGTTGATTGTTAACTCAGTATGAGTTAGGTCAAACTGTGAAGCTTGAATTTTACATATTTGATCCCTGTAAGTCTATGAATTGGTAATTTTGCTTGATATTTTTGGAAGTGCCCATATATTTACGTTTTCTAAATCCTATGTGAGCTATTAAGAGGATTCTGATATCATGAATTTGATATTTCAGTGGATGCTTGATGTAACCAAAAAATTACTTTAAAGTTCTGTGTAAAATTAGTTGTGGAAAACTGTAGATATGAAAAATAAATTATTCTAAGGTATTTAAATGTCATAAAAATGGAGAAATTATACTCTTATAGACTTCTTTAATTGAACTCATCCCATTGTAATAATGAGCTTGATCTTTATCATTTCCTGGTCTGACTCTTTCAAGTCTTAATGTGCATGTAACTTTGATTCAACGGTTTTCCTTTGTAAGCTTGTGATCTGAATGCTTATGGGGTACCTCTTTTGAACTGAAATGATTAGACCTAAAGGCTCATTAATGTGAGTGATTGGACTTCTTCATTCTTTTCCATTCCTACAAATTTCATTCTCCTTATCACAGTCACTTGGTTTGATCTGTGAATAATTTCTGTTCTGAGATCTTGAGTATACAGTTGATCACCGTTGTATTGTAAATATGTTGTCCTTTTGTAACTTGGTAGTAGTCTGAAAGAAATATTCTTCTGAGCATCTGTGTTTCACCTTGATATCCTTGGATCTGGACCTTTGCTCGAGTGTGGTTATCTTCCCTTTGGAATAATTAGCTGGAAGTAATAATTTTTTCTTTTAAAATCTATATCATGCTTCCTTGCATTCATGTCTATACCTTTTGATACAACATCATTTATGATCTTGATCATTGCTCTAATTTGAAACTTGTGAGTACTATTTCAGGCATAAGCCTTGTTTCCAATGCTTTATTTCCTTTCTACAACTATTTCTTACTTGGATGCTTGCTGGAAAATTTGAAATGTTGATTTTTATGGTGAAGCCCTGTCAAAATTTTCCCAAAATCATTCTCTATAATGTCTTTTCCAGAAATAGTAGTTGTATTTTCTGATCCAGAAAATAGAAAGTAACACATTTCTTGTTGAACTGATATAGCAATTGAGAACTGAAATCATGTTAGTTTTTTATCTTGATCATGTAATGCTTTTATGCTTCTTGTATCACTTATTTGATTTGCATAGTTCTTTTAAAGCATGTAGTAATTGAAAACAACATGATGAAAAAAGTTGTAAATGTCCATTTTACATGGCAAAGCCCTGGAAAAATTTTCCCAGAATCTTCTCTCTCATCTTATTTCAGCTGTAATCCCTTCTTTCCATTTAGCTTCAACTTCTTGAAATCTGATTCTTCCTCTTCTGCTGCAACTAAAACAAGTCTTTATATCTTTCACTCTTTCTTTTACACTGAAAATTCTTCCATTTCTAAACAACTATTGGAACTTTGAGTTACATTCTTCCTTTTCTTGCATGCACTTATGACTTGTCTATTTTTCTTTTTGGCTGCAACCTATACCTGCACACTTAGGAAAATAGTTAGAAAATATTTAGGATTTTTGGCCTCTCTTATGTCCATGTTTTCTTCTTTCTTTTCACTTTCTTCTTTCTGAGTGAATAAAGCATGTATGTAATTTTTCCTTCAAGTAGAATACATCTCCTTGCTTATGGGAAGATTCATATGCATGAACGTAGGATAGTGTAGGAATATGGTTTGATCCCTAAGCTTGTAACTGATAGTTTACTTTTTTACTTTTCAGGTACAATGGCTTCTATGATGAAGATGAAAGAGAAACAAAAGATGGAGATGAAGATGCTTTCAAACGAAGAACAAAAACCCCAAGGCAATGATGGGTTCACTCATACTCCTTTTCTTTCTCTTTCATGCATGTGTATCTTTATTTTTAGTAGCTGTATTTTACTTTTTAGTTACATCCCATGGCTTGTGTGGGAAACATTTGACTCTCCTTATGAATAAAACATTGAATTCTGTAAATGAGTTGTATATCTCTTTCTACATTTCTACTTTCTATATGGATTGTATAATGAACTAAACAACTCAGTAACATAATTGAATGTCTTAATCATAAAGGAAAGAACATTGAATAGAACTTGTAACATTCAGTAATGAACTCTATTTTCTGTGATCTGCACTTATGTTTACTGTTCCAAAACTTTACACTTCACCTACTCTGTAATTGGATGTCCTCATCAAGACAACACAACTGTCCTTTAGGGCTTGTGTTCTTTTGTTGAGGATGGTCATGAAATTGTAGACTATGTGATCTGTTACGTTTTGTAACAGCACACATAGTTGCATATTTCATATAAGATTTTCAAATAAATTAGTAATAATGACATAATCTAATATGATCTCCGATAGCTTAGGTATACTTCACCAATGGTATCCATCATAAAAAAGTTTTGAGTTGCCCATTTTTGCACAAGTGCAAAAATTATGAACAAAAGCTCTATCTTCATGCAACCTTTTTCTTATTTTTCTTCTTCATCTTCAACCAAGGAGAATCAAAATTCTTCCTATATCCTTATGTTCTAACATTTTTTTCTAGCTTATATTAGCTTATACAAATTTAGGGCACCTTACCTATGCAGTTATAACCTTTAGATCACCTTTAAATAAAAAGTTAGATCTAATTCCTGTGAGTTAAATATAAAATTCTATACATAGGAAATCGATGCCAGTTCCTCTGCTGACTGATGGCATTTCCTATGTTGACTGATAGCAGTTTCTCTGCTGATTGAAAATGGTTCCTCTTATGACTGATAATGGTTATCCAACTGACGGTAGTTACTCTCTAGACCAGCCACATACAATGCATGCTCATTATGAAGAAATCTATCTCCATAACCAAATAATCTCCCACTTGGAGATAAATTGTTGAACGTATGTACCTGTATCTATACATAATTTTCCTCTACATACCATGAAGAAAAACTATTCTTTACATCAATAATTCTCTGAAGTAATCAGGAAAATTAAACCAATAAGATAAAAATTCATGAATTACCATATAAATTCATAAAGCTACTAATTATCCTTGATACATGAGCAATCCATACATCAATCTCCCACTGAATCATAAAACCAATCCTCTTATGCAACAAAGCTACCATGACTAACACACCTATAAGAGCTCCCACTAAAAATGAAATACTGAGCTTCAATTGAAACCATAACCATAGCTATAAAACCAACCATGTTCTCCCACCATCTATCCATGTCTCCATGAAACCATCAATGCAACTGACCAAATACAAGTCAAACTAGAATATGCATAAGGAAAAATAAGATCATGGGAAAATACAACCCAAATGAGTTATAAATGCAACTAGTGGGTGATCAATCCATAACACCTGCATAAGTCAAAGAATCCAAACACTTTAATCTGCCAATTCAACCTTACATAGCTACTTGCATTTCCAATACAATTATCTGTAGAAAAATATCCATCATGGAGTACCATAGTAACAAGAGGATATACAAACATCCCCTAATCATACTCAAGGAATCTCAACCATGCTCGTAGAAATCCATGGGAAAAATAAACATCTACATCATCATACACTCAAAAATAGAATATGTACACATGTACATCCATTCACATCACCAAGCTCTCTAGAATATCCAAATATTTCACTGACTAAATCCAAATCCACATATGAATCATGTTCTCAATAATGTCAATAACAACAACCCTACTAACCAAGTTACTAACAACTAGTGCTAGTACTTGCAAACATGTCATCAACATACCACAAAAACTATCCAA
The DNA here is from genome assembly GCA_019776745.2 of Taxus chinensis. Classification (NCBI taxonomy): domain Eukaryota; kingdom Viridiplantae; phylum Streptophyta; class Pinopsida; order Cupressales; family Taxaceae; genus Taxus; species Taxus chinensis. Next base: position 290,354 of record JAHRHJ020000133.1, read on the forward strand.
GATGAAATCAAACAAGGGCAACCTCAATAAGATGTAAATATACACTACTGTCACACTATAACATATAATGAAATGATGTCCTCCTTTACCCTTCAATGTCAATAACATTTCTCTCTTCTTCACCTAGGTTAACAACCATCAACTGTCATCACATACGGATATCCAGGCACCACAAAGTAAAACTATAAGTGACATCATCATGCACTAAAAATACCTAAAATCCCATGAATGTCGTCAAAAAAAAATTGTACGTCGTTCCACTCTGAATAGTAGCATAGTACTCTCAATCCGCATGTGCATACGTGTTCAAACAGTAATGCCAAAAACCATGGCTTATTCCCACTCAACATGGACTCCATTGTACTACGCTAACCTTCAAGATTAAAATCTAGTATATATCAGTGAGAAATAAAAAAATGAAAGAACATATAAATTGATTCCCTTCTTAACAAAGAATACATATACATCACATAATTTTGGACTTCTTGTGAAGAAGAAGAATAACCTTCTTCCAATCCATGTGTAATTAAAATATTTTACTACTTGCATCTGTGTCTAAACATGAATTTTCATTGAGGATATGATCCTTAGACTAGATATCCTTGTCCTCAAGATTCCAACACATCAAAGAAATAAAATTCAATCTCAGCAAATTTTCATGGTGTAAATTTTACTTCTGAACAAAATCCAAACATAATATCAATGATCTCAAACATAAGAAATAAAACATGAAACATATAGAGATACTTGACTCAAAGTCTCACTAGACTAATTGAGCCCACTTTTTACTCTTTTTGATTCATTCACTGAAGTAATCTATATTGTTTCTTCCCTGTATAATCAGTGAAAGAAACTCAATCCTCCAAAAAAGGACACTAAATCTTCCATGCCATATCCTATTATAAATTTTTTTTACAGATTCACTGCAACAAAGATAGAACTTAGTCTCCTGATTGATACTGGTTCCTCTTTGACCAACCTTAGTTCCCTGATCGATGTTGTTGCTTCTGGAAAAAACAAAATTCCAACAAACTAGGATGGTACACAAAACAAGGTGCCTACTCTGACCAAATCCGGTAGCTGTGCTGAGTGAGTCATTTCAAGAAGCACCCAAATCTAGTAGAAAAACTTAACAACCAAAATACATGAAAATAAATTATAATAATATAAAACACATCACCTTACCAACACCAAGAAAATCACCACATACTTGAACTTAAGTACATGCTTCTCTAATGGAAAAATTATCTACGTTCTATGCTACAACCTCTTTATTGAAGCCCGTGCATCTAACTACACCAAGGATGCATAACTTCGCATTTATCTCATACTCAGGTCTGTAATCCCAAACCATGCATGTGCATCCAAAACATAGAATCACTGTAATAGAAAGGTAAAACCATACCTATATAGCCCAGATATTCAATCTGAATAACATGCTTGTGCCTCTAAGACCTAGGGACACATCAGTAAATAAGACACATTCCATGCATCTCTTAATTTATTGAAATATGTGATTTTCTATTTCAAACTAGGTTTCCTTGTAACCGATAATGGTCACTCAATAACTGACCATGATCACCCTGTAACTAACCACAGTCACTCTATAACCGACCATGGTCACCCTGCCAGCATCGATTGTAACCTAACTGATGCTGGTCACTGTATTCTCTAGCAACCTCACATTTTTATCTTCCACTTGAGATTTAAATCTCTTCCTATGATTTTCACATCAAGAAAAAAACCCCTACTCTCATACACCTATTAGTAAACCAATAACAATATACTAAAGCAAAACCTTTCTTTGAAATAACCATGCTCTTATACCATTTTTTGGGAATTATGAAATGCAGAAATATAATCAATCCCATGATCTAAAATATACAACATTTTAAGTGTAAACTAGATAAATCCAAATAAAAACAAAGTGCATAAACATAACAAACCATGTACCGTAGTTCACCAAATATGGGCTATGTCCACCAAAGATAGAGATCTTATTTATATAATGAAACAAGAGTACAAATCAAATGTTTTTCACAGGAGTATAATCAATCTCTCCAATATTATCTCCTCTAATAGATGTCTAAATGAATCTCCATGAGTGCACTACTATTGTGCCTCCAAACCAAAAAAAAGATCTCACATAACCAGAAACTAATGCGTCTCCCACTGTGTAACTAAGGTCTCCATTGATATCTGCAAACAAGACCTCCTACAGTTGGGTCTACTAATGTGAAACCAAAACTGTGCACCAAGAAGTAAGTCTCTCCTCCATCTCTACCCTTCATCAACCTGTGCATATAAGAATGACTTCCTCTACAAATATTTGGATTCTATTTGTACCCACAAGCTCTCCAACGAGCTACAATACTAGATCTCATATGGATCAAAAATATAACATGATCTCATGGATCTATAATACAATACATCACAACAAATTATTGATCTACAAGATGAAAGACTGTGTGCTTTGCATACTATGCAAGCCATTACATTGAGACAAGACAATATAAAGGAAATATAGTAGAAGACATAACCACCTTCTCACCTTTCAGATGTACCTATTATTTCCTTTATTCCATATTCTCTCCATTGAATTCTCTGTCTTCAAGCAACCTTTTTATAGTTTTTATTCTTCTTCATATTTAACCAATGAGAATTAGAAAAAACATTCGTCTATCCTTATGTTCTAGCCCTACTTTTCTATCTTATATAATCTTATACAAACTTAGGGTACCTTAGCTATGCATTTACAACCTTTATATCACCTTTAAATCAAATGTTATATTTAATTCCCATGAGTTAAATATAAACTTGCATGAACATGAAAACAATGTCGGTTCCCTGACTGATGGAAGTTCCTCTACTAACCGAGGATGGTTCCAATGATGACTGAAGGTTGTTTCTCTGTTGACCAATGATGGTCCAGCCAATTGAAAAAAGTTACTACTCTAGAAACCAACCACCTACAATGTATGCTCATTTTGAACAAATATATCTCCAAAACCCATCAAATTTGAGGATTTTATGTCATGTCCTTAAAATATTATTAAAAATTAATTAAGTAAATTTCCTCCCTTATCACCTGAATTCTAGGTGCATCTTGTAATCTCGAATGTTCACCCATTTTATATATCTTTCATTTTTAGTATCCTTCCATTGAAAAAGGCTCAAAACTACAATAAGATAGAAATACACCAAGGTAGAAACTATTTCCTATTGTTAGTAGACATTTCATGTAGCATTTTAAACTAATCAATATCCAGAGCCTCAAAAGGAGAAAATACATATTTTCCACTAGCATTCAACAATGTATTACACTTTTGCTAAAATAATCACTTCAGACTATATGATATTTCACCTTCATATGAAATGATTAATATAGCTATTCTCCATCTTATGACCAACCGATACTAATTTACCCTCTACATGAGGTTTAAATCACTCTGATACAATGTAGGTGATTACAAATACCAAAATAAAAACATCCAAATTTACTACTTCCACAACATATTTCGGTGACCATGTTTATTTAGACAAAATATATAAATTACATTATCTTGAAAACCTTAGTTCTCTACTTTTTTACTTACCCAACCTAGTGTATAAATCTTCATTAATATATTCTTTCTTACAACCCATGTTTATCTACTAGATTTATACTAATTAAATTTTGATGCGAAGATGATTCATTAGATATAATCTACCTTTTTCTTCAGTAATTTGAACTCTAATATGGAAAATCTTATAGAAAGACCACCAATTTATGGAGGAATATTTTCATTAGAACTACTCAACCATATATTCCATTAAAGATAAGTGAAGAAATTTATATCTTCTCCATCTTCACTACACCCATCCTCTTTTTATAGAGTTGTTAAAATTATAACTTTCTTCATCCACGTTACAAATTTTGAGTAGCAATCAGCTTATAATAAGTATCCTCCATAATAAAATCCACATTGTAATTCTTATAGTGTTGATACATGTTATTTGTAAAAAATAGATGTTGAATTCAACTCATATTCCTCATCATTATAGTAAGGTTTTAATGAATGGTACTTATCTTCATGCTTTTTACCATCTAAGAGTAATGAGATTTATAGCAAGCTTCATTAATTTCCTTGGGCTTAGGATAGTAGCACCATCCTCTCTAAGTGGTTAAGAATCCCTCCACACAATTTCATCAATATGTCACTAGCAAGGGTGTATTGATCCTATTGGTACACCACCATCTACCTCTAAAATACGCTACTATATTTTTGCACACTTTGTCCTTATTTTTTACTTAGATATTACCAAATAATAGATCTTTCCTCATCATAAAAAATAGGATTTCTAAATTTTTCCTAATCAAAATAAATTTAAAATTAACTCCTTGGCTTAATAAGTGGATGTAGGGCTCATTCATAAACTATCAAACAAAATAGTGCATGTTTATATATCTTTATCACTCACGTGCCTTTAAAATGAGATTCACTGACATTCATTTAGCTTTTATGTAAACCAAAGTGTACCTCAACTTGTGCTTGTCAATTGTCTAGCTTCTCATCATTCACCTTCTCTATTATATGATTATATTTCAATATTTTCCTCAACCTTGAATAGAGGCGGATCTTTGTTGGCATGGGTTGTTTCTTTGATCAATTCATCTTGAAAGTGTTCAGTCCTTCCTTATTTACAAAAAAAATTAATCCATATATGCTACTAATATAATATGTAATCCAAGTGGATATTACACACTAGAATTCACCAACACATACCTTATGTTTCATATCTTATAAGGTCCTATTGCAAATTAACTCATATTCTTTACCAAATTAGAGATCACATGAATACATGTACATTAATGTGCAAATCATTCTATTAAACACATTAAGTATGAGGAAGTATGGAAATTTGTAAACACATATGGACATAAATTGGCTTATCTTGAAGCTACAACCCATCAAATGGGATAAATCCTATCTAGTTGGTGATATAAATGCAATCCCCTTTCACTCTTAGAATTCAATTAGTTGTACAAGTTACTTTTATTAACAACCTTCACAGAGATGAAATTTCACTCTCTCTCCAAACCTTTCACAAATTATTTTTAACACCTTCTAACACTCAAAATAACCCCTAATAATAACCTCTCATTACTAGGAAACCACTATCCAACAATGCAAATGGAGTTCAACTTTGTTATAAAAACAATGGAAAAATAATTCCATAAATCTTACATTTTTCAATTATAAATGACACCTAAAATTCCTATAGAGGATAAGATATCCTTTCCATGATAATATTCCATGAAACCATTATTAAAGATAAATCATTCTCATTCGTTATTTACTAGTGATTTCATAGTTTTCATGTGACATAACCATCATTTTGTATAGCCTTTCTTGCACATTTAATATTTTCACAACATCTACCCTAAGTGTACCAATGGTTGTGTAACCATATTATTACTTGTTTGAATGTCACCTTAAATTATTGAGTTGTGGATCTTAATTTCTTCACTGCCATGCTTTTATAGACTTGTTGGAATACACAGTAAATGGCATCATTGTATACTGGGGTCGCTCACCCATGGGACTAGTATTAATCAGGAAAGGAGGAACCAACATTGAATAGGGCTAACTAACATTGGTTAAGGCCACCGATATCATTTTCCTATGTGTGTGCCAATAATTAATCATTTGGTAATTAGATCTATGTTTAGTTATAAATTGAAAATATATTGGTTGTAATTACATAGATAAAGTGCCCTAAGATTGTATATGATTATATAAGCATAAAGCTAGGGTTAGAAGAGAGTGCGAGAGAATTCATTAAGAATTAATAGAAGTTTACTTTAGAGAGAAAAAGAGGAATTTGTAGAGAAGAAAGTAAAGAATATAAAATAAGGTGTGGAAGATTGCAAATCTTCATTTTATTTCCTCTATGATAATAAATTGGTTTTTTCTTGGTGGACGTAGCCCACAATGGGTGAACCACGTTAAATCTTGTGTATTATTTCTTCTTGTTTATTTCTATATTGATTGCTTATATGCTTATATATGATTAATATATCTATACAATCGGTGTGCTAACCCTAACAACTGGTATCAGAGCTTCTTGGTTTGAGGGTTGTGTGTGTGTTGACAGATTTACTCATAGAGGGTTTTCTGATTGAGTGGGAGGAAAGCAATGGGAGAAGAAAGAAAATTCAGAGTAGAGAAATTTTAGGGCCATGATTATCTATTATGGAATATGCATGCGGAGGATTATTTGTATCAGAAAGATTTATGCTTACCATTGGATGAGGAGGCAAGACATGCAAAGATGATTGATGAAGAATGGAAAATTCTTGATAGAAAGGCTCTGGGATCTATAATATTGAGCATGACAACATCTATGGCTTCGAATATTACCGAAGCAGATCTCTGGTAGAGTTGATGAAATCTTTATAAAATCTATATAAAATCCCTAGTGCTTCAAATAAATTTTATTTGATGAAAAAAATGTTTAATTTAAAGATACAATAAGGTGGATCTGCATCAAGTCATTTGAATGATTTTTAGTCTATTGTAAATAAATTAAAATTAGTTAGTATTCTATTTGAGGATGAAGTGAAATTACTTGTATTATTATTCTCTTTACCATATAGTTGGGATAAATTGGTAATGGTTGTTAGTAATATAATGTCTGTTACTAATGTTTTAAAGTTTGATGATGTGGTTAGTATAATCCTGAAGAAATAAATACACAGGAAAAGTACATGAGAATCATCATTTGGTAATTCTTTGAATGTAGAAAGCAGGGGAAGACAGAAGGAGAGATCCAAGAGCAATAATAACGGGAAATAAAATTCTAAGAATGACATATATAAATCCAAAGGTAGAGGTATAATCTTTTGGAATTGTGGAAAGAAAGGTCATACAAAGAAGGATTGTTGGTTTAAGGAAAACAAAGAGAATTTACCAAAGGTAAAGAGGGAAATGTTGCTACAAAATAGGTAATGCAAGATTCCCTAATTATCTCCTTGGATAATAAAATTGAATCATGTGTTTTAGATTCAGGTGCCTCTTTCCATGCAACCTCTCATAAGGTTTATTTCAGAAATTATGTCCAGGGTAATTTTGGGCATGTTTATCTAAGAGATGATGAACCATGCAATATTACTTGTAAAGGTGAAGTTCATATTAAATTGTAGAATGGAAGTACATGGACATTGGAAGATGTGAGGCATGTTCCAAGACTAAAAAAAATTAATCTTTGTAGGACAATTATGTGAAACTAGTTACATGGTTACACTCACAGCCGAATCTTAGAAAGTTTTCAAGGGATATCTTGTTGTAACAAGAGGAAAGAAGGTAGGATCATTGCATTTATCTATCTGTATTACTAATTCCTTTTCTGTTCTATCTTTGTAGGAAAATTATGTGGAGAAATTTTATAAACATATAAGAAATAAACCAAACTAGAACATACATAAATAAGTAAATTTGAAATAAACTAGAATATATCGAGAATATTGACACATTGATTATCCTTGGAAAATCCTTTCAAGTAAAAAACGTGAAAAAAATTCAACCTTGTATTAACTTGAAAAATATTGAAAATATAATAATCAACATTCAAAGTTCAAGCCTTTGACAATTAAGTATTTTTAGTATACCTCTCACAATGAGAGAATGTAATTTTAACCAAAGAAAAATGCATAATTAAAAAAAATGATGAGAAATAAAGCTATAAGTATAATATAAATAAAAATTTAAAGTAGAGCCACTGATTTTATAATGAACTCAAGTTACAAAGCTAATATTTAATTTTATTTGACCAAGGAAACCTACATATAAGGTGTTAATAGTTTTTTGCTTGATTTGTTTAATTTTATTTGACCAAGGTAACTTGCATACAAGATGTTATTAGTTTGTTCCTTGATTTTAGAAATATGTTCCAAGCAAAGCGGTCCTACACAAAATTGATTAATAGTTTTTCTTGCAAACACAAAGTTAGAATAAAAGAGAAACAAAAGATCACAGTCGTTTTTGATTCTCAAGATCACCCAAAGGCGCAAGAGAAGAGAATATGTTGCTTTTGATCCAAATAGATTCTAGAAATGAAATAAATACATGGGAAATAAGGAAAATTGATTAGAAAGTTCTTAAGAAAAGAGTTAGATTAGAAAAGGTAAAGAGGGAAATGTTGCTACAAAATAGGTAATGCAAGATTCCCTAATTCTCTCCTTGGATAATAAAATTGAATCATGGGTTTTAGATTCAGGTGCCTCTTTCCATGCAACCTCTAATAAGGTTTATTTCAGAAATTGTGTCCAGGGTAATTTTGGGCATGTTTATCTAAGAGATGATGAACCATGCAATATTACTTGTAAAGGTGAAGCTCATATTAAATTGTAGAATGGAAGTACATGGATATTGGAAGATGTGAGGCATGTTCCAAGACTAAAAAAAATTAATCTTTGCAGGACAATTATGTGAAACTAGTTACATGGTTACACTCATAGCCGAATCTTAGAAAGTTTCCAAGGGATATCTTGTTGTAACAAGAGGAAAGAAGGTAGGATCATTGCATTTATCTATCTGTATTACTAATTCCTTTTCTGTTCTATCTTTGTAGGACAATTATGTGGGGAAATTTTATAAACATATAAGAAATAAACCAAACTAGAACATACATAAATAAGTAAATTTGAAATAAACTAGAATATACCGAGAATATTGACACATTGATTATCCTTGGAAAATCCTTTCAAGTAAAAAACGTAAAAAAATTCAACCTTGTATTAACTTGAAAAATATTGAAAATATAATAATCAACATTCAAAGTCCAAGCCTTTGACAATTAAGTATTTTTAGTATACCTCTCACAATGAGAGCATGTAATTTCATAACCAAAGAAAAATTAATAATTAACCTTATATGGAAATCAAGCTAAAGTATTAAAATAAAAATTTAAAGTAGAGCCACTGATTTTATAATGAACTCAAGTTACAAAGCTAATATTTAATTTTATTTGACCAAGGAAACCTACATATAAGGTGTTAATAGTTTTTTGCTTGATTTTTTTAATTTTATTTGACCAAGGTAACTTACATACAAGATGTTATTAGTTTGTTCCTTGATTTCAGAAATATGTTCCAAGCAAAGCGGTCCTACACAAAATTGATTAATAGTTTTTCTTGCAAACACAAAGTTAGAATAAAAGAGAAACAAAAGATCACAGTCGTTTTTGATTCTCAAGATCACCCAAAGGCACAAGAGAAGAGAATATGTTGCTTTTGATCCAAATAGATTCTAGAAATGAAATAAATACATGGGAAATAAGTAAAATTGATTAGAAAGTTCTTAAGAAAAGAGTTAGATTAGAAAAGGTAAAGAGGGAAATGTTGCTACAAAATAGGTAATGCAAGATTCCCTAATTCTCTCCTTGGATAATAAAATTGAATCATGGGTTTTAGATTCAGGTGCCTCTTTCCATGCAACCTCTAATAAGGTTTATTTCAGAAATTATGTCCAGGGTAATTTTGGGGATGTTTATCTAAGAGATGATGAACCATGCAATATTACTTGTAAAGGTGAAGTTCATATTAAATTGTAGAATGGAAGTACATGGATATTGGAAGATGTGAGGCATGTTCCAAGACTAAAAAAAATTAATCTTTGTAGGACAATTATGTGAAACTAGTTACATGGTTACACTCACAGCCGAATCTTAGAAAGTTTCCAAGGGATATCTTGTTGTAACAAGAGGAAAGAAGGTAGGATCATTGCATTTATCTATCTGTATTACTAATTCCTTTTCTGTTCTATCTTTGTAGGACAATTATGTGGGGAAATTTTATAAACATATAAGAAATAAACCAAACTAGAACATACATAAATAAGTAAATTTAAAATAAACTAGAATATACCGAGAATATTGACACATTGATTATCCTTGGAAAATCCTTTCAAGTAAAAATCGTAAAAAAATTCAACCTTGTATTAACTCTAAAAATATTGAAAATATAATAATCAACATTCAAAGTTCAAGCCTTTGACAGTTAAGTATTTTTAGCATACCTCTCACAATGAGAGCATGTAATTTCATAACCAAAGAAAAATTAATAATTAACCTTATATGGAAATCAAGCTAAAGTATTAAAATAAAAATTTAAAGTAGAGCCACTGATTTTATAATGAACTCAAGTTACAAAGCTAATATTTAATTTTATTTGACCAAGGAAACCTACATATAAGGTGTTAATAGTTTTTTGCTTGATTTGTTTAATTTTATTTGACCAAGGTAACTTGCATACAAGATGTTATTAGTTTGTTCCTTGATTTCAAAAATATGTTCCAAGCAAAGCGGTCCTACACAAAATTGATTAATAGTTTTTCTTGCAAACACAAAGTTAGAATAAAAGAGAAACACAAGATCACAGTCGTTTTTGATTCTCAAGATCACCCAAAGGTGCAAGAGAAGAGAATATGTTGCTTTAGATCCAAATAGATTCTAGAAATGAAATAAATACATGGGAAATAAGGAAAATTGATTAGAAAGTTCTTAAGAAAAGAGTTAGATTAGAAAAGGTAAAGAGGGAAATGTTGCTACAAAATAGGTAATGCAAGATTCCCTAATTCTCTCCTTGGATAATAAAATTGAATCATGGGTTTTAGATTCAGGTGCCTCTTTCCATGCAACCTCTAATAAGGTTTATTTCAGAAATTATGTCCAGGGTAATTTTGGGGATGTTTATCTAAGAGATGATGAACCATGCAATATTACTTGTAAAGGTGAAGTTCATATTAAATTGTAGAATGGAAGTACATGGATATTGGAAGATGTGAGGCATGTTCCAAGACTAAAAAAAATTAATCTTTGCAGGACAATTATGTGAAACTAGTCACATGGTTACACTCACAGCCGAATCTTAGAAAGTTTCCAAGGGATATCTTGTTGTAACAAGAGGAAAGAAGGTAGGATCATTACATTTATCTATGTGTATTACTAATTCCTTTTCTGTTCTATCTACTTTAGATTTAGATATAAGCATGTGGCACAGTTGGCTAGGCCATATGAGTAAAAAGGAAATGCAGATCTTAAAGGAAAAGGGTAAGTTATCAGATCTGAAATGTCTAGATCTTGATTTTCATAAGCATTGTATTTTTGGAAAGCAGAAGAGAGTGAGATTTCTCAAAGTTGGGGAAACAAAGAAGAAGCATAAATTGGATCTTGTACACTCAGATGTGTGGGGACCATCCCAAGTAGCTTCTCATGGAGGATCCCAATACTATGTTACTTTCATTAATGATGCCACAAGAAATGTATGGGTTTATCGTATTAATCAAAAATATGATGTTTTTGAAACTTTTAAAAGATGAAAAGCCCTTGTGGAAAATGAATAAAATTAAAAGTTAAAATGCCTTAGATCTGAAAATCATGGTGAGTAATGTAGCAAGGCTTTCAATGATTATTGTTTAGTAAATGTAGTACACAGAGAAAAGATGGTTCTTAGAACATCACAGTTGAATGGTGTTATAGAGAGAAAGAACATGACAATCGTGGAATGTGCTAGAAGAATTTGAATACATGTTGGATTCCCCTTATAGTTTTGGGTGGAAACAATAGACACAATGGTTTTTTTAATTAACCAAGGACCTTCAAGTGTACCGGATGGTGGAATACCATAAGAAGCTTGGACTGGAAAAGAGGTAGATATTAATTTTCTTATATTATTTGGCTAAGACTCTTTTATGCATGTTGATAAGGAAAATAGAAAGAAATTGGATGCTAAATCCAAAATATGTACTTTCATTTGTTATGGCTCTGGTGATTTCAGATTCTGGTTTTGGGATTTAGAAGGTTCTAAGATAATTAGGATTCGTGACATTGATTGGAATGAAAAGAGAATGTACATGGATCAATTTTTGGTACCCAAAGGTGAGCCAATGGATAAGTTTGTGGATAAAAAAGAACTCTCATATTTAAAATTAACAACTACATGCTTACAGAGTAATCGGTATCAGCTTACCCCTAACTGACATCGGTCCCCTGTACCAGTGTCAGTTACAGAAGAGACAGACCGGTGTTGGTTAGCCGAACCGACGTCGGTAGAAAGTGACCGACATCGGTCACTGTCATAAGTAGATACAAATCTACAAGATGATCAGATTGAGCCTCCAGCACCTCAAATCTCAGTGAGAAGGTCAAAAAGGGTAAGTAGACCTCTTGAAATATTTTCACCTTCCTTGTCTTATTTATTATTGAATAATAGTGGTGAACTATAAAGTTTTGAAGAAGCAATGCAGAATAAAGCCCACAAGTAATGGGAGCATGACATGAATGAGGAGATGGAATCCTTGACCCCCATAAAACATGGATTTGATTAATTTTTTAGTAGGTAAAAGAGCTATTATAGACATAACATGGGGTTTACTAGGATTTCAGTGGAAGAAGATAGTGGACAGAATAATATACAAGGCAAGGCTTAAAGTAAAGTTAGTACTGAACATAAAGTAGGCCTCTACACTTTAGAGAAAAAAAACCTACTAAGTTGACAAAAATGAATTCTACTCTAAATCTACATACTTTTACATTCTGAGTAACAGTATTCCAAAGGAGGGGTGATTAGAAAAACCTCATGTCAAGATGTAATTTATTCATGTGGTATTTTTCTCAAGATAGTCATATGAATGAGCTACTTGGGTAGGCCATTCCAGGGCCCCGCAGAAACTTGTGTGTATATTGACAAATTTTCCTGCCATGGGCTCAAGTATTTTTCAAGCAATGGTATATGGATGTAATTGACATATTTTAGTGTATTGTAGCTAATGGTATATGTTGTCATATGTCAACCAAAAACCATTGTAACTTCTTTAAAAATGGCATAGCTTTGTACTCAAAAATGGAAGCTATAAAATTTGTTTATTGTATCACTCACGAGATGCTTTGGATCTCATTCGCAACATTCAGTATAAATAGTGCCTCATGAAAGTGAGCTTATAGGTAAAGTCATTACGACTACTACTACAGTTAACACCTGAAGGATATGGGAGACTGCAACAACATCATTCTTGGCATTGAACTTTTAAATTAACTGTGAGTAATAAGGACATGAAGTTGTATTTAACTCAGGAGCCCTCTCATCCATAAGGTGTTGGAAAGGTTTAATTTCTCAAATTCAAAACCTTTAACTAGACTTATGGTTGGAAATTATCCTAGTATATGAGAAAAGTTCAATGTATTACATCACATAATGAGGATAATTTCTTTGAGCATGAGTGTGCATATGAATCACACAGTTGGGACCCCTCTCATGTAAGTTATGGTTGGTACCACATATCAGATTATTTCACAGGCATGTTTATGCCTCTTGAATGTACTTCTGAGTAATATAGGTAAAGACCATTGGCAAGCTTCTTCCACATACCGATTTCAAGGTATATCAGAAGGGAGCATCCGGATATAGAAAGGTATGTTATGGAGGGTCAGATAATTCTTTACATGGCTATATAGATTTAGGGATACCATATGACCTGGAGTGGCATAAGGAGCCTTACCACTGGATATGTCATTTTATTCAGGTTAAAAATAGGCACCTAATATCCTCCAAATTATTTCTTCCAAATTATCAACTTTTAAGAGGAAATAACTGTTGTTAGTATGGAAGACAAAAATCAAGACACATACTTGAGTTATGTAAGAGATTTGGAATGATTTGTGGATGGTTCTGTAACAATATTGTTATCATTCAATAGATATAACTTCAACTAGATACAGTTATGGATAGATAGTGATCATAAGCCCAAGTTATACATGTGCAACCTTGTCTGATGATGTGCAACCCCACATGTATAATATGCCATAAAAATCCACAGTCCAAGCATGGGATAAGTTGAGCATAGTGTACTATGGCCAATATAATCTATAGAATGTCCATCCCTATTTACATTTGGTATTAGAGAGCAGAATCTGTCACTGTGAAGCACTGAAAGGGTTCAAGAAAGGTTTGTAGTAGGAAACAGAAGCTTTCTTGGCGAAGAAGTTACAAATTCTAGGAGAGGCTGTGTCACTTCTAGTGACTTCTCAGGAGATTCCTGTCACTCCATGAACCCCCTCTTCAGTTCCCAGGTGTTCTGCCAGATACAATCCCTCCCTGGCAATACTAAACATTTTTGTAACAACACTCAACTGTGTCAAAGTACGACAGTTGAGTTTTGATAAGTTGGTAAACCTACTGCAACAAGAGGAACAAATGTACAATAAGGATATGATGAAGAGGATCAGGCACTTTATTCTAAATCAGAAATAGAAATGAAAAGGAAAAGGAAAACCTAATTCCTATCAAAATGTCCCAAAATTAAAATCGGCATCAACAAGGGGACAAACAATAAAAGAAGAAATGTCCTATCTGTAAAAGAGGACATGAATTGAAAGATTGTTGGTATAATACTTACAAAGAAAGGTTCATCAAGAATCTCTAGACCTCAACACCAGCAATCTCACAAGGGAAATTCTAACTACAATCAAGGGAAGAAAAAGGGGAACTGGAAAATAAAACCCCATCAGCAAGGAAAATATTGTTGAGCAAGAAGAACATTCAGATAATGAAGACTACTTGTTACACTGACTCAATCAACTTGAACCTTCCATGTTATCTAGTGATGTTTGGTATGTTGATTTGGGGAGCCACTCAACATATGACCAGCCACAGAGACTAGTTTACTTCAATGAGGGACACGCCATTTGAAAAACCATGTTTCGTTAGGTGATGATTATTCATATACAGTTCAGGGGATTGGGAACATTTCGCTACCCCTTGGTTCACGCAAACTGTAGATTGTCAAACGTACTATATGTCCTTGGGTTGACTAAAAAATCCTTTTTCAGTCAGTCAACTCCTAGATCACAACTTGAAAATTGACTTTGATAGTCATTCTAGAAAGAAAATGTGTTTAATTTGAGATAAATCACGAGGCTCGAAAATAGTTGCAAAATCCTCCAATGTGGGACGCATGTTCCAACTTGATTTTATTCCATGGAAATGATTGGGAACTTATGGCTAAAGAACTCTACCTCTGTATAGTTTTGGCATCAGAAGACTTGGTCATATCAGTTTCAAATAGCTCGAAACACTTTACTAGTGTAATATGGTACATGGGTGACCATCTCTTCAGAAGGATACAGACAAGTGTCCTCACTGCCTAGTAGGAAAACAACACAGAGCTTCATTCTAGAGGAGTGCATTTTGAGCTCATGGTAAACTTGACCTCATTCATATAGATATTTGTTGTCTCATGCAACCAAGTCATTCTGGATTATAGTACTTCATGCTTTGTGTTGACGAATATTCAAGAAAAATGTGGATTTTCTTTCTTCATAAGAAAATTGAAGCATTTGAAACCTTCAAAAATTTCAAAGTAGAAGTTGAGAAAGAAACTATTCGTCACATCAAAACTCTCCGCTCAAATCAAGGGGGGAATTCACCAAGATGAGTTCAGAGACTACCTACAAACTCACGGGATTCATTAACAGTTTCCTCCACACACATTGCAGCAAAATGGTGTTATCGAGAGAAGAAATCGTACTATCATCAAAATGGTGTGATGCATGATTGATGATTCTAGACTTGTAAAGGCATTCTAGGCAGAAGCAACAAAGACAACAATGTATTTGTTGAATAGAGCACCCACAACTTCTCTTGATGGAATCACACCACAAGAAGTATGGTCAAAATGGAAACCATCTATTGCACACCTCAGAGTATTCAGGTGCAAAGTAAACATGAACATACCCAAACAGAACATAAAGAAATTGGACATGAAGTCAAAGAAACTCGTCTTTATTGGGTATAGTGAAGATACTCTTGGGTATAGATTGATGGATCCTAAGACTAGAAATGTCTACACTAGTAGAGATGTTGAGTTTTTCGAGAAGAAGGAAGTAGAGACTCCTCCTCCGGACTCAAAAGATGTAGGATTTTCACTTGTGAAAATTGAAACTGATGTTTCCTCAGAAGATGAAAGTGATGATGGGGATGATAGTGTTGATCAGATAGAACCATGACCGATGGGAATAATTCAACGTATTCCTAAATGGTGTACAAGTACATTACTAAATGCAATAATGGATGCTCCACCAGATAAATCCACTCCTAGACCATGGAATCGCAGTAAAGAAAGAGAAGAAGTTAATTTTTCTTTGATGAGTAGAGTTATTGAATCAGATGAGACTTCTATAGTCCAGGAATACCTACAGTCAAAAGCTTGGAAAGATGCCATGGAGAATATAACTCAGTGATGAAAAATAACACTTAGTAACTTGTCGATGTTCCACCAAGGAAGGAAACTCATTGGATACAGATGGATATTTAAAACAAAGTACAAAGCAGATGGGACAGTGGACAAGTATAAAGCGAGACTTATAGAAAATGTGTATGAACAAAAAGAAGGCATTGACTATGAGGAGACATTTGCTCCCATAGTTAAGATCAAAATGATTAGGATGATCTTTGCTCTAGCTACACAGTTTGGATGGAAATTCCACCAAATGGATGTAAAAAGTGCCTTCCTAAACATATATTTACAAGAAGAAGACTACATGACTTTCGCTGATGGATATGCAGTACCTTGTCAAGAAGAAAAGGTATGTAAACTCAGTAAATCTCTCTATGGCATCAAACAAGCACCCCAGGCATGGTACATCAAGATTGATGAGCATATTGTACAACATGGATTTTTAAGAAATCCATACGATCCCAATCTATACCTCAAAAAGTAAGGGGAGGAGATGGTGATTGTTGTTGTCTATGTCAATGATCTAGTCATCACTAGTAGTTCAGTGAAGATTATTGATGCAACGAAGAAAGATCTTAATCGATCGTTTGACATTATTGATCTCGGGTTGATGCACTACTATCTTGGATTGGAAGTATGGCAGAAAGAGAATCACATTTTTGTTTCTCAGATGAAATATACCAAGACTACGCTCGAGAAGTTTAGGATGATGGATTGCACACCATTGCTACACCTATGGAGAATAGATTAAAATTATCTTGTTCAGATCCATCTCCTGAGGTAAGTGCCATTCTCTATTGGTAGCTGATTTTGAGTCTCATTTACCAGACCTACACTAGACCAAATATCAACTTTACAGTGAGCTATCTATCCAGGTTCATGCAAGAACCCAAAGTTTGTCATTGGAAAGCAGCAAGGCACATTTTGAGATATCTTAAAGGATCAGTGGATCTTAGTTTAGAAAATAAGAAGAATGAAAACTTCTTCTTGACTGGATATACAGATTCAAATCATGTAGGTAACATTGATGATAGAAAATCCACTTCGAGATTTGTATTCTTTGTGGGATCTAGACTAATATCATGGGGAAGAAAGAAAAAACACATTATTTCTCGCTCTTCCATAGAAGCTGAGTATCGTTCTACAGGAGAAGCTGTTTGTGAAGCGAATTGGCTATGTCACATACTAGAAGGACTTGGAGTACCACAGGAAAAACCAACCACCATGTATGTTGAAAATGAATGTGTTCTCAAACCTGTTCACAATCTAGTTTTTCATGAGTTAACAAAACACATTAAGGTACAAGTTCATTTCATACGTGAGCATGTGTTGAAGCACAACATCTAGCTTCAATTTCGTCAAACAGTTAAACAACAAGCAGATATCTTCAAGAAGTCACTTGCATGTGACAAGTTTGAGCTATTCATAGAATTCCTCTTCTCATCCCTTGAGAAAATGTACAATTAAGGGGGGTTATGTTACATTAATTATTATTTACCTAATATTTTAATTATGCATGATATAATTAATGTTATTAATTAAATAATGTTGTTATATGGTTTTATTAATTGTATTTGTTTTATGTAAACATTAGGGATGATTTTTATATTGTTATTATTGATTTGTTACTTCCCAGATGTATTATGGAAGTTGATGTATTTTTTGTTATACCTGTACAACCTCTCTTTTTTCTTCACATGCGTATACAATACCTATAAGTATCTCAGTCCATCCATTGTAACTTGGTTGATTATGATTAATACAATCTACAGGCTTCCATCCCTATTTACAATTTTCATAGTAGGTGGGATGCTAGTTAGCTAGATTTCTTGATTATAGAAGGTTTTGACCTTGTCTACTACAGAGGATAAATATGTTACACATAAAAAATTTAGCAAGGAGATGATATGGATGATAAGGCTCATGTAAGAGTTATGAAAGGAGCAAGAGGATTGCATATTGTACAGTGATAGTCAAGTTTGATTCATTTGGCAAAGAACTTAGCGTTTCATTGTGGGACAAAACACATTCTGTTAAGATATCACATGATACGGTAGGTATTGGAGGATGGGAAGATGAAGGTGGAGAAAATTCATACAAAGGAAAATATTGCAGATATTCTAATGAAGACGTTGGAAAATAAGAAGTTGGAGTTAGACTCCAATTTTTTTAGTCTTCTATTTTGGAACTTGTGGAGGAAGAAACATGCAAAGGAAAGAATCATAGGAAGGAATTTTATGGTACAGTGCAATAATTTATCTCCAAGTGAGATATTGTTGATTTGTGGAGCTTAATTTCTTCACTTGCATGCTTTTACAGACTTGCTGGAATATAAAGTAACTGAAGTAAGTTGACGAATCAACATCGGTCACCCATGGACTCGTATCAGTCAGGAAAGGAGGAACTGGCATCGATTAGGGATAATTGACAAAGGTTTCCTATGTGTGACTATTATAATTAAGTTGCAGGAATTAGATCTATATTTAGTTGTGAAGTGAATCTAATGGTTGTACTTGCATATCTAAAGTGCCCTAAGATTGTAGATGCATATATAATAATAAAGTTAGGGTTAATAAGGGAGACTTCATCGACAATTAAGAGAATTTTCCTTTAGAGAGAAAAAGAGAAATTTGGAGAGAAGAAAGTATAGGACATCCACGAAGGTGCAGAAGATAAAAAATATTCATTGTATTTCCTATGTGATAATAAATAAGTTGTTTCTTGGTGGACGTAGCCCAAATTAGGTGAACCACTTTAAATCTTATGTATTCTTTCTTCTTATTTATTTCCATATTGATTAATTTTACGCTAACCCCAACAACACTTTAGGGGTGGTTTTGTAATAAAAAATTATCCACTATCTTTCCAAAGGTTGTAATTTTTTTCATTCAACCTTCAAATTTGGTATTGTGTTTTTTGAAAGTGTGTGTTTATAAAAAAGGAATACAAATAACTCATTAGTAGATAAAGGTTCTATTCTTATTTTATGATAAGTGTATATTTACAAGTTCTTATAACTTAAATTACGTTAATTATGCACATCGTAGATCCAGTTTTATATCACAAGGCATTTAGGCCATATGAAGAAATATTCATAACAATGTAATTGGATAATACAATCAAGTAGCGACAACAACATAGAAATAAATTGTTATAAATAGTAATATTAACAAAATAGATAGAAAGATAACTTATCACTACACAAAACATGTGTTAGTCATCTTGATGCAATAGGTAAGAATAGACAATATGGCTATAATCAAGCATGATGAGGAAGGTGTAAATTTAAACTTAATGAAAAAAGGAACCTATATAACATGTAGAGATTTCCCTAAGAGAGTAGTTTTAGGAATGAATTGTTAAGACATTTTGTTAATGTAAATAATACCAATATTACTTCCATTCATGTTTCTTCTATGAATAATAAAGTATCTTTTACTCTGAAAAAACATAATTTCTTAGATCAATATAATATATTTAGAATAATATAGGAATTTATTGTATCATACTAGTAGCTATTTAAATTCATGTTTTTATTGATTTCTCTCTTTCTCACAATATTTTTTTTAGCCTGGTACACCCTCTCATCTATGTTTATATCTTATCCATTTATTATCATCCCAACCAACAAATTTCACTACACATCACAAGTCATTGGCGAAGTGTAAATCCAAGTTAAAACATACATTTATCTTCATATTATTTTACAATTTGAGTTAGTAATAACTATATGTCTACTCAAATAAGTTTGTAAAATATAAAATGTTACATTCCCATATGTATTTCATATGCCCAAGTTTATCCTATTCATATAAAAAGAGGACCCTTATCAATTTATTGATCATTTTTCTAGTTTCCTTCAAGAATATGTGCACAACAATAGGATTTTTTTTTAAATATTCCACTATAAGATCATTGGTATGCCCTTAGTAAGGTTTCATAGTTATCTTATTACTTTCGTTTATAATTATCTAATATTGTAAGATATCTTCCTCATTCATTTCTAATATATTCCTTATACCCATTATCACCTTTTAATATTTTTAAATAGTTTGTTAAAATATTGATGATCTGATTCATAAATATTTTAAATTACTCATATTAGTATTACATCAATCTACATTCAATCTTGGTTATAAGAAATAACATTAAAATTTTCTCCAGGGTTTGGTATCTTTATGTCCCACATCATTTCTTAAGAAATAAAGTGAGTATGTTTCTCAATTAGTAGACAAAATAGTATCTTATGAAGACAATTTGTTTTATGGGCACCATGAGTTAGTTCAAGCCGTTACATTTAATACCCTTAAGGACATTTTGCATGTTGATCCACACAAGAAAATGACCCATTCTTCAATTAGCTATTCTAATTTTTCTATGTTACAAATGAGGTTATTTTTATTTACAATTTGAAGTACATTATTCAAAAAAATACATAATCCCAATTTTATTATTTATTGTGATATTGATATGCATATTACTCCCATCCTAAAGTATCTTTATAATATCATTATGAATATATCTAATACAAAATATAAAACAAAACACTATATTATAAGATATCAAGGACAACCATTCTACAACTATAAACACATAAATGGATATAACATGAACATGTTTTATAATTTACATGATAATATTTGAAAATTTACTCATGAGTTTGCTATAAATAACATAGAGAGAAAGATAAGGAACATGTGGTACTATGTGATTAAATAAATTTTTTATATCATTATTGAATTTTCTTGTTGACATTTTTTACACTCGTGCAAAAATTGGAAACTCGAACCTTCGTTACAATGGATGATATTGATGAACTGGACCTAACTAGGCGAATGCATTATAGTTTTATCATGTTTTGAGTTGCAATAATTGGTTATTTACATGTAATATATAACTATGTGTGTTGTTACAAAATGTAACAACTCACAGAGCCTGCCATTCCATACTTGTCTTCAGTAAGGAAACAAAAAATATCTGAAGGACTAATTCATTTCCTTGATGAAGGCTCAAATCACAGTGTAGGTGAAATGCTAAGTTTTGGAACAAAAAATAGAGTTGCAGTTTACAAGAAAGGGAGTTCATTATTAAGTTACAGGTACATGTAGCAGATTAGAAAGCAAAAATATTTTGCAAAATTATTACTGTATAGAAAAGAAATACTGGCTGAAGGAATCTACATGGTAAATATTTATGATCTATTCCAAGAAAATGGAAAATGTAGATAGAACACGTGTAAAAGAAAGGCATCAGGACACTAAAATCAGAAGTGAGGAAATAAGATATAAGTAGCAGTTCTTTCAGAGCAAGGTTTTCATCAAAGCATGGGAAATCAGCAAAGGTATCTTCAATTTTTCATTAACAAACCTCTACAAGAACCCATGAAGAGGATAGTTACAGGAGATACCATGAATGAGAAAACTCTGAAGGTATGAATGAGAGATATAAGCTTGAAAAAACAATTAAAAAGTGATAAAGATAAGTGTAGAAAATAAAAGATATATCAGTCAATTACAAATTCATGAGAACAAAGGATATTATAAAGGACAAAATGACATTTACAACTCAGAATCAAAGCTAAAAATATTAGATTACATCTTTAAAAAAACCTTCAAAGAAATGCTTGTTTCATAATTCTTAAAAACAAGGAAAGTACACTCTTCAAAAGTTGCAAGTGCAAGTACAAAATTTTTAGTTATTAAAGATAAGATGCACATAAAAAAAATCTAGTTCTAACATTGTTTATCAAAAGGATTAAAGTGACAAAAAATCAAGGAGATAGTACACTAATCACCATAGCTATATAAGGAAGAGAGATTACAACTCAATAAACAACTTGTTATCATGTTATAAAAACATTGTATTGGATAATTATTCAAGTAAAGAAGAATCAAATTGATATGCCTTTCATAATGTAGATTAAGATCATAGGACCGCAAGAATTCATTAACAAATACAATTTCAATCTAACACTACATTTTGAAGTTACATCTTTCAAAGGAAATATACATTATTGCATATCTTGGAGAACTCCATGGTACATTTTCTAATCAAATACAATTATAAAGATAGGCATGTTCAAAGATTAAAGCCTCAAATGGATTGGCCTTAGAATCAAAGAATATGAACTGATGGTTCGAAGGATTATGTATGAGTAGCATTTGCATGATAGAGTAGGAAAAATAAGAAAACAATTTTCAAAATACCACCAAAGCTTTTATGACATCAAGCTATAGATCAAGGCTCAAATTGAAAGACTTAGGAAATAATGCTACAACTTAAAAGTTTCAGTTACAAATTACAGAGTACCAATTTCACTATTGAAGCAATTTAATAAACACATTCGATAGCATCTATAGTTAAAAATGCATCTATATCTATAGTTTCCATTTATCTTATAGTATCAAAAATGATCGTACAATCAAGGTAGATCAACTCAGCAAAAGAATAGAGTTCATAATAGTTTTATGAAAATTATGCACAAAATTAGATAGTAGATGTAAATATTCTTGGATCATGATAATAGTTTCCATTATTCAAAGATTGAACTACCAATAGACAAAGAAACTTTTGATGTAAATTTCAAAGGATATAAAGCACAGGCACATGTAATGATTTGAAATTTTACAAGGCTTTATAATCAAGCCCAAAGCTTCAAATAATCATTTCTAGGGAAGTAGTAATTGTTAATGCAAGAAATGGAGGCCAATTATTTAGTTCCATCCCAAGTGTACAATATTGTTGTGTAGTAGAGTTCTATAAGGTTGTTTTCATACTTAGAATAATTCTGGTTCCACAAAAATAAAGACCACACAAGGAGCCTATTAAATAATTATTTCTAGTTCAAGGAGAGGGATATCATGTAGTCAATATCATGATTCAGAAATAAAGAATGAATATTTCTCATCAGGATAGTAAAGACTAGTGTACTACTACTCCAGACAGAGAATGGTGAAGCTAGAAGTAATTGTAAACCTTGTCAACATCCAATCAAGAAAGTATAGAGCTATACAGATAACAGAATTTTAGTGCATGATTTTTAAGGTCGACAAAGAATGAAAAGTTTCAGAACCAAACAAGACACAATTCAAAAAACACAATACAACCAATATCTTAATAAAATGTTTGCAAAAGATAGAATGTTGGATCAAATAAAAATGGCTTTAAATTTCTTTAAGGAAAAACTAACTGAAATTTGTGAACAAACAACAATCCATACCCAATTCTTAAGACACAAAATAGAAGAGAAAAATAGAATACTGAAGCTCTCAAATACTCAAATGAGATATTATTCATCTTTGAAGTAAAGGAAGAAAGAAAAACACTATCTACAGGAAGAACATAGATTAAATCATTGCAAAAATGGTCACTATACTCAGAACTTACTGCCAAATGAAACAAAGATATTTAGAACCCCAAACAGTGATCCCATCAATGACAACCACATTCAAAAATAGAGTTCTCAAAATACAAAATATTATCAAGAAGCTATATAATGAAACCCTTACTCATGCCATGAAGTGGAACAATAAAGCTTAAAACTAGAACAATCATGGTAGCCACGTCTATGGAATACTAAAAAGTACCAAACCAAGTTTATAAATGCACATAGTTTTAGCCATTGAGACCTCGAAGAAGGAAACACACAAAATTGAAATTTTTTGAGAAGACAGAGAGAAATTATGCTTAGAAGCTAAATAATAAAGAAATTATAATGTTCAGAGACTTGTAAAATTGATTTACAGTAAAGAAGTGTGAGAACAGGTCAAAAAATGTTAACCACAGACTTCAAACTCAGAGCCAAAAAATAACCAAGGACCAAAGCTCTATATGTATAGCATGGAGATGTAAAGTTCCAGAATACAAGAAACGAAGAAAATATACGCAACTTGAGTTAGAAAATGAAGTAACAAAACCATTAAAAGTAAAACTATGTCATTTGAAGCTCTCAAACAAAGAGTGCACACTTCAATTCACGTGATTGCAGATTTAGAGAAAAAAATGCAAGGGATTTCAACCTTCGAAATATGACATTCAGAAGAAGCCTCAAATTGATGCATCTAAATCAAAGCTTCAAAGAAAATTATAAGGAAGAAAATAAATAATTCCATCTCAAATGACGTCCATTAATTGTATACAGAGCTCAAATGACAATACAATAAGTTCATAAACACTTACCTAGAAAATAAAAATATCTTAGAAGCAATCATATAAAATGTAAAAAACCACATTAGAAAATGTACATTGCTAAGGAAATGAAGACAAATACAGATATACTCTTGAAATAAGATAATAGTGATGGTTCAAAATCTTAAATAGACCATTTCTCACAATGTACAATTAAAAAGAGATTTCTCATTATTATTTCTTGAAAGGAATGGAACATCATTACATTCAAAACCCTTGAAATGGTGACTAACATAGAGTTGTCAGAGGCTCAAGTATCTACATCTTAGAATGAATAAATCTCTAAAGATTGCAGCCAATATGATGAAATCTCACAGAAAGCTCACAAAGGCTTGTGATAATAAAGGAATGAAACTCCAAAAGTCTACAGAAGCTTACAAAGGCATGTGAACCATGGACAATGCTTCCATGAAAGCTTCAAATGGACTACCTTCATGCTCAGAGATGAATGCATAGAACTCAATGTAGGATGCAGATAGGAGAGAAGAATGTGGAGTGAAGTACTCTACACACATTGATTTTATTATGAAGAAGCACGTACATTATATAGGAGAAATAATCAACTACATTCCCCTAAAATGAAAGAGGAAGATTCTGAAGAAGGTGAGAGAATAATGAAATACACCAAGGAAGAGAAAATAAAGGGATAAAACAAAATAAACACTCCTAAAATATGAACTATGAAACGTATGCTAACATTCCCCCCTTATTACATTATTCTTGTAAATGTGACCCCTAAAAAGTTCAAATTTCACTTTTCCAAGAGATTTAGAGAGCTTGACGGCAACTTGTGTTTCTATAGGACAGTACCGGAGCTGAATTTGATGGTTCAAGACGTGTTCTTGAATGAAATGGAAGTCAATTTCAATATGCTTTGTTTGTTCATGAAAGGTTGGATTCTGCATGAGCTTCAACACATTCTGATTGTCCTAATAGAGAATAGGTGACTATTTTTTAGGAATTCCCAGGTCATCCAAAATGTGACGTAACCATATCACTTCACACATAGATCCTCATGCAGTGCAATATTCTTCCTCTGTGGATGAGATAGAAACAACATTCTGCTTCTTGCTTATCCACGAGATAGGTCCAAATCCAAGATGAAATATGTATCCTGTAGTTGACTTTCTATCATCAACAGATCCGGCGTGGTCTGAGTCGATGTATCCCTGTAAGAAGAATTGATCATTCTTCTTATATTCAAGACCATAATTAGTTATTCCTTGGACATATCACAAAAGATGCTTTGCTACATTCTAGTGACATTTCTTTGGCTCCTACATGAACCTAGAAAGATAGTTGATAGCATACCATAGATCTGGTATGGTATATGTCAAATAGATGAGCCCTCCTACAAATTGCCTATAGAGAGTAGCATCTATTTGAGGTGATTCCTAGAATATTGAAAGTTGCAAGCCTTTTTCAATGGGAGTGGATATTGGTTTACAGTCATACATTCTATACTTTTCCAGGAGTGTCTTAGCATACTTTTTCTAGGAGATAAAAATGTGATGCTCCTTTTGCCATATCTCCAAGGCAAGACAATAATGTAGTATCCCGAAATCTTTCATGTCGAAGGTTCTTTTAAGATCATTCTTTATAATATAAAATTGATCTTCTGAACTTCCAGTGATCACAAGATCATCTACATACACAACAAGAATGAAAATTTCTTTTCCTACCTTCTTTATATAAAAATTAGAATATGAGGGGATACGAGTGAACCCATGCTGTAAAAGGTGATCGTTGATCTTGATATACCATGCCTTAGGAACTTGTTTCAGATCGTAAAGTGATTTGATGAGATGACATACCTTCTAAGGCTGCTCTTCATCAACAAATCCTTCAAGTTGGGTCATGTATACTTCTTCTTTCAGATCACCATTTAAGAAAGCACTCTTGACGTCCATCTACTAAAGTCTCCATCCTTTCTGTGCTAGAAGTGCACAAACTACTCTGATGGTCTTCATCTTTGTAGTGGGTGCAAAGGTTTTTTCATAGTTGATGCCCTCTTTCTGAGCATATCCTTTTACTACAAGTCATTCTTTATGTTTATCGATGGATCCATCTACCTTATATTTTGTTTTGAAAACCCTTTTACAGCCTATGGGTTTCTTTCCTATAGGTAGATCGACAAGTTCCCATGTATGATTTTTCATGAGTGAGTCATATTCTATATCCATGGCTTCCTTCCACTAAGGTTGACTGAGTGCTTCATGAACATTATCTGGCTCGAAGCTATTCATCAGTGAACTCATGAGTGCAAATTTTACCTCATTTCTTATTTGACTCCTTGTTTTGACTCTAGATGATGTATCTGGGAGTTGTTGCAGATGTGATTCCTTAAAGGTGCTTTGTACCCACTTCAGATGAGAACTTGGTTTCTTTTGAGAAGAACTGTGTCCTTTCCGTGTGGATTGATATGGAGTCACATTCTCCAGTTCTCCAAGGTCCACAAATAGCTCTCCTGGCAGCATTTCTTTTCTTTGAGTAGTCTCCTCTGGCTCATCATTTGATTCAGAGACTAATTTGTGAGAGGTGGTTGGAAGTGGATCTTCTTTTGATATTATTGAGTCAAAATATGACTTTTCACAAACCACATCACGACTCTCATATGTTTTCTTTGTCTCAGGATCCATGAGACGAGATGCCTTCGAGGTAGTGCTATAGCCAAGAATGGTACACGGCAGTGTTTTTGGATCTACCTTCTTTCTCTTCTAAGCTGGGACATGCATGTATGTTGTGCAATCAAATACTCACAAATGATAAATTGATGGTTTTCTACCACTCCATACCTCTTCTAGCATTTTTTTCTGTAGATTATTTATTGGTGCCCTGTTGAGAAGATATACAACCATTTTTACTACTTCAGTCCAATAGCATTCTTCTATATTTGCAGTTGTTAGCATGCAGTGAGCCATATTCATCAGTGTGCGATTGCAATGCTTAACAATGCCATTTTGTTGGGGCATGTAGGGAGAAGTCGGGTGCTACTTAATGCCATGTTGGTTCAAGAAAGCCAAGAACTTCTTTGATGTAAATTCCCCCCTTCGATCTAAGTGAAGTAGAAGAAGTGGTTGTCCAGTCTCTTTCACAACACGATGATAGAAGTTTTGGAAATGTTGAAGAGCCTCACTTTTCTTCTTTAGGAAATATACCCACATCTTGCGAAAGTGGTCATCCATGAATAGTTGGAAGTATTTATATCCTAAAAACAAAGTAGGAAATGGGCCATTTAGATCTGTATGAACTACCTCCAGACACTTCTTGACATGGAAGGTACTCGCTTGAAACGGATCTTTGTGTTGTTTTCCTGTAAGACAGCCAGGGAAAATAGGCAAGGAACTGGACAATCTGGGTTGTCCATGGACCATTGTTTTTGAACTCATCTGGTACAATGATCTAACCGACAAGTGTCCATATCTAAAATTCCATAGGGCAGTTGATTCTAGTGCAGAAGCAGATAAAGCTACTACAGAAGATGAAACAATATCTAAAGAAAATAATTTTTCTTTGACAAATGCTTTAGCAAGACCCGTACCTTGTTAGGAGATTAAGCATGATTTAATTCCATTTTGAACAAGGAATTCTACCTTAAGGTGATGATTCAAGAGCTGAGTAACTGACAAGAGGTTGCTAGTCAAGCTAGGAACATATAGTACCTTTGTAACTGTAGATTTTTATGGTCCCAGAGGAATGGTGACATTACCTATTCCTTCTACAATGTACTCTTTCTCATCTACTATCCAAAATTGATCTCTAGTTAGTTCTTCATGTAGTGAATTAAACAGCTTCTTGTCATCTAAGATATGCTTGCTTGGACCAGAGTCTATCAACCAGACTTTCTTCATCGGCTAGGAAGTTAGAGAGATGAGTACAAGGTTCTTACCACAATGGCCTCCCTCATATGTCTCCTCATTAGATTCAACATCTTCTTGGGCTGCGAGATGTCCCTTCTTCTTTCTCTAGTGGGGATGTCGTTTGGACTTTTGGAAAATCTTCACACCCAAATGTTCTTGTATGACTTGAAGACCCCTGTTTCAAGCTATTATGCCAGTAATGATTAGTGTCATGAGTATTTGTTTTGCAAATGTGACAGCATCTCTTTGACTTTTGATATTTTTGCTATTGTTTTGGTTGCACTTGATTTGGCTTCTCTGAGGGACCCTTCCAATTCTTCTAGCCATGGTAAGGCTTTGAGAATAGGGATTTATCTTGAGTCTCCTCATGGGATGATGTGATGGCTTCTTCTTGTTGTAGTAAATTCACAAGCTCTTTGAATGTCACCATTTGTTTAGACACATTCAGTGTCGTGATGAACACTCAGAATTGAGAAGGGAGTGCTCTCAAGGTGATTACGATGAGAATTTTATCATCCACCATTTCATTGAGTGCTAATAACTCCGATCTCAGCTTAGTCACACGATGTAAGAACTCCTCGACTTTTTCATCTGACCCATAGAGAGGGTGTACAATTTGAACTCAAGATGAAGAATCTTCATCTATTTTTTTTCTTCATAATTGTTTTACAACTTGTCCCAAGACTCATTTGGTTTCTCCAAATTCTGAACATGCGGCTGCACATCATCATTGAATCAGAGCATTATCAACATCAAGGCTTTAGCACTAGCCATCTCATATTCTATTAGTTCATCGGGGGTTGTGGGAGCGGGCACAGACCCTGTGACAATGCCCCATAATCCTTCAAACTGAAGGATTGTCTTCATTTTTGTCTGCCAGGATGTAAAATTGGACCCTTTGAGCAACTGAGCATTGGAGAGAAGTAACTTCAAAGCAGACATTGTAAAAAAAATATTTATTTATTTATTTCAAGAGTTATTACAACTTTGACTCACTGATGAGAATTACTAGCTCATAGATGCTCATGATATTTCCTGACGATAACTCTATAGGAATATCAATGGGAATAATTTGATCACCAAGTTCAAGGAAAACACAAACCCTAGCCACATCTATCTTAGATCAAACTTTAACCATGGTTCAAATCAATAATTGAGACCAGGTTATACCGAAGATCAATGGTTAAATAGAGCACTGACAACTTAATTCAAGATTTATAACCCTAACTGAGGGTTCAAAATGATGAACATTTTTTTCTCATGTAGTACAAGATCAACGACCCCCATCAAAACAAATAACTCAACCATGATTCAGAAACATATTAGGTTTAAACCAAAGCCACCGAAAAAGTTACAATGGGTCAAGTCATCGTGCAAAGAGGGGATAAGACCCATAATAATTAAAAATCATTTCCATTAACCGAATAATGTCATAACAAAGGTTCGAAAAAATCAAACACTGACAACAATAATCAATCAAATGATTATTGAAAATCTGAAAAATTATAGTATATGTGCCAACCACATTATTATAAGATGTCTTAATAGAAAGGGGGTCGAACAAGTGGAGTGATTTTATTATTAACAATGATGGATACCATTGATAAAGTTCCCCATGATAATATGGTAAAAATAGATGCTAAATGCCAAGTTGTATGATTACCTTAATCTCTTGAAAGACACCTTAAAAATTGCAAGTAAACTTCATACAAAGAGGAAAGGGAAGAGTTTTGCATATGATCACTAGGTGTTAAAAGGAGATGGAAAAAAATTTGACCCACACTCATGTGTTCAGGTGGTACCCACAGTGTGGAATGTATCTTTTTCTATGTTTTGGAGCTTAAAAAATTATACTTGCAGGAGATAGTATTGGATGTATTCACAAAAAATAAAGAGGTCATTATCAAAATGCAAAATGGAGTATGTGCATAGATGTCGACCTCAGAACCAAATGTGGTACCCATAAAGATGGAATACATGGGTGAATTATTTTCTTAAAGTATTGCAAATAAAGGAATTTTTTTTGGTCACACAGAGAGCTTGTGTTTTTTCATGTGCATCCAAGGGGTATAATTAAAGAGTGCTAAATTTATCATTATAGGTGTCACATCAAGCACTAGAAGACAGAGATTACATGCACATTGGAGGAGACTTACATAAAAATCAAGGGCTATTATTAGCCAAATTATTCATCTTACTTTATTAAAAATAGATCAGTCGACCATAATTTTACTGAATGTATTTTTGTAATCAGGTCTATTAATGTCTCATTATATTAGCATGTATATTTTTTTTCCTCTATTTATTCAGGATAAAGGGGTAAAATTAGCATGCATGGGTGAGTACAAATTGTAGCCTATTTTTAGGATGGGATGGGTGAATAATTTTGCTATATATTATTTGCAATTGTAAAGAAAAAGGAGGAATTTTTGGACATAGGAGTATTGAAGAAAATTTTAACAGTTTTGACCCCTTGAATGATAATTGATTTATGCCTTTCCAATTATTTACAATGGTGTTTATATCTCATTAATTCTTGTGGATTTGAAATTCCTCGATTAATCATCTTACCTAGTTGAAAATATAGTAGTTTCTGCATAATATTAGTGTGCATGTTTATCTTGCTGTATTTTTGTGATTCATTCCCCAATACACCAAGTGTTTTGCCTTAATATTCTGCTAAAAACTATTGGTTTGTGCATCCATGTTTCATTCTCAAATTGATTGTGCATATACTTAGTCAAATCCCTCAACAAGTTTGGTGTATCACCTCAATTGTTTTTAATTCAGTTATAGTCATATCAAGTTTCATACATACAGGGTGCAATTTTGAGAGATAACGGTTCCTAATAAAAATAAGTAATAAAGATAATACCTCATGTAAACTATAAGTAAGATAATCAACACAAAACACAAGATATAAGTGGGAAACCCTTAAAGGAGAGAAAAAACACTGAAACACAATATTTATATTAATATTTTTCACATTTAGTGAGGTACCAACCCTATAAGGAGCACTGATCCCTAGTTTCATAGATCTATAACCCTACAAGGAGCTCAAACCCCTAATTGTTTTAAGCACCAACTCCATAAGGAGGTTACAACCCCCAAAGAAGATCAAACACTCACTCAACCAAATTATGATGTTAATATATATGAAATATTTCTACCATAATTTATAGATATGAATTGTTCAAATCAAACTTCTTCAAATCCTCATTCAAACCCTGGGTGTCCAATCCTTCAAAAACTATCTCTTCCTTCACTTCTAAAGCCTTCAAAGACTTAAAAAAATTATTTTTGATCTTATTAAACCTACAACACACTTTATCTAACCTAAATGCATAATTCACTACCTAAAAATATTATTTTTGATCTTATTAAACCTGCAACACACTTTATCTAACCTAAATGTATACTTCACTACCTAAAAATATCTTTCTTAACACCACCACACAACATTCCAGAATAACACTAACCTAAATTATATTCATTTATCGTATTTAACCTACAACAAATATACTTCACTACCTAAAAATATCTTTCACCCAGGTCTCACTTTTTAAACACCCAAAAGAATGATTTTATAAGCTCCTTTCCATTTTAAATCGAAACAATTTTTTTCCCTCCTTTGGCTTGACCCATGCATTATAAAAAATCCCAATATCAAATCACAACATTCACATGTGACTCAAGTAGGTTGGCCTAGCAAAAAAACATGATTACTTGTTCCTAAAATACTTAAATCCCCATCGAAACTCTTATCTCTCAGAAGTCCTTGTCGAGACATGACAACAGGGGTTCTAAAATTTATTTATCTCTTAATTCTATAGATACAATGCAAACACCTCATGTCTATGGGTATACCTTTTTTTGAGGTGAGTCTCTGTTATCAAGGGCAATTCCTTATCGATGTATCCTAACTAATTTTTTTTTTGGGGTTTTGACGGTAAAAAGATTGTTGTAACTAAATTGAAATGGGGTGTTACATGAAATTTATTGAGGAATTTGACTGAGTACATATAAAATAAAATCGAGAACAAATTTCAGATGCACATACCAATGGTTTTCAACATAATATTAAGGAAATAACCTTATGTTTTTATGGATACATCACAACAAAATAGAAAGATAAACATACACACTAAGATTATGCAAAACATACCATATTGCTACAAGGTAAGATGATTAAAAATGGAATTAACATTCATAAGAATCAATAGAAATATACACACCACTACAAATAATTGGAAAGGCAATAACTAGTTCTCATTCTAGGGAAAGACTAGCAAAAATTTACTTCAGCACTCCTAAATCCAAAAATTCCTTGTGCCTTGCTAGTGCACATAATATATAGCAAAAATACTTCACCCAACCCCTCCTAAAAATAGAGTTGCAGTCTGTACTCAGCCCATGCATGTTAAGTTTACCCCTTTATCATGAATAAATAAAGGGATAAAAATAACATGCTGTTTACAATGAGGCATTAATAGCCTTAGTTCCAAAAATACACTTTAGTCAAAGTGCAGTTGACTACATTCTATTTTTAATATAATGAATAAATTTGGGTGAATATTTTGGCTAATATTATCCACTTTCTTGATGTGCAAGTCTTCTCCAATGTGCATGCAACTTTGATCTTCTTTTTAGTTGATTAAATAATAATACTTAATCACTGATGTGGCACTTGCGTATTCACCCACTTGCAAGGATATTTTTGGCTTTATCTCTATTTTGTCCTCTTGTGAAGGCATGTAAAATACATTCCACATGTGCAAGAAAAATGATTGCTTTTACATTCTTCAACACTTAGCAAAAATTATTCACTCCTCTGTGGAGGACCACTTGTAGGCATGTGCAAAAAAAAGTAATACCCCTATTTTGTGAAAAAGTAAGGTAATTGAGGACTTCACAATAATCTTCATGAGCTCTGATGTTGACCTTTGTATGATATCATGCAATAGGTTTTGATAATGTATTGACTCACCTATAATGGCATTACAATCATTCACTTTGGCCTAATTGTGGCTTGAACCATCCGTTCATCATGCAAGCATTCTTCCATTCTAAAATCCTTGGAATAAGGTCAGAGATCTTCATAATTAGGGACCATCCTTGGTATCATACATGTCATGGTACAAGGTTTATTTGAAAGACCTAGTTTAATGGTATCTTGCAATAATTTTAAAAGGTAATCAACCTCCTTTGAATTTGAGACATTGCGTACATTATAGTCATTGTCGGCTGATATCTGTTGAACCCATTTGGGTATACCATTAACACTTTTCTATGTGTTTGATCACATGTGGCATTATTGACTCCAATGGCTTGGGTCCTTAGCTCAACTAATAATGATGGAACAAAAATGCTTCAACCCTAATCATTCCACATTTTCATGAGCTCAACTTTGAGCTCGAAGCTTGCGAAAATGATTTTCTTAAGGCTGGACATGGTTATTCATTAAGATTTTTGACATGCAATGAGATTTTGTCTCTGATAAAGTTAGCATGAAACTCACATTTTTGCCATTGAGGCTACTCGTAATCAGTTTTGGAACCGACATCTTCCATTGATGAGCTTCCTGAATGCATAACCTCTTTGGAAATTTTCGTTCGTGCCACCATGATAACTCAACTTTGAGGTTATCATTGAAGTTTGAAACTATGGTGTAGACTCATTGCTCTTTTTCCTACTTTCGATATGACTAGGTCACCATTTACTATCCAATGACCTTTTGCTCTAAGTCTGGTTAAATGGTCTGCCTTTTAGAATGTTGCACAAGGGTTATGGCTGTCATATTGCAGGTATCTTTTGATTTCTAGACCGCATTTTCAAAATTTTTGGCATGTATTCTCCATGTAGTTGAGCTGTGATAAGGGTTTTGAATAGTTGAAACCCCCTTTATGGATTTTAGTCATGGCCTCATTCTGAAATTGGTATTCTACTCAGGTTCAAGCTTTGGTATTTGTCAATATTTAGGGTTTAGCTGAGTTGGGACTATGGCAATTGCAAACTCTTTCATTTACTGCCATTATTACTTCGTGTTAAGCTCTGGGTGGGCGAATATCTTCCATTTGAAATCATTTCCTCTTGAGCTGTGAATGGTATGAACTTTGGATTTCCTTACATGGTTCACATAGCCTGAAATTGTTGTCATGATGGAGGGTTTTTATCACTCAAGGTTTAAGTTCATTGACCTTTGTTGTAAAATGTGCCACCATTGTTGAAGTTGATCATGAGGGTAATTGTATGCAATCACTTTTCTCTTGAATGGCTCTGTTATTTTTCTCTTAACCTCTATCATGAAGCTCTGTTCAGAGTTGTTTTCCTTTTGATTCTGAATTTATATTGTTATGAAGCTAAATACGTTTGATGGGTTTGACCTAAGAACTTTACTCTGCCTTTGATTTCTTCCATGATTGTCAGCTTCATATAACTCATTGCTACACTCTAACTTTTACAGGGTAATTCGAATTTTTACTTTTGAAAATGAACAGTTCTATTTATGTCCTTTAAACTTTGTGTCAATTTATGATTTTACGATGCTGTAATTAATTTGTAGCTTATCGAGCAACCACTATTTATCCTTCTTCAATGGCTTGCATTAATCTTTCTTCCTTTTTCATATTGGTCAACCCTATTCTGGAAAACTCTGTAAACAGCCATCTAGAGGCTGTACCTTAAAACTCCTACTTTGATTGTACTTATGGTGCTTTCAGAGCTTGCTCGAATATTGGAAGAAACTTAGATCAAATATGTTTTCCTGATACTCCTTTCTTTCTAATATTTGCAAATGGCCTCCATTTAAGATTCAATCT
This sequence comes from Taxus chinensis, assembly GCA_019776745.2. NCBI lineage: Eukaryota > Viridiplantae > Streptophyta > Pinopsida > Cupressales > Taxaceae > Taxus > Taxus chinensis. The sequence continues at coordinate 325,493 of JAHRHJ020000133.1, forward strand.
TGAATAAAAAATCTTGACTCCATCTTTCCTATCATGTACTTCGAGCTCTAATTTATTCCTACTTCAGTTGGTTCTTTCAGCTCCATTTATGGCATACTATGTTTGAGTTGGTTGGTTTGATTTCTGCATAGGTCTCAGATCTATCTACATTTGATGATTGCACTATTTGTATTATAGCCATGGCTCTAAGTTATCCTTACAGTATTGTGTGATTGATCTGCTCAACATTGTAAATTTTAACCCATGCTATATAGTAAGATGCATCTACTTGTTGTCCCTTATTTGAGCTAGCTCTGATAGTTAAAAAAGGTTCCATATCCTTACTGAGTGGAAATAGCACATCCTTTTGAAATTACTTTATTACATTCTATATTATGCCTTTGGTGGCATATTAACTTCCATCTCTATTGTAATTCCTTGAAATCCTGTCCCATCTTGAAATGGATCTTTGCAACTTGTATAAATGGCACTAGATATCAATTAGGAAATCTATTTTTTATTTGTGACAACTTGAATTGTACTTCAAGAAATCATTCATATGTTCTAAAATATTTGAAATATCATTCTCATTGCTTCTTGCATGTATAATTTGATTCATTTATAGCTTGATTCATGCTTTACACTTTATATGAAATTACTATTGCCCCTGGAACTTTCTTCAATGTATGTAGATTGATCTCAAGATATCCAATGAGATTTAGTGGAAAAATGGTCTATCACTGTCCATTTGTATCTTGTTTCAACTCTATGGCTTCACTTGAAGCAAGTTGCATTTCTTCAAATTTGCCTTTTCTCTTGAAAATCATACTTATTCAAGATGTCTTATATAGCCTAAACCTGCTTGAAATTCTGTTGAGGAAATTGATCAAAACTTTACATGATTTGCTTATTAAGTTTTGAAAAATGAGCTATGAAAATATCCTTGTTACTTGAGTGAATGACCTTGATATGGCATTGATAAGCTGTACTGCAACTTAGTTTCTTGTGTCAGTACATTAGCAGCATTGTAACATCACCTTGAGACTTTGATTTAGCTTATCATAACACTTTGAGAAATATGTTCTCTATTGCATATCAACATTGTCATTTGTCCTCGTTGTAACCTTGGTTTAAAATATGTGATTTACTCTTTTGATTCTTGAAAACATATCTTGAAGTGTACTTGACTTCTCTTTCAGCTCTTTGAGTGAGACTTTGCTTCATCAATGCATCTTGATCAATTTTGATTTGTGATTGAATGCTTGAAATCCTAGATTATTCGTATATGTACATTATGTCTTTGTTTGAACTTTCTTCATGGTAGCTACATATACCTGCACACTTAAGAAAATAGTTAGAAAAATTGAAGACTTGCAACCTCTTTAATTTTGCATTCAAGATATTTTTATTTCTATTGCTCTCTTTCTAGAAAAATAGTACTATGAACTTATGAATTTTTTTTTGCTTACAACCTACTTTTGTTGCTGATTTCTACATTATCATTTTCTGAGGATGACATTTCTGATTTCAAGTTCATTTTGTGAAAGTTCATCTGTTTAAAGTTGTGAATACAACAAGCATTGAAATCTCAGAGCTATGACATAAATTTATTTTTCCCTTTTAAGGTATAATAACTAGTAACTGTTAGAGAAGATGGTAGAGAGGAGCAATCAAGACAACATACTCAACCAAATATCTGAAAAAGAAATGATGGATCTCCATTTCTCTTTTTCACGTAGCTTTACAAATATGCACTTTTATTTATGTGCTTGTTTTTCAGAGTTATTCCCATGGCTTGTGTGGGTTCACTGTACTTTATAATTATGAAATAAAATGAACTTTTTCTTCATGTGATGAGTTGTATCTTTATCCTTTTGCATTATTCTTTCATTTACATGATGTAAAATGAAAAATGTATAACTCATACACACTAGGAACCTTTCATTTAATCATAATTAATGAAGTCAAGATAATTGATAACCTCTAAAAGTTAACAAAGATAAGTCAAAACCCACTTAATCCCTGAAGTAGACTATACCTATGAAAGCTTTGGGTTGTCCATCTTCTGCTTATTGTGACTTTCCTGTTTATATCAAGGTCTTGCACTTTTTTTAGAGGTATCTAGTACATGATCATGACAAAGATGAGATGCAAAGACATGCTAAACAACAAATGGCATTCTTAAACTAGTAAAGTGACATTTCACTTATCCTCTTTCTCCCCTAGTTAGGCTCTTTCCATCATTTCCTTCCATTGAAACAAAGTTTCGAGTTGTCCATTTTCTCACAAGTGTAGAAATTATCAACATTTCAAGCGATCATATAGGGAAAACTACCTTCTAGCTTGTATACCAGTGTCTTGTTCTAGTACATTAGGCATGGATTCGAATCATATAACCAAAATATACCCTTTTATAAAAAAATGACCTTTCTAAAAAACAAATTAAAGTAGAGAAAAGGATCTGGTAAACCAGATCACGTGCACGAATGCACTTATTAAATTGAAAAATTGTTTCTATTCATTAACTGCACTCATTGAAGGGAAACCTAATCTACCATACTCTAAACAACAAGCTTCCCTTTCTCCAAAACTGAGGCCATGAATCAAACTCTATTAACCAAAAAAGTGACAAATCTGAAAACAAGATATGTACCTTTCTTTTGTTCATCACATTAGTCCAAGAACTGGAAAACACCTCTACGTGATCGGTAATTTATTTTGACATGATTTGAGGCTTGCTGCTGACAACATGAAACTCACGTTTTTCTCTAAGAAAATCATGAAGTCTAGTACTTTTGTAACTGGATGAAAATCAGCCAAATAATGTATAGGAAAAGGCCTCCTAGAAGTGAATAAGATGTATGTTTTGATCTAATATGAATCATAAACATCATTTTCAGCTATGAGATCTTTTTGAATCTCTTTTGAAATCCTTTTTTACACTACAAGTTTTTTTTTATGACTATTGTGAGTGATTTTTTAGCAATATTATCAAATTCTTCTACATTATTCAGATCCTCCATATAGTTTGAAAACTCAAAATCATATCCTTCTTTGTCATAGGCACTATCCAGATACATGGTGCAGTTTGAAAACTCAAGATCATATTTTTCTTCTACATCGACAATTATGTGCAATTATTGTTCTTTATCATATTTTAAGACATTCAGAAGGTGATTTGAAAATGTTTTATCTCTTTCAAACTATTTTACTACATCTTATCTTTCCTCTTGATAATTCTAATTTGACATAAAAAATATAAGACCAAACTTTTCTTCTTTTTTGCACAAGATTTTATCGAAGAGGCATGTTGTTCTGACATATTCTTCTCCAAAAATGGTTCTTCTAGGAAGGGATAAAAAATATCTGCATCCACTGGCACTTCTTGATTTATTTCAAGTGCAAGAGAAACCTTAGCAACCAGATGCTCTTATAATGATGAAACTATGAAATCTGTGAGTTCTATACGTTGTTCTTCACCTATGAAAATTTTCAAATCTAATATGAAATTAGCCTCTTCATGTAGTAAATCTACAACACACTATGCTTGAATCTCAACATCCTTTTTGTTTGAAACAAATCCATCCTCTTTTGATAAGATTGTAAGTTGCATGAGTATGGTGCCCTCATGCACACTACACTCAAAATATGCAAATTGTTGATCATCTTCCAAGTGATGTTGATCTACTAGAAAAATATATTATACCTTTTGCATGTGTTCTTTCTCTAACTCTAGAATGAAATCAAATTGGAACTTTGACACCCATCCATCCAAATTTTGCAAAACTTCCAACCTTTTATCGTCTTATGTTGGAATTCCATCCTCGATGATATTATAATTATCTCTTTCTTGGACTAGAAGTATGGGTAAACGAGTAATAGGATTAATTTTAGTCTTAACTAGAAATTTTTAAACAAGAGGCTGAGGTAAAAATTATGAATTTAAAAAAAACATCTAAATGCCAACTTGGACACTAAAATTTGATTTCAGTATAGGATTGTGGGGTATGAAAAGTAGGAATTGTAGCATCCTGATAATTTTCAAACTAAGGAATAGGCTTCATTGGTTGGCATGGAGGGTCCTTGGGAACTTGATTTTTATAGAAAAGGTAAATGGGAACATCCCATTGGTAGGGTTCCTCAACTAGATGTTTATCATTCTTGACCGCTAATGATTTCTTAAGTTAATTAAGTTCAATTTCAAGATCTCTCTGCCTTTCACAATCAATGTCACCCTCTGCATAACTTTGATCTTGAACAACATAATAATCATTATATTAATAATCATATTGATTTCTAAGGTTTGGTTCAAAAGGATATTCATTTTGATATGTGTCATAGAACTAGTCTGAAGAGGAAAGTGGATAAAAATGTTGTTGTTTTGACTAATAATGCTACTAAAAATTAGGGTTCATGGTTGTGGGACCTCATAAAATATTGAAACTATGAAAAATAGGTCTGCTGCTCACAAAAACAATCGATAACAACAAAATAACAAATCTAATTTTCTTTTACAATATCTAAAAAATGCAGCTAAAAAATTTAATGATATTGAAAAGTGTTGTAATGATCTGAAATCATATTTATAGATTCACCAAATGAGTTCTGCTTCAAATATTCAATCTTCCCAATGAATCAATATTAGTTCTCATCCCACTTGACATTACAAAAAAATGTAACTTTCAGAAGTGCACCCTTGTTGAGAGATGACAACATAGGTGTTCTAAGCTTTTTTTTCTCTCACTTCCATAAATACAATTGAAACACCTCATGTCTGTGGGTATACCTATTGTTGAGGGGAGTATCTTGTATCAAGGCCAGTTCCTTATTGATGTATCCTAAACTAATTTTTTCGGGGTTTTGAATGTAAAAATATTGTTGTAAATAAATTTTAATGGGGTGATACACCAAAATTATTGAGGGATTTGATTGAGTACATGCATAATAAAATTGAGTTCAAATTACAGATGCAAAAACCAATGGATTTTCAGTAAAATATTAATATAAAACACTTATGTATTGAAGGATAAATCACAACAACACAACACAGTTTAACATGCACACTAATACTATTAAGAAAATACCAGATTTTTATCAAGGTAAGATGATTAATTAGGGAATTAACATTCACAAGAATTAATGAAAGATACACACCACTACAAATAATTGGAAAGGCAATAACTTGTTCTCATTCAAGGAAAAAATTGGGAAAAATATTCTTCATCACTCATGTGTCAAAAAATTCCTCCTTTGTGCCTTACCAATGCACAGAATATGTAGCAGAAAAAATACTTCACCCAACCTCTCCTAAAAATAGGCTTACAGTTTGTACTCACCATGCATGCTAATTTTACCCCTTTATCATGAATAAATTAAGGAGATAAAAATAGAGCATGTGTTGATTACAATTAGGTGTTATGATTGTGGAGTTGAATTGCTTCACATATAGCTTGCTAGTCACATGTTGTTGGTTTACACAGTAACCGATCTTATTGGTCAACATACTAACCATCATCAGTGAATATATTAATTGCCATCAATGATCATATTAACCACCATCAGTACGTAAATGATCCACCATCAGTCAGGGTAACCATCGTTGGCTTACCTGTGCGGGAGTGTACTATTTAACTCTCTTGAATTAGATTTTTTTAGCATTAAAGTATTTCTATTGATTGTAATTGCATGGCTAAGCAACCATCCTGTTTATATATTCCAAATATAGGCATGAAATCCAGGGTTTAGAAGAAGAATTAAGAGAAGGATTCAATTAGATCCTTGATTCTCCTCGATTGAGAGGATGAAGAAGAAGAAGAGAAAGAAATAACAGGAACTTACATGAAGACAGAGTCCTCCATGGAGAGTATGAGCTACAATAGAAGGCACCTTTAATAGTAGGTACATATGAATGCTGAGAAGAGGGTAACATCTTCTACTGTATTTCCTTTGTATAGTTATTGTCTTGTTGTAATGGCTTGCATAGTAATCAAAGCACATAGAGTTTCTTGTTAGAGTATCCACATGCAAGTGAGATCATTTGTATTATAGATCCATGATAGATCGAGTCTTAATACTGTAGATCCATGAGATCATATTGTATGGTTGATCCATGTAGATATAGATATTGTAGAGGAGGTTATCTTAATGTTTGTATAGAAAAAATTATTCAATGATGGGGAGACATACTTACTTCTTGGTGCACATTCATAGATGCACATATGGTAGACCCATTTGAGAGGTCTTTTTTACAGATCCACAAAGAACTTGGTAGCAGTTCAGAGATGCAGTAGGTCCTAGTTATGTGAGATATTTTGGTTTTATTTGGAGGAACAATTGTAGTGCACTCATGGAGATCTGTTTAGAGATGTGGAGCATACAAGATGACTCTTGGAAAGGGTTGTATTGTACTCTTGTATTGAAGAGTTGGTTTGTACTACTGTTGTCATTATATATTTGAGATCTCTATCTTTGGTGGACGTATCCCGCATTAGGTGAACTTCACGGTACCTGCTCTGTTATGTGTGTGTACTTTGTCTTAAAATTTGGATTATTCTAGTTTATACTTCCATTAGGCTGTAGATTTTGACGAATTGTTTAGATCTTGTGTGCATGATTTTGTTTGTTATTAAATCATAGTGCACTATTCCACAGTCGATCCTGAATGGTCCCAACATTAGGCATTAATAGAATTGAGTCCTACAATTTTACACTCTGAGAATCAAAGTGCAGATGATTGTTTTATTGGTTAATAGAAGTTAGCATCCTGTATTTGGATGTTGGTACTTTGCTAATATTATCCACTTGCTTGTTTTTTAACTCTTCTCTAATGTGCAGGCAACATGTTGGGTTCTTATTGTTGAATAATATACCATTGATACTTAATCATTGATGTATAACATGCATATTCACCCTCTTGTACAGCGTATCTTGGATTTATCTTTGTTCTATCCTTTTGTGAAGGCATTCAAAAATTCCATCTGTGTAAGAAATAATGCTTTTACCTTTTCAACACTTAGCAAGCTATATTCATTTTCTCATTGGGGACCACTGCTCCCATGAGTAAAGCCATGTCAAATTTTTTACGTACCACCAATTATTGTAAAAAATAAGGTAATTAGGACTCTGAACTTTAATCATTTTTGCCCTTGATGTTGACATCTCTGCTAATTTTTCAAAATACAAAAGTTGTGGGTTTGAGCACTCCAATACTTGTATCAAATTATTCATCCATTTGTCGAGACAATCTGTGATAGATGCATGAAAAAGGTATCTATCCTTTTTAAGGTCTGTGACTAAGTGAATAATTGCTCTTCAAGTAGGGACAACTTGTCCATGTTTCAATACAAGGTTTCATTTGGATGTTCTAAGGTATCTTGCAACTTTTAAGGTAATGAACCTCAATTTTGAATTTGAGTTTGGCTCTTACATTATATTCAAAAGCAATGATATTGGTTTTGAATGATTTGGTCACCTTGACTTTCCTCTGTCAAACCATATTATTATTGGGCCCCTTTTCACTAATAATCATGGAAAAGAAACATTTGTTTGGCTACAAAAATGGTTTTCCTTATCAAATTATTTTTGATTGGTCAGAATGAACTTTTGTATTTTACATTGCTTCATTAATTTTGGATAATGTCAAAAACTTGTTATTCATTTCTGCATTAATCATGTCACTTCTACCCTTTCAACTGAAATCTAGTACCCATAAGTATTTTCTTTCGGTTGAGAAAGACCCTAACTTTGGTCTGTCTGTGAAGTCCTTATCAAATTTGGCTTTGAAACTTACTTGTTATTGTAACTTTGCAAATTTAGTATCTTAGTCCTTTGCATTTGTACTTGATAGATTATTACACTTACATTTGAATCCCTGTGCAAAAGGATATTGAAGATCAATTTTCTTACTTATTTGATCTATGAAGCATTTAAGTTTCTCCTTTGCTCTGAAACCTTTTTACTATGTAGATTGAGTCATTGATTTACGATCTCATGCAATATTTGATCTTGTACTAGTTATCATCCTCATCATTGGTCTTCAACTCAGGTTCATAGGTTATCTTGACTTTCTTTGCATGAAATATGTTGAGCTAGGATTTTCAACAACCTTAAATGACTCTGGGTGTTATTTATTCACTATTCACTTCGAGGGTTAAATTTCATCTTTTAAACCTATGGTAATTTTGTTCTATAGGACGCCATGAATGAAATATTTTTGGTGGGCTATTAATATAAATTTTCTTAAAAATGATACCCAGATTCAAGGTTTGGTATCATTTGATGAATTTCTTGCAACTTGTTTGTGCCTTTCGAGCTCGAGCCTTGATGTCTATGGAACTTTGTTGAAGTGGGAATTTGTTAGTTTTCATTTCTGATGCTTATCAATTTTTATTTGTGGCCAAACATTATTAGAGATCACTTATAATAAATTACTGTTTGAGCTCTTCTAGGCTGAAGATTGTTTTTTAGTTTGAGAGCTCTATAATTAGAATTGAGATCATAATTGACATTTTGGAGCTTTATGTTTTGCAACTTCATACCTCATTTTACATTTATATGTTATAACCTTCTTCTTATTAACTATCTTCTTCCTGTGAATACTTTGAAGATTATGTTCCTTGGAACTATGTGTTATTATTAAGAACCTTTTCAAAACATTGTCATCATCCAACCTCTTGGGCATTTCATTGTTCTTTTGACATCTCTTTACTGGTAACTTTTGGAAAACTTTGAAACACCATCTTGAGGTGTACCTGAAAACTCCTGCTCATTGATTCTCAATACTGGTGCTTTCTGTAGATGCATGAAGCATTTGAAAACTTGAATCTAATATGCTTAATGCATTATACTCCTTTCCTTCAAGAATAATAAATGAAGATTTTGTAAAACTATTCTTGAGCTCCATTTCAATTGTACCTCGAGTTATGTTTCCTACTTAATCTATTTGTTTCTAGCTCCATTATCAAATTAATTCAGTTTAGTTTCATTTTTTTGACGATAGTTTGGAGCTCTTTGTTACTTTGATGGCTTCACTATTTTATTTTGCTGGCTCCTATTCCTTATATTATGGCTACCATGATTGATCATCCGACGCTTTATTTTAATAGATCCGAGTGCTCGTTTGTGAAACTAAAGCATTGACTTGGAATTACTTCCCTATTGGTGAATGATGAGATTCAATATACAACTTTGTTTTTCATAGAAACTTGCATTCTGTTATAAATCCTTGATAGGTTATTTAACATTATAGAGTAAAAACAATCTATAATTGTTACTAAAAATTTCAAATCTATTTTGATTCCATTCTTCCATTACAAGTTGTTTTTCCTTTAAGTAATGTTTATGTTTGGAATTTTAGCTTCATTCCATTTCTTCTTGATGTATATTAAATTTGTAGCTTTTCATATTTGCACTCTGTAACTAATTTTCCCTATAAGCGTCCTGAAACTTGCCTCAATGTCTGTAGCTTGATTTGTTTTGTAATGACTTAATAAAAATCTCTATTACTCCATTTTATTTTGGAAACATGTAGCTTCCTATGAAGTAGCTTGATTTCTTAAAAGTTGTTTGTTGAATCTTGTGCCCTTACAATGTTTCCTACACCTAGACCTGGAAATACTGAAATATTGATAAACCTTGATCTGATGCTCTTCTCTTTAAAACTGAGTTGCAAATATTTCCTTCTACCTTTGTATGGTAGAATTAGTTTTCATGAGTCTTGTTCTCCATTACATTTTGAGATTTGAGCCTTTGAAAGCTTATATATCTGAGAAATATGTATTTCCTTTTGATTTGAATATGCACCTTTTGTTGAAGCTTTTTTTAGGGAACCTATGTATCATTTGTATTCCTAAAGGCACATCTTTTTGTATTAACCTCTCTTTCATGAGTACCTTGATAGATCTCTGTAGTTGTATTCTTAAGAAATTGAAATCCTGAGTTATTTATTTTTGTATAGTAATAATTCATTCAAAATATATTTTCTTTCTTCATCTGCTACATGTACCTACACACTTTAAAAAATAAATAGAAAAATAAAAGACTTGTAGCCTCTCTTGTATCCATGTAATTATTTTTCCTTCTTTGTTCTGTTTATTGAAACCGATACTCTACTTATGAATTATTTTTTGTAATCTTCTTTTAAACATTATATTCTACACTTAAATCTCACTCTAGTACTTCTGATTGTAAGCTCTTTTAAGAAAATCCATTTGTTTAAAACTATGAGTAAATCAAACAGGGAATTCCAAATCTCTAGCATTGTTTTCTTATCTCTTTCAAGTACCTGTTGAAGATGGTAGAAAGAAGGGTATATGGCACTAAAGATCAACTAAGAGAATCCCTATGAATATGAAATGATGGATCTCCCTTTCTCTTTTTTTCATAGATTTACATGCATACATTTTCTTTATGTGCTTACTTTCATAGTTACTCCCACGGCTTGTGGGTTCATTGTAATTTATAATTATGAAATAAATGAACTATTTATGCATGTTATGAATTATATCTTTTCCTTCTGCATTATTATTTCACTTACATGATTTAAAATGATAAATATACAACTCATACACATTAGGAACATTTCATTTAATCATAATTAATGAACTTAAGATAACTTATAATGACTAAAAGTGAACAAATATAATTTTAAGTATACTTAATATCTAAAGTGGATTGTACATCTGAAATATTTGGGTTATCCATCTTCTACTTATTGCGTCCTTCCTATTTGTGTTAAGGTCTTGCACTTTTTTTAGGGGTCTAGTGCATGATCATGATATAGATGAGATGGAAAGACATGCTAAGAAGAAGATGGAATTATGAAATTGATAAAGTGACATTTATTTTCTCATATTTTTCCCCTAGTTAGGATCATTCCATACATTGTAAAAAAAATTCAAATTTTCCATTTTTGCACAAGTGCGAAAAATTATCAATAGGCACAAAGAGAAAAATACCATAAAAACAAAAACAGACTTATTCGTGACCAATAAATCACCACATATGTTGAAATTAATGTTTAAACATCATATATGGTCACAATATATCTCAAACAACCATATTAGTTTGTTTAATTGGAACAATGTTCTTTATTTTTTCTCAAAATCAGTAATTCCTACACCCTTCAGGTCCCTAAAAACATCTTTATGCAACTAGAGAACTCCAAAACATAAAAAATATGTCAATTGATCACTCAATTGAAATTTAATAACCTGTATAACACTTGTAATAAATTTATAATTAATGAAACAATCACCTATTCAAACCTTAACCACATTTTTCACCACTAAATCTTCCAACCAAAAACATTATTTTCAGAGAACAATTAGCACCTTCCTATATTAATTAATACATTTAAATTTATTCATATGATTATAAATTAATCCTTATTAACTCTCTAGGTGATATAAATCATAACATAATCTATATCATTCTCCAATTAACTCAAAACATCTAGCAAATCATATCATGTCATGCACTGGAAACCTTCTTATTCAAAACTTGACATAGAAACCTTTAAAGAACTCATCATCATGAGTAAAAATTCACATCACTCGAACTTTTTTTGAATCCTCTTTCCAAAACAACTTGAATCACCTCCTAACTCATTTATCTCATGTTATGCTCATTTCATTGAAGACTACTTTTTATTGTCTCAAAACTACCCTTTGACCCGGAAATTGCATCAAAATGTTATGAAACATATTTTTACATCAATAAAACCTCAAATTTACCACGCAATGCCAATTTATCTTGCAAATCCTTTGGAAACCCTTGTCCCCAAAAAATCTTCTTCAAAAAAAGGGATTTTTGAGTTGTGCCCACTCATCACCATGACCTTTACCATACCTTTTTGTAAATATTAAGGATTCATATACATGTTCCAATCATCATCCATGCACTAGGAATAAATTATGGCCACTTATGAAGTAATTTTTACATACCACTTTCAAGATAGGGTTTCTGACTCATAAAATATTTTTTACCTTCTTAACATTCCTTCATTAAAATGTGACAATGAAATGACCTCATTATTATTGTGAAACCTTAAATAATTAGTGCAGAAACATATGTGAAATCCACAAGGTCCCATGAAAATAAAAAAAATTAGAGTGAGCATTAGAGGTTCCAATTCGAGCTAGAAATGGCATTGTTCTTAACCCTGTATCACAAAAACTGACATATCTTGAAAAATTCACTTCATAACATCCTATTTTTTCTTCAATAACCATGAAAAATCATAAAAAATTATCCAATCATCAAAAATTCATAACCACCTCTCAAATTCTCCAAACACTAATACTTGCATAGCTACTCGTTAGGGTTTTACACTAGAGAAGCTAGGGTAAAATTGAAAAACACCTACAAAACATCATGAAAGCACTAAAAATGGTCAAAAATATTGCATACACCATGATACATCTTCATATATGCATAAATGGGCTCATGTAGCTCCATAAATAATCCTCATACCCCTTAATATCCATACCTGCTCCATCTGAGCGCTTGAAACATAGTCAAACACCTGTATCTATACCAAATAACTGATGTGAGTGTCAAAAAACTCTCTAGACCTGTTACTCAACATGCCAACATACTTCTAAATCAGCCAAGTAACTCATGCCACCATGCAACATCACATATTTAATTGAATGGGATTACAAGAGCAATAAATCCTCAATTAGTCTACCTGTATTGTCATTTACTCACTTGAACCATCATGGAAACACCATAAATAACATCATATAACCCAAATCAATTATCCACTTTGTCATTAATGTGCCTTTGCATCAATGAAAACACCTATATGACCACATGCCAACAATCTCCCCCTATTTCATCGATGGAAAACTACCTAAATTTCTCCACCTTTTTACATTAATGAAAAAGGTCATCTGTAACAACACATTCTTCATATGCCACAACCTCATATCATCATGCTTTGGTTATAAACATCAACCAAAGTTCTTATTCAATCACAAGACCTTGAACTTTGCACACAAATCCCGTTTATCCTTCTTTGCAAGAATGAAACCACCATGTTCCTCTAGGCTGAGCATCTTCATCATTTGAAGACATTAGTATATAATGAAGAATAATTACCATACATTTTTTAGAGAGAAAACATCCTTTACCACCTCCTAGTCATGCACAGACAAGATATTTTCATCTCATCCCTATTTTTTCCTCCATGAAACCATTGTAGCAACCTAGCGTCTTAAGCATACATTATGAGATCATGCCAAAAATGTCAAAAATAAGATTATCAAACCATCATACCTTCTTCCTTGACGTTATACCATCATATTCTAGGCACAAATAAAGCATAACAATGCACTTTCTTGATCTTCACCTCACATCTATATTGACATCCTTTAAGTGACATTTCAGTTGCTTTTGATCCAACTTTGGCAACTTCTCAACCACAAATCACATTATGAAAGAGCATATCTTTACCCTCCCTGTACATAGAACCATAATCACTAGTAGAAAAGGTTAAAAACCAAGAAAATTTCCTTGGTAACATGTTAGGAAATAACTTTAGTCACTTACGTACTATCCTAAACCATTTTTTCAGTATACAATAGTCATAATTAACTAAGATAATTTACTGTTTCCTTTAGCATACTTACTTATGAGAAGAAATATCTACCACATACCTACCTTATCGTGAAAACACATATACCATCTCTTAGAAAAAAAAATTGATGCTCACCCTGTCATGAAGAGACCATACATACTGTATTCTTCTATAGGAACAACCTTTCGAGCCACTGCAGATTTGTAAGAGTCAGACTTAGGGTCTGGAATCATTGATTTTACTCAGTATTGACTTAAAATTCCAAGATCCACACTTCCTTTTATTTTTTACCCTTAATAAGAAAAAAAATGAGTGAAGCTCATTGAGCACCTATATACCTATAAAGTGCACTTATTTAAGAAAAGTGGAGCTTACAAATTTAGAGAAGAGATCACAAGACTAATACTTTCATATAGAAGAAGAAACATTAAATTCACCTTGTTTCCTTCTTTGAATTCATTAAATTAATCCATATTGAATCTTGAAATCAACTTTTCACCTATAGACAATTTCATATTCTACCTTTTGTACCTGAGGAAACAACATGCATTGCCTCTGAGAGTAACCTATATCTATAGGAAGCCAATTTTTGATCAATTCATTACTTAGCATCATAAAAATCCTTTACTCTAGAAATAGACCATCTAGCACACTTTATAGGTTTCATTCACTCTTTCATGTCATAGAAAATACATTGGCGATAAAAAAAATCATATTTATTTCTCTTCCATGCCAGATGCACAATCAGAATCCAAAATCCCATGCAATAATGAGAATCACTCATAATTTTGCTGCACATACTTTTATAAAGATATCAAACCTGATTTTAATACCCATTTTAGCCTATGCACACTTTCTTAAGCCATGTTTTTTGTTCTTGAGTACAACTTACCCAACTTATATATCATTTATTGAAAATTAGGTATTCTTCACCCACGTTGTCAATCTTACTGTATTGTCAAGAATTACTTTGAATGTAGAAATTATTAGCACCTAAAATCACTTGAATCCTTTATCCCTTCATATCTAGATGAATTATTCAAAAATTTATCCCTAGATTTTATCATTTGGACTATCAAACCTCACTTTCCATCTAGTTAAGACAAAGATCATAAAAAGGCATAATTTTTTTCTCATGTTCTCATCTTAGACCATAAATATTATATCTATATCCTCCATCACCTTGAACACAATTTTCCATGATTTTAAGACAAAATATTTCATCAACTTACAAGAATTCTTCTTAATTTTACCTCTTACACCCTTGATAGTGCTGTATATAGCTTAACCTTCATGCTTAATTGAACAAATCATTATACATGATGTCACAAGATCATCTTCAAATAAATTACCAGATCCATTCAAACCTACCTCATGAAACATGGCTGAATGATACACATAGGTCATGACTCATTCCCATAACACTTATAATGATAATACAATACCCTTGAGAAAAACATAAATGCAATGAGAGACTTCATAGCTATACCCACATCAAGGACACATAGTTATGATAAATAATTTGTGTATTCACCACATAATTACTTTACAACACATCATAAGACTTAGCAAAACCACCAAGGAGCTTCACAAAGAACAAAATCATGCAATAAAGTCTTATGAAAAACTTAGTGTGTCCACTACACATAGATTAATCATCTTAATATGACTCAAAACATGTACATTTATTACTATCCACTAATGACTCACTACATACCTTGTACACATGATATAAAACAATTTGAATCAAATCCACCTTATATATGGTGACCAAGACATTTCACAAACACACAACAATTAACAACTTGCTTCGAGTAGATGTATCTTATTTCTTGCTCCCTAACAAAATTTTTAGACCACTGAAGATTTTCTAAGAGCTGAGATCACTCTCAAAATACTTCTTAAGTATTCATACATAGGCTTTAGAAGAGGTTTTTTCATTATATCATCCAATTCCTCCTTTGCAGACACATGCTCGAACTTGATGCAACCCTTACAAGATCTCTTAGATAGTGATACTTAATAGGAATTTTATTTGTCTTAAAACAAAAAAATGGATTCTTTAATACATTAATTGTGCTAGTTCTATCACACAAATTAGGTGCACGTCCATAACTCTTGATCTTTTAATATTCTAAGGTTTTTCGTATCCACAAAACTTGAGATAATTAATGAACAACAACAACATACTCATCTTCACAAGTTGAGATTGCCACAAGATATTTTGTCTTACTATACCAAGAAATAAAACATTCTCCAACAAAAATATGGAACACCACTAGTTCTCTTCCTATCATCAATACTACCTACCTAATCAACATGAGAATAAGCCCTCAACTAAAAAAATTCACTTCTTTAATACCACAAACTAAATTCAATAGTGTGTTTAAGGTATATAAATATTATTTTCACTTATTGTAGATGTGACTCTTGAGGATCCTCTTGAAATATTCCAACTAAACTAACAACTTGCACAGTATCAGGTCTTGAAGCAGTACCATTAAGTACACTGCTAATCATGGATTTGTATTCATATTGATTTACCTCAGTAGAATCATCTACCTTGTAAAGCTTGCATCATGTTATTCTTATCCAAGTTTACCCCCTTTGGTAAAATGGACAACTATAGAGAAACAACTTGGGCAGTTGACAAGGTGTTATCATATTTTAACCTTCGGAAATGTTTGATCAAACATGACCTTGCACAGGAGAAATGGAAAGGGTTGGTTAAGTCACACTAGGTCACTTTTGGTACCAAAAAATCAAGTGGTAGGTACGATCTACAATGGATAAGTAGGGTCATAAATGAGGCCAACCAATGTTGAAGGGATCAGAGCTCGAGAGGAGGAAAAATGGAGAAAATATTGAAGTCTTTGGACTTCACATATGGGTCAAATCTAAGAAAAGCAATGGAATCGCGGAAGGCACCACGTGTCAGCTCATTTTAATTCGAAATGGCATGATAAAAGGTAGTCCCCTAACAATTGCAGGCCCTCCATGTGTCCAGAGTTCAAAAAAGGTAGAACCGATAGTTGAAAAGTCCAAACATGGTCAGAGTCTGAAAAGGGTAGAATCATCTATTGAAAAGTTGAGGCACAGCCATAGAATAGTGGAATCCTCCACATGTCTCTTTGATGCACTTTTGGTATGGCACTCCAAAGGTACATCCCAAGAGAGCGCAAAGCCTCCGCATGTCTAGAGTTTGAAAAGTTGCACTGGTTGTTGTAAGATAGGAAAAATACACTACTAATAAGGAAGTAAAATACCAATAATCATACATCCTCCTTCAGGTTCCGTAGCAAACATCAGAATGGGCTAGGAAAATTGGATTGAGCCCTGATTGTGTGATATGTAGGTGCTTTTCTTTAAGATGGAGGAAGACCTTCCTGCAAAAATGATCCTCTTACTTTGCACTAGATGGGAAAATGGATTATGAGGCTATTTGTGTATTAGGACAAGGCAAAAGTATGTTCTTTCCTCAAAGGATGCAAGAACATAGATATGGCATTTAGGATGATTCTCCGTGTCCTTAGAGGGGAGGGGTCAGGTTGTATTTATAGCATGGGGGAGTGATTAACTTAGAGTAATTTAAGTAATCATGGTTTGAAAATGTGGGCAAGATTAAGTGAGTGGTTTGAAAATGTGGTCAAGATTAGGTGAGTGGTTTGAAAATGTGGGAAATATTAGATGAGTGGCGGCCATGAAAGAATGGGTGAGGATTTGAATTATATTTTTAATTCATAAGTGGAGGATTTTAAGTGAGTGGGAACCACAAAGAATGGTTGAGGATTTGAATTTGAATTTTTAATTCAATAGTAGAAAAAACATGGAAAATAATGACATGTGGTGAGGATTGGGTTATTTTCTTGATTTTGAAATGGATAACTAATCAAATTATATTTTATTAATTCAAAGTGTACTTTTGTGGGAAGTGAGGAAGGGGAATTAATTGATTTAGGATAGATGTGAAATTAGGGTGTCTACGTTTGCCCCTCTTTGGAAGGGTACTATGAAAGTAGTGTCCTTTCAAATAAAGTACATGGGATGGGGGAATAATTCAATCTACTTTTCTTAAGCAAAAGGTAGAGTGAATGTTTGTTGGGAAGAATAGAAAGTGGTGAGTGAAAGATGTCATAGTATCCTCCAAGACAAAAATGTCATGAGAAGATGTGATTATGGATAGATGTGGTGATGCCCCCTCGAGAGGACTGATGAGAATGGAATATACAATTGAACTCTCAAAAAGAAGAGAAATGAATTATGTGGAGAAGAGGATGATAATGGAGTCGAAGAGACTGGAATGACCACATGACGCAAATGGAGAAAGGATTCAATTGGCCTTAAATGCTAGGTGTGAGGGTGTTTGGGAAAGAGAAAAGGGAATGGATAGGATTGGGGTTGATTACGAGAAGAGTAAGGGAGATAGGGAAGGGGAAAAAAAAGAATGAAAGAGGTAGAAATAAGAGAGAGGGATTATAGGGGGGGAAGAAGGGAATGATGAAGGAAAAACAAGGAAAAAAAAAATAGGAAAATGACAGAGGAGAGGGTGAAGGGATGAAATAGAGAGATGTGTAAAATGAAGGAAGCAACAGAGATACTAAAGAGGGATGTGCGAAAGTGAAATAAATGATAGAGCTGAGAAAAGCAAGAAATGGGAAAGGATAAATAAGATGGAGAAAAACCGGTGGGAGTAGGGGGTGAAATGGATGAAAATGGAAAGAGGACGAAAGAAGAAGTAGTATGGAGAAAAAAAGAAGAAACTATGAGAGGTGAGGAAAGTGTGAAAAAGAGGAGAGAAAAGGAGAGAAATAGATACAAAATGACCAAAAAAGGTAAGGGTGGTTAGAGAAAAGGAGAAGTGGTAAGAAAGAAACGTGAAAATTAGGGGAAAGGAAAGGAAGATAGAGCAAATACGGGGAGAAGATTGAAGGAATCGTGTCATTGCGAGGAAGACCAAGCCAAATAATATGGAACAATCTTTATGGAGATGCATGTGGAGGGTGGTATGATAAAAAATATAGGACAACGATGAAGAGCCAGGTTACCAATGGGGAAGTAAGGAGGAAATGTGATGGAAAAAGGGGAAGAAGACGATACAGGGGAAGGGAAATAAGACAAGGGGGGAGAGAGAAGAGGATAACAAATAAAATGATGTAGAAGGAAGGGAATACAGAAAAGGGGTAATAAGTGGAAAGAGAATAGTATAAGGAATGTTTAAAGAAGAAATATGGGAGGAATGACATCGATTGGAAAAGATGTGTAGATGCATGAAATGAGAATACAAGGATGACGAGAAAATAAAAAAAGGATGTATGATGAAGACAATAAAGATATTGAAGAGGGTGAAGAGAAGATGGAGAGATGGGTAAGAAGTGACAAGAAAAGGTGGGATTGAGGGAAAAGAATAGGAGAGAAAAGAGAATGAGTGATAGAAGAGGCAAGGCCAATGAGGGGACGTGAGGGAAATCTCCTTTACAATGAGTGGTGGGGAAGGGTGAGAGAAAAAATGAAGAAAAGGAGAAATCTAATGATGATTGGAAAGGGTAACACCAACAAAGGGACATTAGCGAGTACCCTTTTACAATGAGTGGTGGGCTTAGAGGAGGGAAGGAATGAAGGGAAACTCTAGAAGGTCCAAGGGAGTGAATGAGGTCATGTGGAATGAGGATTGATGATTTTTAGGGAAAAACCGTTTACAATTATTAGCGCTGGAAGAGAAGATGATGATGAAAGAATGATATAGGAGTGTTAACAATAATGGCGAATGTGTGTGTGGGTAGAAATGGGGGGGAATTTGAGAAGATGACGTGGAAAGAGTAAATAAAATGGAAGGGATGAATTGGGACTAGGTGAAAGTGAGGAGAGGATGCGGGTGATGAGGATGAACTAAGTGAGGATGAAGAACCAAGACATGAAAAGAATGAGAAGAAATGTTATGAAGAATGATGGATCAAGAAGGAAAAAATGGGGGGAAAGAACTTGATTGTAGGTAGAAGAGATTAGATGTATGTTGTAAGAGGATATGTGGAGAAAGGATAATAGTAGGAGGAAAAAGTGGGTAGTAGGAGATACCAGGTGGAAGAAGTGATCAACAATGTGAACAAATAATGAGGCAGGGGAGAAGTTCACGATGACAAGTTAAGTGTAGGGAGGACCTTGACATAAGATTGTCATGTGATGGAAGTGGTTAAGTAATATTGCCAATTGAGTGAAAGTGGAGATGACAAGTGGTCAAGCGAGAAGTGGTGTTTGCAAAAATTGAAAAGGAGGTTAGAGGAAGTGATAATGGGGAATGCCAAGAAAAAGTTAAGGGTGAAGGGTGTGTAGTGATGGGGAAAGGCAAGAAGACAAATCATCTTTAAGAGGGACTCTTAAGTACGATCGCCATGTCAGGTGAGTGGTTAAGTAAGATCACTAAGCTGAAGAAGAAGGATGATGATAGAGTTGGTGGGAATAGGGTATGAAAAAATGAACTAAAGGGGAACCCTCAAGTGAATTTTCCATACGATGAGAGAATGTAAGTAGGATGACCAGGCATAAGATGGGTTTGGGGAAGGATGAGAAAATAGTGAGTGAGGTATGCCTGAGTGGTATATGATATGAGATAAGGGGATAACAAGAAAGAAAGGAAGAAAAGGAGTGTAACATGAATGGATGAAGGAATATATATAGTGGAGGCTAGAGAGGGTGAGGGGAATCCTTAATTGGGATGTCCACGTGGTGAGAGTAATGATGTGAGAATGAGAAGCATAAGAGGTGGAATGGGAAGATGTGTTTGGTGGTGATTGTTATTTTGATGAGAGGGAAGGTGGTGAAGAAGCTTCTACAACGGGAAGATCTTAGGGAGAGAGTAAACCTACATCGAGGATCCCTTATAGAAGGGGTTATTAAGTAAGATTGTCAAGCGGAAAGTAGAAGGGGGAAGGAAATAATACAAATGGGTGAGAGGGGACAAGAATGGTGAGAAGGGTAATATGGGGATAAGTGGCGAAGGAGTAAAAATGAGGAGAGAGGATGAATGGATAAAATACATGTTGATCATGGTGGGGGAGAAGGAGCTGTTGGATAGTGAATGCTACTTGAGAAAGATCGTTAAGTAGGATTCACAAATTGCAATGGTGATCAAGTAGGATTCCCAAATTGGGAAATGTATTAGCATGGGTGAATGGATGGGGTTCAAAGTAAGATGTGGATCATGTAGGAAGATACTCACGTGATGAAAAGAATCTTAATTTTAATATAGCACATAACAGGATGCATCATGATATAAAAGATCAGGATGACTCGACTGTAATACGCGTGATAGCATAGACAGAGGCCATCAAAAAGGTTTGATG
This sequence comes from Taxus chinensis, assembly GCA_019776745.2. NCBI lineage: Eukaryota > Viridiplantae > Streptophyta > Pinopsida > Cupressales > Taxaceae > Taxus > Taxus chinensis. The sequence goes on from JAHRHJ020000133.1 coordinate 346,388, forward strand.
CCCCAGTACGATATGCAAATGGAAGAGAGTATAGACAGAGGCCATCAAGAAAGTATGATGCCCTAGTATGAAATGCAATCAGATAACATAAGAATATTAGAGAGAACACCAGGATAAATAAAATCAAGATGCCCCTTGTAATATATCAAGATGCAAGAAAGCGATTAATAATTTGCAACTAATAATGCAACACAAGAACAATTAAAAATGTCCCTAACATGTTCCATAGTGATGATTGATTGGATGTGCCCCCAAGCAGGGGTACGAGGACATATTGAAGTATTGGGTCATTATCCTCAAACAAGGAAACAATGAGAGCCATATTTTCCCCAAGTGAGGATTCACGCGAGGAGAAGTGGTTTGAATTTGGTAGTCATAAGGTGATTGGATCATTTGTTGGGGATAATAGTTCAAAGGTTGAATTGTGTTGGTTATTTTAAATTTTTTGTGATTTTGTGGATTTTTTTATTTTTGCTTATTATATATATATATATATATATAGATTTTCTAAAGTTTTTTGGATTTTTAGAACGATTTTCAAATGTTTTTAGATTTTGACAATTCTTGCTAATGGTTTTGGATTTTTAACGATTTTCAAATGTTTTTAGATTTTTGACGAGTTCTAATTTTTTCTGTTGGATTTTGGACTATTGCTTCCAATGTTTTTGGGTTTTTCACAATTTTCAAATGTTTTTGGATTTTTGGATTTTTACACAGTTTTTGGATTTTTGACAATTTTGAAATGTTTTTAGATTTTTGGATTTTTACAATGAGAGCTGGATTTGCTCCAAGTGAGGATTCATGTGAGGAAAAGTGGTTTGAATTTGGTAGTCATAAGGTGATTGGATCATTCATTTGGGATAATAGCTCAAAGGTTGAATTGTGTTGGTTATTTTAGAGTTTTTATGATTTTATGGATTTTTTTATTTTTGTTTATTTATTATATATATATATATATATATATATATATATATATATATATATATTCTAAAGTTTTTTGGATTTTCGATGATTTTCAAATGTTTTTGTATTTTTTGATGATTTTCAAATGTTTTTGGATTTTTGATGATTCTTGCTAATGGTTCTAGATTTTTGACGATTCTGTCTAATGTTTTTGGATTTTTGACGAGTTCTAATTTTTTTTGTTTGATTTTAGATGATTGTTTCTAATTTTTTTGGGTTTTTGAAAATTTTCAAATGTTTTTGGATTTTTGGATTTTTACACTATTTTTAGATTTTTGACGATTTTCAAATGTTTTTGGATTTTTGGGATTTTTATGATTTTCACACTGTTTGTAGATTTTTACACTGTGATTGGAAATTTATGGACCAGAGTGCAGACTTATTTTGAGAGGCAGTAAACAAGGATATTATCCGTATGTACCATGTTCCATGTTTTAACTTATGCTCAGAATAACAAAAATTCTCTTTCCATTTCCAGGATATGATGGTGATGATATGATGAAAAGAAGTCCAACTCTATTCTTGAATCCACACAACTTGTAAGATGCGTAGGCTCATCACCGAGAATGTAAGCTATGAAAAGTACACTACTAATAAGGAAGTAAAATACCAATAATCATACCTCCTCCGCGTTCCATAGCAAACCTTAGAATGGGCTAGGAAACTTAGGTTAAGCCCTAATTATGTGATATGTAGGTGATTTTCTTCAAGACGGAGCAAGACCTTCCTACAAAAATGATCCTCTTACTTTGCACCAGATGGGAAAATGGATTTTGAGGCTATTTGGGCATTAGGACGAGGCAAAAGGATGTTCTTTGCTCAAAGGATGCAAGAACTTAGATATGGCATTCAAGCTGATTCTCCTTGTGCTTAGAGGGGAGCGGTTAGGTTGTATTTATAGCATGGGGGATTGATTAACTTAGAGTAATTTAACTAATCATGGTTTGAAAATGTGAGCAAGATTAAGTGAGTGGTTTGAAAATGTGGGTAAGATTAGGTGAGTGGTTTGAAAATGTGGGCAATATTAGATTAGTGGGGGCCATGAAGAATGGGTGAGGATTTGAATCATATTTTTAATTCATAAGTGGAGGATTTTAGTGAGTGGCGACCATGAAGAATGGGTGAGGATTTGAATTTGAATTTTTAATTCAATAGTAGAAAAACATGGAGAATAATGACATGTGGTGAAGATTGCGTTATTTATTAGATTTTGAAATGGATAACTAATCAAATTACATTTTACTAAATCGAAGTGTATTTTTGTAAGAAATGAGGAAGGGGAATTAATTGATTTAGGACAGATGTGAAATTAGGGTGTCTACAGTTGTTAAAAGTATTAACAAGGGATGAACCAGCAGAAGCCTCCACATCTCTCAATGACGGACCTCCAAAGGTCAAGTCCAAACAGGGTCTCCAAATATGCACAGAATCTCCACGTGTCGACTGTCCAACAAATTACACCTAAATGAGTGAAAAAGACAGAGTTGGTTGTTGAAAGTTCTAAGGATAGCAGAAGGAGCCACATGTCATCTTAGTGCAACTTCGAAGGTAAGACCCAAAATGCAGGTCCCATACAAGCGTGAGCCCTCTATGTGTCTAGAGTTAGACATATTGCTCTACCAAACTTGAGGGGGTTAGCTAGAAGGCAAAGGAGATAGAGCAAGCCCGTAGACGATGCCATATGTCATCTCAGGGAAAATTCAAGAGTGAAAAGAGGGGGAAAAATCTTAAGATGCGCATGGCTGCCACATGGATCTTGTATGGATGGACTCTTTTAAATATTGAGATCCCACATTAAACACCAAACCCTAACCTTCAAGCAGCCATATCTTTCAACTAGAAGAGCATATTTGAGCGAGAGAGGAATTTTTTGAAAGTTCTTGACATTGGATTCTCACTCACCACCATTAATGTTTCAGCCTATCATTTTGAGGTTATCACACTTCTCACCTACCAACATAATGAAGAATGGACTTCTTTTCTTGCCCAACAAGGAACATCACATGAAGGCAATGGCTCTTTCGGTAGAATCCATTGTTGAGGTAGGGGAATTCAAGGCTCTTTTGGCGTGGTTAGAGTAGGTGAATTTAATGCATCATTGGGGTGGTTGAAGCAAGATTCAAATTTTTCTCTCTCTCATTCTCTCATTCTTCTATATATTATAAGGAGAGGGGCATTTTTCTAAAGGTTGGTCATCTTTTCTCTCTCCTACTCCCTCTCTCTTTATTCCCTAGGGTTAAATGTGGAGTTTAAGCCTCCTCTCTTGGCTTTGTAATGGCATTTTCTTGCCTCTTTCCCATTGATGATGTACTGTGTGAACTCATGGAGCAATAAATTATGTTTTGTGATGCATTTTGTCCATCCTTTCCTTATTTTATTGTCTCTTCTTACCTCTCATCATTGCAGGGTATACTGTGCATACTTCTGATGTCTATTGTAGGTTTTGAGAGATGTGTTTAATAAGTTTGAAATGGTGTTTTGTGTGAACTTTATCTTTGGTTTATGATGCATCTTATCCATCCTCTCCATTTCTCACCTCTTTCCATTTCAGGAAATTGTATTTGTGATTAGCAACCCCCTTTTCTTGGTGCTATCATCTTTTTAGTGTAGGATTTCTTTATTTTCATGATCTCTCTCTCCTGTCTCCTTGGCATTGTTAGATTAGGAGTAGATAGTCGCATTTCATTCCTTAGAAGTAGTTTAGCATTAGTATTAGGAAGAGGAAGTCAGACTTCTCTGGAGGTCCATCTCAAGTCCGCAAGTCCCACAACTTGAGAGATGGTCCAATGTTGTGCAATCACATTGAGAGTCTCAACCCATAGATTTTTAGACATTCATGGGTGTTGTGATTTTGCACCAACAGTTTTGGCACATGCCCAGTGGGACACTGGAGTTAGATTTTTCTCATCTTTCCGAGGTGTCTCATTATCAAACAACAAATCTTAAGCCACCGTGCGACCACAACAAATAGTTTTGGAACCCCTGGTGGGACAGGTCTGAAGCACCTTACCACTTCACTTCAGGTGGTTCAATGTGCTCTTGGTGAAGATTTCAGCCTTCGGAGGCACTTTAAAGAACATCTGGCGACTCCATCTAATCAACAACCCATTCTCTAAGTTGTAAAATTTATTTCCACCCATTTTTCTTTCCATATCTATCATTTTCTTCCATTCCATGAAGTTTTAAAATCATGAATTCATTCCCATCTTGGAATTCACACTTGCAGCAACCACAGTGCAGTCCATCTCCAATGTATTTCTCATCTCCTCCAAATCAGCATTATGATCAGAATCACAACCATCATGCTTACCCATATGACCAACATCAAAACCACTTTGTCTATGGATCTTATCAGGAGCAAGGGTACACATATGATGATAACAGTTATATGGAGAATGTTGATCTGATCGAGAAGATTCAAAGGATGGAAGCAAAAATGGTCCAATCAAGGGCTACAACACAAACGAGGGCATTCAAAATCAGTTGCAGGGAACCTTGTTCATGGGTAGGCCCTTTTCCAAGACATTACAGCCGCACAGGAGAAGCTTGACTTCATGATTGAAATGTTTCCTCAACTTGCACAGTGGACCGAGGAAGTAAAGGCCTATGAGTTTGGTGCCATAAAACCTTGTCAATGGGTCGGTCCACCACCTCATAATGTTTCTTTTCCTCTTTCTCAATCAATATCATCACAGTAGTGTCATGAGTCTAGTTTCTCACTTACTACCCCAAGTGTTTAAATCCCTTCTCCATCTTCTAGTATCCCATCACATCTTAATTTCTCTACCCTTTTCCATTAAAAATCCAATTCCCCTCCACAAGATTCAAAAGAAATACCTTCCCCACCCACCACTCCTCCTAATTCCCCGATCCCATGTTGGGAAGAAACTCAAGAATCTTGTCAAGGGGAGTAGCAATAAGAAGAGCTAAGAAAATAATCAATCATTAGAAGCTTGGATCTTAGATTCAAGATTAATAAAATACCATTGACGGTCAAGCCCTCGGAGGAGGCAGTGGTGAGGTCAAGCCACAAGTGGTGGAGGATTTGATTACAACATAAGAAAGGGAAGAAGGAGATACTCCAAATCCAAAAGAGGAGGAGTGCATTCTAGCTGTGGAGGAGAGCCATACAGTTCTAGAGTATTCAAGTGCAGAGAAGGCCATAAAAGAACCTTCAGTTCTTCCTCCCACTTCATCCCCTTCATATCTAATGTCGAAGAAGAGTTTGAGCTTTCAAACTTCATGTTTAAGGATGAGGGGAACCATGGTGAGAAATTTACAGATCAGGAGGACACCATGGAGGAGGTCGAACACACACAATAGGACAATGAGGAGGTAGATTTTCTATCTGACTTGGAGGATTTCTTTGATGGAGAGGATCCTAAGGAGATCACATCATTTTTTTCCTCCATCATCCACCTTCCAAGCACATGAGTCAGCTGCCATGGAGGAGGTAATTCAAGGACAATAACCTACACTTCATAACATCCCTCTGGAACCAAGGTTGGAGGATCATAATCTTCCATGTTCTTCTCAGAAGGAGGAAGGGAAAGAGAAGGCACCATCTCTTCCACATAAATCACCCAAGAAGGTCCACAGGAAGACTCCATTCTTGGAGTTGAATTTCAGAAAATGGGCACATCTAATGGATCAGACCATTCCCAATCAGGTACTGGGCTTCATTAGAGCTAAGGGAGAAGCCAAAACCAGTCATGCCCACTTCAGGGCATGAGGATGAGTATCAAAGCACCAAGTGTCACCATCAACACCTCTAGGAGTCCAATGTCAATCAACTAGAGGAGGTATTTTTATTTATGTTAATACTTTGGTTGTTTGGGTGAAGGATCGACCTCTTGTAAGTTTTTCATTCACCATAAAATCCATGTTCAGTGCCAAATCAAATACATGGCATGATTTTGAGAAAGGGAAGCTACTTCTCCCTACCAGTTGTGGGATTTGTTTGAGTTCCCTTTAGTTTTGGTTAGCCTACGTTAGTTATAGTTTTCTTTAAGTAAAACAAGTTCTTCTACACACTCTACATGTTCCACTTGGAGTGTGTATGATATTTCTCTTTTGTATATAGATTTTGTTCACATTTCTTCAGTCAGTGTAGTGCATCATACCTTTAAGTCTGTTGCAGCAAGTCATATTGGATCTGATCAATTACTAATTTCAAAACAAGGAAAATATAGAGCAACTAAAAAAGTTGAGATAGTCCATTTCTAGGGATAGGTGAATGCTCCAGGTTAAGACAATTTTCTACTCTCAAAATCTCATCTTCAATATTTTCTTATGAAAATTGAGAGTGTAAACAGTGGGCCAAGCTAAGGTTCACCATGTGCAAGAAATCAGGTTCAACTTTCAAGAACAAGATTAGTATCAGGCTATCGTTCATGACTCCCTACCCAATGGATACTTCCAAGGATTTTGGTCTTTTCATCTACCAAGCAGACGTCCCCATGAGTCACCAAATTGTTATCTATTTTTACCCCCTTTGGTAAAATGGACAACTCGAGAGAAAAAATCTTGGGCAGATGATAAGGAGTTATCCAAATTTTTCCTCGAGAAAAGTTTGATAAAAAAATACCTTGCACAAGAGAAATGGAAAGGGTTGGTTTAGTCGCACGAGCTCACATTTGATACCAAAAAATCAAATGGCAGGAAGGCTCAAAAATGGAGAAGCAGGGTTGGAAAATGAGGCCAAACAATGTTGAAGGGATCAGAGCTCGAGAGAAGGAAAAATGGAGAAAAGCTCAAAGTCTTCGGACTTCACATACGGGTCGACTCAAAGAAAATAAATAGATTCCCAGAAGGTGCCACATGTCAGCTCAGTGCAATTCCAAAAGGTGTGAAAAAGTTAGTCCCAAAAACGAGCCCAGGCCCTCTACCTGTCTAGAGTCTGATAAAGGAAGAGCATGAAGTTGAAATTCTAAACTTGGTTACAGTTAAAAAAAGGCTGAATCAACCATTGAAAATTTGAGGCAAATCCATAGAACAATGGAAGACCACTTGTCTCTTCGGCACACATTTTGTATGGCACTTCAAAGGTAGAATCCAAAGTGAGCATGGAGCCTCCACGTGTCTAGATTCTGAAACGTTGCACAGGTTGTAGAAGCCTCTATGCATTTGAATGGCACACCTCCAAAGGTCAGGTCCAAGAAGGGTCTCCAAATGTCTACATAATCTCCAGGTGTCTATGGTCCAACAAGTTGCTCCTAAATGAGAGGGAAAGATAGAGTCAACCATTGAAAGGTCTAAGGCCAACAGAAGGAGCCACACATTAGATCGATGCAAATTCAAAGTTAAAACCCAAAAGGTACGTCCCAAATAAGCACAAGCCCTCCATGTGTTCAGATTTAGACATATTACTCTCCAAATTAGAGGGACTTAGGCAGAATGCAAAGGAAATAGAGCAGGCCCACAGATGATGCCACATGTCATTTCGACGTAACTTCAAGAGTGAAAAAAGGGGGTGAAATCTTAAGACATGCAGGGATGCCACGTGGTATCTTACATGGATGGACTATTTTAAATATTGAGAGCCCATGTTAAACGACTGACCCTGACTTTCAAGTAGCCATATCTTTTGAACTAGGAAGTTGGGATTTGAGCAAGGGAGGACTTTTTGGATATCTCTCGATGTTGGATTCTCACCCACCACCATAATTTTTTAGCCTCTGCCATTTTGAGGATTGTCACGCTTATCACCTACGACCATAATGAAGAATGGGCTTATTTTCTTTCCAAACAAGGAACAACATAATGAAGGCATGGGCTTTATTAGTATAACCCATCATTGTTGCAGGTGAATTTTAGGATGCTTTTGGGATGGTTGGAGTAGGTGAATTCAATGCATTGTTGGGGTGGTTGAAGCAGGATTCAAATTCTTCCCTCTCTCCTTCTCTCATTATTCTATATATTGTAAAGGTGGGGCATATTTCTAAGGGTTGATCAGTTTTTCTCTCATGCCCCCTCTCTCTTTCTTCCCTAGGGTCGAATGTGGAGTTTAAGCCTCCTCTCTTTTCTCTATAATGGTGTTTTATTGCCTCTTTCCCACTGATGATGTACTGTGTGAACTCATGGAGCAATAAAATATGTTTTGTGATGCATTTTGTCCATCCCTTCTTATTTTATTGTCTCTTCTTGCCTCTCATCATTGCAGGGTATATTGTGCATACTTTTGATGTCTATTGCAGGTTTTGGGAGTTGTGTTTAATGGGTTTGAAGTGGTGTTCTGTGTGAACTCTATCTTTGGTCTGTGATGCATCTTGTCCATCCTCTCCATTTCTCACCTCTCTCCACTTCAGGCAGTTGGATTTGTGATCAGCAAACCCCCTTTTCTTGGTGCTATCACCTCTGTAGTGTAGGATTTCTTTATTTTCATGCTCTCTCTCTCCATGTCTCCTTGGCATTGTTAGGTTAGGAGTATAGTTACATTTCCTTCCTTAGAAGTAGTTTAGCATTAGGTTTAGTAAGAGGAATCTGGACTTCTCCGAAGGTCCATCTCAAGTCTATGCAAGTCCTGCATCTTGAGAGATGGTCCAATGTTTTGAAATCACACTGAGATTCTCAACTCATCAAGTTACAGACATTCAGGGGTGCTATGAATTTACACCAACAGTTCACATAGGAGTAATTATAGGTCTACAATCATCTATTTGAACCTTCTTAAGAATTTACTTGATATACTTGGATTGAGATATGAATATATCTTTTTCATATCGAGTTACATGAAGTCTATGGAAGAAGGATATATCTCCTAACATAGAAATGTCAACCTCTTTCTTCATAAATTTAAACATATTTTGAGTCATTTGATCACTACCTCTAGCAAATATAATATCATCCACATAAACTACGACAATCAGAATATTATATCATTCACTTTCAATATACAAGTTGTTATCGGCTACACATTTCTTGAAACCCTACTCAATTAATTATTTATCAAGCCTTTCATACCAATCTCTAGGGGCTTGTTTTAAACCATAAACACCATTATTCAATTTATGCACATAATAAATTTTTTTAGTCAAATAAAAACAATCAAGATGCTCCCTATAAACTTACTCATTGAGATTTCCTTTCAAGAAGGAAGATTTTACATCCCTTTGATAAACTTTAAAGCCTTTGAATGATGTTTATGCTAAGAAAAATATGATTCCTTCCATTCTAGCTACAAGAGTAAATGTCTCATCAAATTCAATTCCCTCAACTTTAGCATATCCCTTACATACACATGATTCTTTGTTTCTTATAACTTCTCCATTCTCATTTTTTTTAAACACCCATTTAGATGAAATTATATTCTTACCTTTTGGTCTAGGTACAAGTTCCCAACTTTTGTTCTTTTCAATCCGATCGAGCTCTTCATGCATAACATTAACGCAACATTCATCTTTGATATCTTATACTACATTCTTAGGTTAAATTTTGAAATGAAAATCTAAGATATCTTGATTTTGAAGACTTTCCAAATTCCTTCTTGTAATGACTCAAACATCTTTCTTCCCCAAAATCTAATTTTCAGGATGATCTATCCTAATATTCATAAAATAAGCCTTGGTATCTTTCCTTTATTCCTCAACATCTTCTTTTTTTTCTTGAATAATATTATCCTCTTCTTATTTATAATCATCCTTATAAATTTTTTCACTTGCCTTGGAAAAGGATATGGTAGGACAAGTTTCATCACATTATACACTTGTCCTTTCAACAATAGTTTCCAATATCTTGTTATAATAAATATAAGTTGGTTTTCTTGAGGAATAACCCAAAATATACCATCATCATATGTATAATCCAAATTACCAATTTTATCCAGTCCTCTTGATGAATCATGTACATCCAAATAATGTAAAATTGTCCACATTGGTCAGTCTTCCTTTCTATAGCTCATAAGGAGTATCGTCACTATTCACTCTTAGTTGACAAATGTTAAGAATATGAATAATAGTATATTTTTCTTCCTTACAATGACCATATTGTAATTTAGAATCATTAATAATGGTCCTTTCCATCTCTTGAATAGTCTTAATCTTCCTTTCAACTACTCCTTTTTATTAAGTATTTCTAGAAATTTAAATCTACCTGTTAATGCCATAATCACCACAAAAATCATCAAATGAATCAAACCAAAATTATCCTCCATTATTAGATCTAATTCATTTTATCTTTCAATTATTATCATTTTGAATAAGAGTTTTAAAGGATTTAAAAACATCCAATGCATCATATTTGTTTTTCAAAGATGTAACCCAGGTATATCTAGTAAAGTCATCAATAAGAATTATAAAGTAGTAATCACCTAGAGTAATTTAAGTCCTCATAGGCCCACATAGATCAATATGTATCAGCTGAAGTGGAATTTTGGTAACATGATGTTCATTAGACTTGAATATCATTCTAGTTTTTTTTCCATGAAAACAAAATTTGCACAATGTATCTTTTAGTTTAGTGAGTTGATGCATGTTCCTTACACAGTTGTTAGAGATGATTTTGACAAGACTGTAATGTTCACATGACCTAACCTCCTATTCCATAACCAAAAATCATTCATCTTTCTCATAATACATTTTTCTTTATTGTTCTCCTTAAGAACAAACCTAAATTTTCTTTCCTTATCTTGCAACCTTTCACATCAAAGGTAATAACATACCTTTCTTACACATTTGACTCACACTAAGTAGATTATGCTTCAAACCCTAAATAGAGAAGATATCCTTAATGATAGTTTTTGTGTTTTCCAAACTCAAGGTATCTTTTCCTACAATTTTTATGGAAGAATACTCTCCAAGTATCATAGACCCTAAAGCATTTTTCTTTAAGGTTATGAACTTACTCTTGTCACCCATCATATGACCTGAAAAATTACTGTCAATTTACCAAATCAGATTCTCATCCTGACTATGAAATAATTTTGAGCAATACCACATCCTTCATTTTTTTTGCAAAGAGGATGAACAAACCCAATATATTTAATACTATATATCAAACCCTAATGGCTTCAAATAAGCCATCATATTAATCAATGGAAATATATTAACTTGATCTCTAGAATGCTCCATAACTATGATTCAGAAGATCTCCTTTCAAGTGGTTAAACTTCTCCATAAATGACCTTATCTGATACAAATTATTATAAGAAAAATGGATTGAGAGGGTACAAAAATAATAATAATAATTCAATATTTATAAATAAAAGATTTAAAATTATATAAGAGAAGTATCGCCTACATCTATGGAGAACCTCCTCCATAAATTTCTCACCCAAATCCTGTATAAGTGTGTTTTTGTAACTCACAACTCACAAAATATAAAATATACATTACACAATGATATTTATCTCTATGTAAATATAAAATCACCAAAATGCAGCACAAAATATTAATTTCCCAAAATTCCCCCTTCGATGTGAACATGCAAGAAAAATAATCACACTTCCTTCGTTGATTTTTGCTCGTGTATGCTCATGATCTGGATGGGTTTTCAGGACAACCAACAACCTCAACAAGGATGGTTTAATAGGACAGCCAAGAACCTCAACAATTATGGTTTTACATGAAAACCATCAACCTCAATAAAGGATGGTTTTACAAGATAGAAAACAACCCAAATATCATGAAGTTTTTTTCCTTTGTGCTTTTGTGTCTCCACTATGTTTTTCCTTCAAGAAATTATGTAAGAGACACTACTTACTAGATATAAATCTAAGAAGAGGGAAAAGTGAAAATGGATTTTGAAACCACAGCCCCCCTCAATGTTAACTTTTCAATTATTCGACACAAAATAAATAATCTGAAATCATACTACACACAACTAAAATGAAATGCAACTCTCAAATAAAAATCAAACTCATACACACACATTGTCACCATAGTTTCATGTGGCCCCATTGCTGGTGATTGAAGCAAGATCATTGATTGACCTCCAGCCTCCTGTTCCTCCGTCCTCTACTAGATGTACTCCTTACTTAATACAAGAATTCTTCATCACTTTGCTGATCATTTGTTTCGTCTTTGTCAAAGTGGGTAGAATTCATATCCCAATCGCTTTCTTAATCTCTGTTTTAAGAATTGAAGGCTTTATACTTCAATTTACCATCAAGCATATCTCTTGAATTTTTCTTACAGTAAATAATACCATGTCTAGGAGCATTACAATAGCACCAAATAATTTTGTGTGGATCTTGGCAGGTTCATTATTTCTTTAAAAAGGTGTTAATCATCCTTTAGCATATGATTTGTTTATACCATACATTGCATTTTCCTCTAGATCAATCTTCTTGGTTCTATTTTCTTCTTCTATCAAAGAATAAATTAAATCGGATTGGATTTATTTTTCTCAAAGTGAAGACCATATTATAATAACTACGAGGCATGCTATTAAGTAATAAAAATTTTACATCATCATGAAGAATATCTACTTTTATTCCAGCTAATTCATTTAATATATAACGAAACTTACTTATGTGTTCCACCATGTGGTCACCTTCCTCCATTTTGAGTCTGAATATGTTAGGAAATTGATATGTTATAGTGCTCCATTATTTGCATTATCATGTAAATGTAATTAGTTAGCGTATGGTAATTAATTATTTCAAGTTAGTATATATTGTTATATGGTGGCTATATAAAACATATAACAACTATTTGTTAGTGAGTTTTAACCACTCATATATATGGTGTGTAGGACAGGTCCCTAAAGAATTAATTGAGGATACCTCCTAAAATATAGGAATTATATGTCTTATATATATGTAAATGTATTATACATTAAATAATGGAAAAATATTGTTTGTGTACATTTTATTATACCCTTTCATCTAGTATCAGAGCTACTATGAGATCTTGATCATTATGTGGGTAAATCCTTTATGATTCATGGTTTCCCGTACATGGTTTCATTTTTTAAATAAGTTTTGTTTTTTTAGAATCAAGTATTTTATTGGTTGACTTCTTCCTATCGACAAAACTTTCGTGTTGGTTTCACACATTGCTAGACATGGTGACCGAATTCTTGGATTGATCCTGAGAACTCGACTTCTCTACAAAGAGTATTGTCCATGCATCTTGAGGAATAACCTCACACTTATCCTTTCAACAATAGTTTTAAATCTCTTAATATAAAAAATATAAAAAATGTAAGTCATGATTCTTGAGGAATAACCTAAAAATATATCTTCATCAGATCTATAATCCAACTTACAAATTTTGTTCAGTCCTCTTGATGAATCATGTACATCCAAAGACTGTAAAATTCTCCACATTGGCCAATCTTCCTTTCTATAGCTTATAAGGATTATTTTCACTATTCACCCTTAGCTAACACATGTTAAGAATATAAACGACAATATAGTTTTCTTCCTTATAATAACCATATGGTATTTTATAATCATTAAGAATGGTCCTTTTCATCTCTTCAATAGTCTTATTTTTCCTGTCAACTACTCCATTTTGTTGAGTTATATAAATTGAAAACTACATCTTAATGCCATAATCACTAAAAAACTCATTAAATGAAACAAACCAAAATTCTCCTCCATTATTAGATCTAATGCATTTTATCTTTCCATTATTCTCATTTTCTAATAAGAGATTTAAAGGATTTAAAAACATCCAATGCATCATATTTGTTTTTGAAAGATGTAACCCAGGTATATCTAGTAAAGTCATCAATAAGAATCATAAAGTAGTAACCACCTGAAGTAATTTCATTCCTCAATGACCCATAGAGATCATTATGTATCAGTTGAAGTGGAATTTTGGTAGAATCATGTTCATTAGTCTTGAATCTCCTTCTAGTTTTCTTTCCGTATATAAACATGCTTTACATGATGTATATTCTTGTTTACGTAGTTGAGGCATGCTCCTTACATAGTTGTTAGAGATGATTTTAAAAATATTGTCAAAGTTCACATGACCTAACCTCTTATTCCATAACCAAAAATCATTCATCTTGCTTAAGACATTTTTCATTAATGATCTCTTTAAGAATAAACATGTCACTATCAATTATTTTTATCTTTACAACAATCTTACCTGACTCTCCTTTCCTTATCTTGTAACCTTTCACATCAAAGGTAATAACATACCTTTCTTACACATTTGACTCGCACTAATTAGATTATGATTCAAACCCTCAACATATAAGACATACTTAACGATAGTTTTTCCATTTTCCAAACTCAAGGTACCTCTTTCTACGATGTTTATGGCAGAATTATCTCCAAATCTCATAGACCCTGAAGAATTTTTATTTAAGGTTATGAAATTACTCTTGTCACTTGTCATATGAGCTGAACAATCACTATCAATATACCAAATCAGATTCTCATCTTGACTATGAAAATAATTTTGAGCAATACCACATACTTCATTTTGTTGCAAAGAGGATGAACAAAGCCCATTTATTTCGTACCATATATAAAACCCTAATGGCTTCAAATAATCCCTCATACTGATCAATGGAAACATCTTGGCTTGATATTTAGAATACTCCATAACTGTGCTTTAAAAAATCTCGTTTCAAGTGGTTAAACTTCTCCATAAAGGACCTGCTGTGATACCAATTGTTAGAAACACAATGGAATGAGAGGGTAAAAAAATAATAATAATGATTAAATATTTATAAAAAAAGAGTTAAAATTATATAAGAGAAATATATCCCACATCTAAAGAAAACCTCCTACACAAATTTCTCACCCAAACACTATATAAGTGCATTGTTGTAACTCACAAGTCACCGAATATAAAATTTATATTACACAATGATATTTACCTCTATGTAAATATCCAATCACATAAATAGAGCACTAAATATTATTTTCCTAACATTTCCCACTTAGTGCGAACGTGGGAGAAAATTAATCACACTTCCTTTGTTGTTTTTCGCTCATGCGTGCTCATGATCTGGATGGTTTTATAGGACAACCAACAACCTCAACAAGGATGGTTTTATAGGACAACCAACAACCTCAACAATGATGGTTTTATAGGACAACCAACAACCTCAACAAAGGATGGTTTTATAGGATAGCCAACAATCCAAATATCATGATGTTGCTTTTCCTTTGTGGTTTCGTGTGTCCACTATGTTTTTCATTCAAGGAATTATGTAGGAGACACTATTTACTGAATACAAATCTAAGAAGAGGGAAAAGTTAAAATGGAACATCGACACCATTTCCCCCACCCCCTCAGTGTGAACTTTTGAATTATTCAACAAAAAAAAGGAATTCTGAAATCATACTACACACAACTAAAACAAACTGCAACTTTGAAATAAAAATCAACCTCACACACACACACACACACTTTCACCATATTTTCGTGTGACCCTATCGTTGGTGATTAAAGAGAGGTCGTTGATTGACCTCTAGCCTCTTATGCGTCCATCCTCTGGTAGATGCACTCCATACTTAATACAAGAAATATTCATCACTTTGCTAATAATTTATTTCCTCATTATTAGAGTGGGTAGACTTCATATACAAATCACTTTCTTCATCTCTATTTTCAGAAACAAAGGATTTATCCTAAAATTTACCATCATGTAGATCTCATTCTCTTTATTTACAATACATAATACCATGTCTAGGAGCATTACAATAGCGACATAGAATTTTTTAGGGATCTTGGAAGGTTGATTCTTTCTTAAAAAAGGCTTGAAACGTCCTTTAGCATATGATGTTTTTCTACCATACTTTACATTTTCCTCTACATCAATCTTCTTGGTTATATTTTTTTCTTCTATCAGAGAAGAAATTAAATCCCCTAGACTAATATTTATTTTTCTTAAAGTGGAGACCTTATTAATATAGGTAGGAGGCGTATTATTAAGTAATACAACTTTTACATCATCATTAAGAAAATCGACTTTTATTCTAGCTAATTGATATAATATATAACAAAACTTACTTATGTGCTCCACCATATTGTCACCTTCCTCCATTTTGAGTCTGAATATGTTAGGAAATCAATATGGTTTAGTGCTCCATTATTTTCATTATCATGTAAATGTAAATAATTACTGTATTGTTATGAATTATTTCGAGTTAGTATATATTGTTATATGGTGGTTATATAAAACATATAATAAATATTTGTTAATGAGTTTCAACCACTCATATATATAGCGTGTAGGAGAGATTCGTGAGAGAAGTAGTTAAGGATACCTCCTAAAATATAGGAATTATATGTCCTATATGAAAAAAGATTTTATGTGTACATTTTATTATACCCTTTCATCTGGTATGAGAGCTACTATGATATCCTGATCATTATGTGGGTAGATCCATTGTGATTCATGGTTGCCTGTACATGGTTTCATATTTTAAATAAGTTTTGTTGTTTTTACAATCAAGTATTTTATTGGTTGACTTCTTTTTATCCACAGAAATTTGGTGTTGGTTTCCCACATTGCTTGACATGGTGACCGAAGTCTTGGATTGAGCCTAAGAACTCGAATTCTCCGCAAAGCGTATTGTCCGTGCATTTTGCAGCATTCATGTCATAGACTACGAGCTGAAAAATATGTACATATCTTGAATGATTTATATTTTTATATGATATGTTGAGACCCAAGTGTGCATCGATGTGTCTCTCTGCAGACCCATGGTTAAACCTCTTTTCCACTCTTATCTCTATAGTAGAGTTGTATACTTTATAGATATTAAAGATATCTGATCAGATTGGTGATTGGAGGCTGTAAATAGTTGGAACTATAGTTATGAACCAACTTATGTCTCCACAATGCATCAATTGGGTCGATTCTCCCTTTTTACGCAGTTTGCATTATTTCCATTTATACGTTGTGCATGTATTGTCACAAAATAAGTGAGTCAGAAATCCACTACGGCCACTAGTACATGTGGACAATATCCTCAAAATCGCAGTTAATACAATATGATTCAGAGTTCACCCATACTTTATTTGAAGTCCAACGAATATAGTCTTCACAGGTCTTGAAAAATAGTTTCTTAGTATCAGTTATTAATTTATATTAATAGGTTTGTCATTTTATTCAAGAGTGATAAAGCTTCACTCTATTAGTATACCACCAATTTGTTTTACAAACATGTTTCTACCGTTAAAAGTTTTATAATATTTTTTGACCATTAGTTGATTTATTTACAAGAAGTCTTTGTTAAAGATTTTCGATAGTCATTTATGTTTAAGTGTTATAAGAATTTCAAGTATTTTTTCAATTGTCAAAGTGTATGTTGTGTTAAGAGTCAAAGTTAAAAATTGTAAAAATAAATAAAAATTTCCTTACGAAAGCATTTTAGAAGTGGCTGATGTTCGATTAAGGTTTGTAAATCCTAACATAGCCTCTTATATTTTCTTAGTAAGCATCCAGACACTAGGATACATTGAAGGTGGATGTCAATAAATGACCTCTTGCCAATCACCAATGGAAGAGGCTACATAGCAAATGCGGTGGTTCTATATAGCACAAGAGTATATGATTTTATGTTTGCAGTGTTCTTGGAGTGGTCATTGAAGGGAGAAAATAACCCATGGCCCTCATTTCTTTATGTGTGACCATATTTTCCTATGTTATTCCCTATAGTGAGTGTTATGAGATATTATAGTACTTGGCACATTATGTTGTGGTTGTAGGCAAACCACTTGAAAAGCTTCATTTTTTTTGGTTAACCAATTGCAAAACACACATTCTTGGTTTTTGGTAATCAATTCATAAATCCATCACTTTGTGGTTTGTGGTAAACTAATTTTCTTAGTTTTTGGTCAATATGAGGTTTGTGATCATCTCTGAAAATCACTAGATCATGAGCTGGTATAAAGTACAAAGGCGGGTTTTCCACATGTTCACACTAGGGGGGGATGTTAGGAAATTGATAATGTTAAAGTTATCCATTATTTTCATTATCATGTAAATGTAATTAATTACCATAAGGTATAGTATATATTGGTATATGGTGGTTGTATAAAAAAACATATATCAACTATTTGTTAGTGAGGTTTAACAACTCACTTACATGGTGTTTAAGAGATACTCGTAGAGTGATAGTAGTTGAGGCTACCTCATAATAATATAGGAACCTATCTAGGACTATTTAATATGGTATAATATGTCTATCCATTGAATACATGAACATTTCATCTGTTTGTGTAAATAATACTTCTGCTTCAGTGCCACTGCTCCACTCTCTTCTTATGTCAAATTCATATCAAAGGGACTTTCTTAATTTCACCACTTTAAAATATGTGATGTCTTTGATAGATTTTTTAGTTATGTCCATTAGGAATCCAGATAATCCCATTCAAAACAATTGATTTTTACTTTTGTTTCATCACTTTCCAAATCTATGATGCTTCATTCAATGGATTTTTGAAAATAGGTTAATCTATATGCTTTCTGTGTGTCCAATATATTTAAAAAAAATTAGTTTATCTGGTAGCAATTGAGTTCTCACGTTTAAAGGTATGGACATTATTTTCCTAAAAATAATTAAATTTCCTTTAACTTGTTTATCTAAATTTCAAAAAATGGACATTGGTCAAAAACCAAAAAATGCTAAAAAAAGCATGCTAAAAATAGAAGCTTTTTACAATTTTTGTAAATTTGACTATTCTTATTTTAAACAATTTATTTTATTTTACATTAATTTTGGTGCAACACAATCTATGACATTTTGATAGATTAACACTTGGACATGTTGACTTTGTAGATACCCTTGAAAAAAAAAATCCAGACTACTCCTAGAAGGTAATATTCTAACCATTTTATAGACACACAATGACCAAATGATGATAAATGGGCCATAGGTAATTGGTGGCTCACTTGGACTAATAAATGAGAGGTCAATTTATAACATTGGTAAAAAGATGACTGACTATTTTCATTGATGTTATTTTATAAGTGGATTTTTTAAAAGATAAGACCTAAAATTGAACTGGAATAATTTTGGTAAATCAAATTAATGGGATGATGATGTGTCTTATTCATAGTTTTTTCATACATATGACACTTGACAATACTCATGCTTAAACCTTGGTAGATCAAATTTCACAGTTGTATGGTAGATGGGATAGTGGTTAACTCAATATTTTGTTTGAATACTACTGTAGCTTTAAGAGGGATAGTTAATCTAATATAGGAGGACATACAATTTTGATAAATCACATATTATAAAATAACATTTTATATTAGCATAATTTATGCAACTTAGTACCAGGTTTTGTTAGTACCTCATTGTGGTACCTTACCTAGTAAATGTGATACCCATTATGGAATTTTTCAGGGGACTGCATATTGATGGTCATAATGTGTTGCATGTCATGATAGGAAATTCTAAATGCATGAAAGGTTTTATCATGTGCTTCTTGAAAAAGTGTTGGTATGGAATATACTTGGAATATATTGAAGTACTGTATTAAGGTCCATTTGAGTTTTGATCTAGTCTGTAGATATAATCTACCCTCGTGCTCTAAGTGTTTTCCATCATCTATTATTCGCCATGTAGTTATTGGATATGCAGGGGATATCTATCTGCATTTTGTACGTGTAAATCACTCACAGTATTCTTTAGAGATTATAGTTGATCAGGGGATCAATTTTGAAATTTCCCTAAACATCCGTAAATGGTTTCACTGCAGGAAGATCATCTCGAGAGCTTTCCAACGACTATGAGAACGCAAAAAACGGACATCGGGAGCTCTAGATATGTTCGGTCAAAGTTTAGACAGTGGGGAAGTCAACTATGGTCAACTGGTCAATATTGGACCGAATCGCACTGTGACACGTGGCTTGCCAACACTCGTCGGATTTGCTCGATTTGCCTATCGGGAGATGACAAGTGGACTACAGGATTATTTCTATTCCACATTGCATGGGTCGAAATAATATTTGGTAATGCCACTTCTCAAATGCCACAAATATATATTAATGTGTATACATTAATATTAAATCATATACATGTGTTTTTACCACGTGGAAAGTGGTTGAAGTGGTTGTTGGGGGCAAAGGCCCATACGTGGACTGTCCCACGTGGCAGAAGGAGGATGAAGCGGTTGTGGGGACAGTTTTTCCAACGTGGTCTTTGACCACCATGCGCGTAGAAAAGGCTTTAGCCTAAGCTATTAAAAATGTCGCGCCCTCTATGGGATTTAATCCCAATAAAACATGCTTGCCGCGGCTAAAGTGGGAACTAACCCATTAAAATATACAAAAGCCGCTCCAATGGGAATATTTAATCCCATTAAAATAGTATGCCGCGCCAAAACATGGGGATATTTATCCCATATTATATGCATCGGCCCTATTTGGGAATTTAATCCCATTTGTTATGTATGGGTAAGGCTAGGCTAATATTAGCCTAGGATAATATGGCATTGCATATTTTTTGCGCCCTAAAAATGTATAAATAGGGACCCATTGCATTGCAAAAAAAAAGGCATTGAAAAACACACATTGGAGACAACACGAGCTTATTATTTGTTAAGCTTGTTGTGGACACTGGTGGACACATGCCCGAGCTTATTATTTGTTAAGCTTATTTGCGGGATGTGTCGACAAGTATTATCTATTGGCCTATTATTTTAGGCAATATTAGATGAAATATTTGTGATTGGGAGTAAATTGGAAACTACCCAATAGGCCCATAGCGCCACACCAAGTACTTGCAAATCCTGTATTGTCGACCGGAGTGCTAGCTTCGCATTGTTTGCGTCGGGAAGGCCGATCACAGCCGAAGAAGATGGTGTGCCAGGGAGGTGGAAGTCGAGTGCTATTTTTCACCCTTGTCATCCGAAGAACTGGTGTACTAGTAGGCAAGTAAAATTCCATTCGGTTTTCTTGTGAAAGTACTATTGTAACTTACAAGTTTTGACTAGTGGAACGGTTCGATCACGAACCCGGAGACGTAGGCAATTTCCGAACTCCGTAATCAATCTGTGTGTAATTGTCATTATTGTCTTGCATTTTTTTAAATTGATTACTTAAAAAGGAGTAAATTATCATCAAATAAACAAAGCCTATAAGGGTCCGAGATTAGGTCGTAATAATCTGAAGCCAAACACAATTAGAAGCTAATCCGGCAATCTAACTGCTCTGATACCAAACTTGATCTGAAAACGTGATGTGTATTTTTATCACTTTATAAGTTTCCAAAGATCGTGATTTTTTTAACCAATTTTAAGTATTCTTAAATCCACAAATTGATTAAATTCTGATTATTTTACATCCATAGAAGTGCGGAAAAAAAATTGTGTAGCAAAGAAATAATCAGAAAACTGAAAGACTCAGATAACAAAAGAGATTGTTTACGGGGTTCGGAATTCCTACATCCCCGGGTTCAGATTGAACCGATCCATTAATAATATTGAATTGAAAGTACAATAACCCTTACAAACAACCAATAATGAATCAAAACCTGCAAATGAGCTGATCAATGTCCCAAGAACTCTGAAAAATAGCAGAAATTGTCCCAAGAACGATCCGTGGCTCCTACAGTGTTTTTCACAATGTGATCTCCCTACAACTGTGTTAGAAAAAACACCTACAAATGGAGATTTAAAAAACATTCCATGAAAAAAATCATATGTCTGAGATCAGATCTGAATTCTGAATAATTTTCATTGTTTACACCAAGTCACAATTTGGACGAGAAGTGCATTGAAAATCGTGTTTTCCAACTGGCTGTCTTGAAGATCCCTGTTAAAATCTGCATTCAAATCTTCCAAAAACAGGCTAAAATTCATCAAAAAAGATCAAACCTTACATCGTTGGAATCATCTCAGAATTCTCTACATTTCATCTTTTTACTCCAAGTGCCCAATCTGAGTGTACGGCCTTCAAAAATGGAGTTCTCTGCAAGCTGGTCCTTGAGCTCTTTACACAGACCTGTACCCTTTGTATAAGTGGAAGCGCCTCATTTTATAGTGCGCCCAATCCCCTAGGCGAGTTGGTTGGGGGATTGAGCTTGGACCCATGAGGTCAGGGGATCAAATCCCAGCGGCCTCTATTTTTGGCTGATTTGCATGTAATATGGGATTAGAACCCAAATGAGCGGCATTTGATTGTTTAATGGGTAAAAAATCCCATAAGGGCCGCATTGAATATCTATTGGGATTAAATCCCATAGGAAGCGGTGGATTAATATCCAAGTTTGGCGCATTTGTTAAGGAATGGGATTAATTCCCAAGTGGAGCGGTGGATATTGTTTAAGGCTTTTAATAGCCTTTCTCCATGCGCCAATACATTGGGGCTTTTAAACCGCCCCCCTTACCATTGCTTACCACCTTTTTCTGCCATGTGGGACAGTCCACGCATGGCTTAAAGCCATTAAACTTGCTCAAAACATATGCATGTTTTAATACTAATGTTTTTAACATTAATATATATTTATATGTGGCGTTTGAGAAGTGGCCTTACCAATATAAAATATTATTTCGACCTGTATAATGTGGTATCGAAATACTTAACTCGGTAATCCTGTAGTCCACTTGTCATTACCCGATAGGCAAATCGAGAAAATTCAACGAGTGTTGGCAAGCCACGTGTCACAGTGCGATTCGGTACAATATGGACCAATTGACCATAATTGACTTTCCCGTTGACCGAACTTTGACCGAAACATATCTAGAGCTCCCGATGTCCGTTTGTCGCGTTCTCACAGTCGTTGGAAAGCTCTCGAGATGATCTTCGGCACTGACACCATTTAGGGATGTTTGAGGAACATTTTCAAAAATGATCCCCTGATCATTGGCACAATATCCATGTTATCCGTAGATATCAAGATCCCCTTTTTATGTATAGAGTTGAGAGATTAACTAAATGGAGAAGAGGAATACATGGTAGCTCACCTAGCAGAGTTGAAGCTATTAGATGAGAAATGTGTTCACGCCCTTAGTCACCTTAAAGTGTATCAGGATCAAGTGCGGTGAAGCTATAATAAAAGAGTGATACCTTATCAATTTGAGGTAGGAGACTTGTGTCTAAAAAGAAATTAGTTCAACACCAAACAAGTCTAAGAAAAGAAGGGAAAATTCGGGAACCCATGAATGCAATTCATCTTAAGCATTTCTATGCTTAAGTGTGGAGAATATAGAATATAAGAAAAATATAAAATTAGAAAAAAACAAAAAAATAAAAAGAGAAATAAACAGGTGCTTCCAATAGTGAAAAACCACGCAATGGTGGTAATTTGGACAAGTCATTTGGTGAAACCCAGTTTCTGATGCCATTGGAGGGCCCATTATTCACAAGAATTTTAGTTCTAGGATTGTGATAGCTTCTTTTTGAGTTAGTATTTAGCTTTTTCATATTTTCTTATGAGCCTGTATCTCTTTGCCTTGATCTAGATAATCATAATTTTTATTGCAAAGAGTTTGAATTTGAATATTCCCATCTCATACTGAGGGAAACTTTGCATCATCATATCTTGTATATAGAAAGTGGCATTCTTCCATTGTACATCCCATATAACATTCGGACATCCACATTATTTTGTTTCCTTCCATATTGACTTTGGAAAAGTTCTTAGAAAATAACTAAAAACATTTGTATAGCTTTTTGAAAATCCCAAAATATTTAGATATGTTAGTTGAGAAAATAAAAAACATTCAAATATGCTTCGTCGAAAGTGCCCCCAAAAATATAAAATTGTCTCAATATAAAACTAAAACAGAAAAAAAATCTCAAAAATCTCCTGCGAGAACAAAGTAATAGTTTGCTTACTTTTAGTTGTTGGTTTGTATAGTTTTAGTTACATTTATTTTACATATTGTGTGCTTTAAATTGGATTCATTTTCTTACTTAGATTAAGTGTTACTTTAATCTATAGTGAATTACATTGAGTTTATTTTATCTTTCATACTTGTAGATGTTTGTGTCACTTTTACTATATTTGATTAATTTGTGCATGTTGTTTTGTTATAAATTTTGTTGTCATCTCATCGTCATACCATCTATCTTCACATTTATACAGCATATATCAATAAAGGCTAAGCTACACACTCATGAACATGAAAATTAGACATGTATTCTAAGCTAACATCATATAATATCACCAAGAGAGTCAAGATGAACCCCTTTCTATCCCCCCCTCGACCATACACCATAATAAAAATGTGGATCAAAATATGCTATCTGATATATAAAATGTAATAGGTTAAACACAATGTATCTCATTAACTTGCAAAGTGATATCATCAAATGGTATATCATAATATAAACAACTTTTGATATAAAAAATAAACATACAAATTAAGCATGATATCTCATAAACAAAATGTGATACACCAGTAATCCATCAATCATCATATATCCATAAATATCAAATGTCCATATACAAATTCAACGTGCCTACATACATATCAAATACAAAATGCCTTCATGGGCATGGGTCAAAATTGTGCCGTCATCAAGAAAAATTATAAAAAATAATAAATAATGTACATCTGTACAAAAATGTTCTTTCATTAAGAGGCATGATTAAAAATACTACATATACATCTGTACAAAATTATGATTTCATATCAAGGTGATAGACTAAAAATACATCCAGTACAACAATAAAAGAGTCAACCCCGACTCTCACCCTCTCCGGAACTTCTTAGTCTAGATTTGGAGATAGGTAAGGGCATATGGTGTGATGGACACATTAAAGGTGCTCCACCATGATGGGCTTACCCATGCTATTCTGAAGCTTGTTTCAGTAAAGGACCCTATATTGATTGTGCTAATCATGATGGCATTTGAGATCTCAGTCGTGAGATACTACTAGCTAGCTGAATATAGTCTAGAGCTCTCTTCTCAGTTGGGATGGCCACATGATATTGCATCCTGTAATAAGTAGCCTCTCCTTCAAGGGAAGAACTCTAGCCAATAAAACGTTATACTCCTGAAGAGGTATCGGCCCACAAAACTATAACACACTTTGGTCTCAACTATCTAGCTCTACCTATAGTTGGGCTCTGTCTGATAAATACTAATCCATCTTAGCATGTAGTTGTGCCCTCTCGATGGTCACCTGATCCCGCTATATCATGGAATGCTCCCACTCTATCCATAGTTGATCCTAATATTGACGTAGTTGGTCTCTCTCTGTGATGGTCTAATATCTCTCTATAGTGGCTTAAAGTTGTAATGCTATAACGTGTTGTATACATTGTTGAAAATTAGCTAGAGTCCTACAACCATGTATATCCTATGCATCCTCCTCTGTATCCTTTCCACCATTTCCATCTCATCTACTTCTTGGTGGACTCATGTGAATGGGGTGATGAAGGTTCTTGTAATGGTTCAAGTAATGGAACTTGAAGTGGCGTCTGTGGGGCCTATACCTGTGGCTATAACACTACTTAATGTTGCACTAGTACCTATTTCTTAAGTAAGACCTATTGTACATGTGTCCCTACTTATGGTCCTACCTGTGGACCTACCTACGTATTTGGACCATATAACCCCTATGTTGTTACATCCAATAGTGCTTGTAGTATCGTCAATTGTTGCAGAAACATTGTAGCATACCATCCCTCATAATCCTGAGTAGTACCTGGATATATAATTTATGATCGCTACACGCTAGGATATGGGACCACCTATAGAAAAGTAGTGCGAGCTCATCCTATCCTAATCCATGGCCCCATATGAAACATATATCTTGACAGAAGCACATACCACTTCTCATCACTGAGAATCCCCTAAATGAGAATGAGTTGTCATTGGACCCTGTCCAGTTTATACAACTCAAGGGTATAGGTTCTTCTCCAATGAATAACATAATCCATTGTTGCGGTACTCAACTCAATTGCATCCTGTGACCACTGATATATCCTATATGGATGATAGGTAAGCATATCAGGCTATAGCTCATCTAGAGCCAACCAATAATAAGGTGTGTCTCCCATGTAACCGTAAATATTTTCTCCATCTTGAACCCAGCCCATGATAGATGGTTCTCCAACAACCCAAGCTCACAGTGTTCCTGCAGGGCATCTTATAGAAGTATGATCCCAAGCCCATATCTAGAACTAAGTAGTTGGATCCATGGTCTTCTGACCACGGTAAGTTATTAAGTGAAAATTTGAATATAAATAAGCTAGTGTAAACTATCTCCAATAGTAAACCTCTCCCTAGATGAGGCCATGAATCACTATAATGAGGTCCCAAGGAAATCGAGCACCAGTCTTATTAGGAAGCAACATGCTACTGGTTGGAGTTATTAGAAACACGGGAACACATCTCAACTTTTGTTTTGACATACACCTGGTAACATCAATGGACATACCCCGATAAGGTATGTCTACCATTGCAAACATCTGGGATATGCTCTGCCAAATATGGTCTTGGTGATTGTCATAAGTAATCATCCTACCCTTTATAGTAACTCAAAAAATCCACCACACATCCTCTAAATTTATACTCATCTCGCCTGTTGGAAGGAAAAATATCTAGATCTCACCGCGTCATCTCTCAGCTAAGGCTATGAACAGGCTATGATCTAAATTAAATTGTGGCATGTGGGCCACATATGATAGACCAACCACCTCCAGTGTAATCTCTAAGAAAATCTGGTTGCATCATCTAAATTTTGACTAATAGGTATGAAGTCACCCATGTAGCTCTTGTCTAGCCAGTAGACGTAGCCTAACCTACAAAATTAGACATAACAAGTGTTAAAAATAATTTTGTTTTATATTTCATTATCTAACTCGTCTATTCTATCATCTAGGGTTTTCTAAAAATATTCTTAAAATTCTTCTAGGATCATCTAACTAAGCTCTCCAC
Organism: Taxus chinensis; assembly: GCA_019776745.2. Taxonomy (NCBI): domain Eukaryota; kingdom Viridiplantae; phylum Streptophyta; class Pinopsida; order Cupressales; family Taxaceae; genus Taxus; species Taxus chinensis. Next base: position 373,109 of record JAHRHJ020000133.1, read on the forward strand.
ACTAGCACACCCCTAGCAGTGTCAATGCCATGTTATTTGCACCAATGCTCCCAAGTGCCAATTCCCCCTTTTGTGCATCAGTGCCTACATTTACATGTAGGAGTTCCCTATTCTTCCCCTCTTCCCAATTTTATATCAATGCATCCTAGACATCGTTAGAGCACCCATCTTCATGCCTACACACAGGCATACCTGTCATACCACACTTTGCATGAGAGCACCCATGTTTGAGCACCAACATCTGTGTGGTTTCACACCAGAGGTCCCCTATGAATTTTTACATTTTTTATTTCTTACTCTAGTTAATGCGATTAAAATGTAAAAAATGCACTATAAAGTTATAGGGATGAAAAGTTTTGCTTTATGTACCTGTGGGCCATCTACTAGAAGTCTCAGGTAGTCTTGAACAAGATCCACACAATGTCTCTGGTTTTGTGCCCTTTACTTTTTCTCTTGTAGATCAGAGCTGACTGAAAAATTAAAAGGGTAAGTGTATGTGGTAAATCAACTTGTCGTGATGGTTTAGATACCTGTTTTGACATCCCCCATCTGTAATGTTTTTCTCACCCCCGAAGCACCTTGGAGCTGTTTTGGTTCTTCTAAATTATTTCTAGCACTTTTCGTGATGATTATTTTTAATAAATAATTATTTTGCATCCATTTTTGCTATGTTGGGGCATATGTTTTTTCTTCCTGGAGACCCTTTCTTATTACCTGTGCCATATTTTTGGCCTTACGGTGACTTTTGGTGAATTTCCATGACTTTTTCATTTCTTCTATAATTATTTTCTTCCTTTAAAACTCAAAAATTCAAAATAGTATAAAATTTTTCAAAAAATTGGTAAAATCATCAAAAACCTCAAAAATTACAAAAACTTAATATTTTTAAAAAAAAATTTGTAAATGGCATGCACATAGTTGAAGCCTATATCAAATACATTGTGCTCAAACATCAAAAAAATTCCTACAAAAAAATCTTTCTTAGGTTCTTGCATATTCTTGTCGCAAATGACTCGTGGATCATTGTGATCTACCTCCATTAATGAAGCTAGTTTTCTTACTATGTAGGTGATCCATAGGGATTCAAAAAAACACACCACTTCATCAGTTCCATCAAATCTAAGGAGGCTTGAAGCAAATGAAGGAAATGAGGTAAAGTGAGGTTTTAGATAGAATTTCTACTCTGTGTAGAGTGGTGGCTGCAGTAACGTTGTCCTATTAGGGCAGCAGTTCTGCATCTGCTACCCAGTTGGGTCATTAGTCGTGAAACTACCAGTCTTCTCAGGGTGATGGTCCTGACACTTATGAATAGAAAAGAAGAATGGAGTACAAATGGACGTGAATTTGAAGCACTTGACTGTGTCTCTTCCCTCCATGATATTTCTCATTCTACAATGCATGGGAGGACATGGGATAAGGCTATAAATATAAAGAGGAGAAAGAGAATTTAGCCATTTAGAGATCTAAAAATATCAAAGAGAAAAGTTATAAGAGTAACTGAGCAAGATATTTAGTGTTGGAGTGAAATTGTAAAAATGACGCGTAAAAAAAAGAGAAAACACACATAATAAGGAAGAGTTTTACATTGTTGTCTCCATTTTATACTTCTTTGTAATATTTAATTTTCTATAATTGACCAATAAAATTTGGAAGAAAAAGTGTTTTACCCTTCTTGTTTGGTTTTTCTCCATTCTAGGTTTCCAAGATAAAATTATTGGTGTTTGGATTTTGAACTCTTTCCTATTCTATACAATTTTCCTCTCTATAGCACTAGATAATAAGCCACTAAAGCTCTAATCTTCAATCAATCTGTCATTTTGAAAAGTTAAGAATAAAAAAACATAATTGTGTGATTTTGTAGATTTCCAAAGTAGAAGTTTACGGATCATTTTGGTATCAGAGATGATTATATATCTAGAACTATGTCATTCGATTCTTTCATGTTATTTGTATTAAAGTGAAAAGGTCCAAAGGAAAATAATTTTTGCCTTACGAACCAAATATTTCTACAAAGAAGTGGAAACGTAGAATTTGAGCTCTAATGGAGGGAGAGAACTAGGTCTGTAGATTTGAGATGATAGAGACCATGATGGATAGGTTGTATATTAAACAAGGATATATTTTAGATCTGAAAAAGATGGATTCAGTTAAACAAGATTCCATGGAATCAGCGGTTTGATAACTAGCCAATAAAATCGATATCAAAAAGAGCCACGAAGAGGAAGAATTCGAAGAGCGTGAAGAAAGATGCCAATTATAAGTGAGAAGGTAAGATCTGATCATACACCTTTTAAAGTTGAAACTAAAGTGGAAATAAAGAACCTTGAAGGACAAGTAGATGCAACATTTCCTGATATATGGTTAAAATAGTTTGAATTCTATTTTAGTGTGCATAATTTCATTGAGGGAGAATGGATCACCTTTACACGTCTCAAAATGGAAGGTCATGCTCTGGTTTGGTGGGAAACCCATCTAATCACTTGTGAGAAGAAGAAACTTCCTATTCTAAGTACTTGGAAAGGTTTTAAATAATTTCTTGGAGCTAACTTCTATCCTATTGGCCATAGGATGGACATGATGATTAAGTGGTAGGATTTTAGATAGGGTAGTGGTCAAATCATGCAAGACTACACTACGGAATTTCAGAGACAAGCCATGTTACTTAATATGGACTTGGAGGACGAGGAAATTCATACCAATTATTTAGGAGGAATTCACATTAACCTTTGGAGAAGGGTAACCTCCATGAATCCAAAGGATATTGGTGTAGCTTGTATATAAGCATACTACATTGACGAAAAGAAGAAGCAAGGAGAAATAGAGTGAAAAGGAGACAAGTGAACATATTAGCATGAAAAAGAACAAGGGAAGACAAGTAAAAGAGGTAAATGGAATGGTAAACATACCACTATTGCTTTACATTCTTGTAAATATCCTAATAATTTTTGTAAGAATTGAGATATAAAAGGACATAATGACACCACATGTTGTAAGTTGCATCCAAAATTACACCCAACGCACCGAACCAAGGATTCCAAGAAATTCATGGCCATTGTGAAATTATAAGGAGAGGTGGAGATTGAAGATGATTTGTATGTAGACTAGAGGCTGGGATGCATGGCCACTAACATGTACGTGGGTGCAGAAGAAGAGTTGAGTAAGATACTTCAAAACAAAATCCAAATCAGGAAGACTAAGGAAAATGCTTTAGTGTATTCTGGTTCTCAGTCAAATATGATTTTTGATGTGGTTATATATCATCTTTGTATATAACCTTACATGCATCCACATCCATACCCATTGGGATGGGTGAATAAGGGTGTAGAAATACATGTTACAAGAAATTGTAAGTTTCAGTTTGGGATAAATTCTAAGTACATAGATGTATTAGAGGCTAATATCCGTCCACTTGGTGCATTTGACATTCTCTTCGCAAGTCCTTACTTGTATGCTAAGGATGTTTTGTTCACAAGGAGGGAGAAACAATACAGATGGGTCAAGGATGGAATCAGTTTCAACATCTTGGAAGACTAGAGTAAATCAAAGAAGGCTATGGTAAGTGCCAACCAAGAAGAAAAACTTATTCAAACAAATCATCAATTTTGATTCCTTTCATTGAAATAAAAGCAAAATGGACTTGAAAACATGAATCTTTTGGATATCACTTTTTATTTTTTGTAGAAGAATTCACCACAGGAACTACTCATTCAAGGAGAGAAACAAATTTCTGCTATGCAGTCACTGTATCTACCTATGGATTTAGTGGATGCGAGTGTGGGGAAAAAAGGAAAGGAGGAGATAAAAGGAAAAATGGTGATTGTAACAATAGCATACATGGAGAGGATTCGGTCGATCCATCTCAAGAGACAAAGATAAGAAAGAAGCTCTTAAGTACTATAATATGTGACCTTCACGATACTTGAGCAGGTTGGAAAGGAAAACTTCAGGCCAAACTTCATGCAAATGTATGCCATAGAAAGTTCCAAGATATTGCATTTATTAAATACATCTATGCAGGGAAATAAAAGGAAACATACATAATCTTCCTTCTAAAGAAGATTATACTTGAGGTAACTCTGAGGAAGACGTAGCACTGGAGCAGTAAACAAAAGATCCATAGGAGTGTTGGCAGGTTGGACGAGAGAAGACACCAAGGTAGTCCCAGTGGTACTCGAAGGAGCAATAGAGGGATTTGATTCCTCTACAACTCCCCCCATAAGATTTTTTGGGACCAAAAGCCTCCTAAGTAGGGGAGGTATGATCTATAGGGATCCTGAAAAACACACCACTTCATCAGTTCGATTAGCACTGAGAAGGATAATTGAATAAAATGAAGGAAAATGAGGTAAATAGTGGTTCTAGAAATGACCACTTCTCTATGCAGAGTAGTAGTTGCAGAACTCCCACCCTGAAAAGAGGTAGTCCTATAACCTCCGCCTAGCTATGATGGTAGTCCTGAAACCATCGGTCTCCTCACAGTGGTGGTCCAGACACTTTCGAAAATAAAAAATAAATGTAACATGAATGAACATAAATTTGAAGTGCCCGACTTGTCTCTTCCCTCACTGACATTTCCCATCCTCCAGTGCATGAGAGGAGATGGGATAAGGCTATAAATATAAAGAGGAGAAAAAGAATTGATCATTCAGAGATCAAAATAGATCAAAGAGAAAAGGTTTAATGTAAGCAAGTGAGAAAAATCTTCAGTGCTGGAGTGGAATTATAGGATCAAGATGTAGAAACAGAGTAAGAAAGCATATGAAGGGAGAGGTTTACATTGTTATCTCCATTTTCCACTTCTTGTAATATATAATTGTATATAATTGACCAGTAAAAGTGGGAAGAAAGAGAATTTTCCCTTCCTGATTGGTTTTCCTCCATTAGGGATTTCCAAGATAAAATTGTTGGTGTTTGGAGTTTGAATTCTTTCCTATTTTCTATAATTTTCCTCTCTATAGGACTAGATAATCAGTCACTAAAGCTTTAATATTCAATCAATCTGTCATTTTCCAAAGTTGAATGTAGAACAATATAATTGTGTGATTTCACATTGTTCCAAAGTAGATATTTACAGATCAAAAGGATTTCATCTATTTTCTTGGGAGTAGTATTGTCTTACCAAGGTAGCAAGAGGTATGGTACTTACAAACATCCATTGACAGGGTTTTTTTTTGTGTGCTAAGTGGATAGTTATAGCCATTAAAGAGAAGGAAGCATGGAAAATTCATATGTATCATTACATTGTTCAGGTTTTCACCAAGTATGGGTATGCTACTTATACAAGATTAGGATTTTCTAACATTTTAAATCCTCTAGTTCCATTTAATTTTTTTGGATCATTTGTTATCAAAAGCATACGGAAATCATGGGAAAAATTTAAGCCTTGGCTCCTATAGAAAGGAATTTATTTTTGTGATGGGATCTCCATCAACCATCATTCTAGATGGTGTTATGCCATCATCCATTTCCATAATAATTATCTTTTAGAGGTGCCTTTTATGCCCATGCTCAAGCTCTCTAGGAATAGTATTTTTATAGTGCATGATCTTTTTTACAAGCAAACAGAATTTTGGCTACAATGGAATATCATCAAAGAAAAATTTAGACTAGCCCAATAGGATACAGAATCCATTGATGAAATCATTGTTAGTGTGTCCCACAAACATGGTGCATAAAGTTTTTGTAGCATCTTCCTGACCCTAGTGGAAAATTGGAAATGATATGTTGATACTCCATTAAAAAATTATACAAGCAAAAAGGATATGAGCGGATATCTCACCACATCTCCATGGTTGATAAGATTATTTCCATAAAGGGAATTTTTTCCACTACCTCAACATGGATTCTAAGATTCCACACTATCTGGGTAGCTTTTTTAGAGCCTAAAATTAATCAATTGGATTGGAGTATCTTGCAAAAGATCCTAGTTGTTGGTTAACTGACAGTCTAAATTGGAGTGACCAACCTGACTTGCCCATTTTTTGGGCATTTGGATACATTATTTCACCTACTTTTTTTTTTCCAAAAGAAATAGAATGCTTAGAATTGGATCAATAATTTTTATGTAACCCTTCTAGCTTGAGAAATTTTCATGGATGCACATTCCTCTACGGGATAATCTAAGGATGCCAAAAATGTTCACCTACAAATAGCATATTTTTAAAGGGTATATTTTTTCTGGATATAGGAAGAAAGAAATAATTTTGTTTTTGTTATTATGCAGTAGATCAATAATTTTATTTATATAACAAGTCCATGGTTATATACAATTTGTTATTGTAGATTCCATTTAATATTACAATGTTTTTCTTGAGGTATAAAACCTCCAAACTCTCCCTTGTCAATGGGGTGATGCCTGATGAAATGTTTCTTGAGTTCCACCATCCTTGTCTAGTCAGTCTATACTTTATGACTACGGTGCTTAATGTAGAAGTTTCTCTCAGTGTTGATGTTGTACCAATGTTCATCGGTCTCCACATTAATGAAGTATTAGGTGGGTTGATATTCCACCTTCATTACTACGTGATAAGGGATGAGGTTATTTTCCACTACCTATGCATCCCATATACTTTTATCATTATGGGTGGAGCCTATTGCCACCCTGAAAAAAATATCCTCGACTGGGATTATTCATTTCTCCATCTCATATGTAGGTGGAGGATATCACTAAGAAAGGACAACACTTTGTTCCCGGCTCTAGATGGATCCCTATTAACATTTGGGAAAACAAAAGACCTTCATGGAATTAGTTGGCATAACCATGGGATCTCTTACTTGGCATTTGGGAAATAGTTTGCAAACAATGGTGGCTTAAATTTGTTTGTCCTTTTTTTATCGTAATAGATATAATTGTTCGTAGTATAAAAACCTAGTTTTGATGTTCCTAGGTTCTTCTATTTTCCTAGTTTAGCTCATGTCTTTAAGGTACATACACTTCCAAAGAACTTGCCTACCTTTTGTGAATAGTGGTTCTATCATAATACTATTATATTATTATAAGACCATCATATTAATCAAAAACATAAAAAAATAAAATAAAATTGGGTCATTGGGTCTACCATTGAATTCAAATTCTTTAAAGAGTAATGTAAATACTGACAAAATAAAAAAAAACACAGATAATCAGAGGATTGAATGTGTGATTGTAATTTTGAAGTGATTCTTGTAGACGTCAGCAATTATGATGAAAGGCCAAGATCAATTAATGAAGCTAAGGCTGTTCTAAAGAGAAAATATTTAAACTTAAGAACTAATTATCTAAATATTAATAGTGAAATATATTAGTGTACATGGTATTCACAAGGCAGACTTCTAAACAAACAACATGATACCATGATGCAAAAATATATCAACTTAACTTAGTCTTTGATCTCAAGTGAAAACTCATTATAACTCAAAATAATCATATAATGAAATTGACATAGGGAAGGATGGTGAACATCGTTTTTTGATTCGATGTTTATTTTACAAGGTGAGAACATGCATTGAAAAATGAGAGACTATGGCCGCGAATAATTGTTGGTCAAGACATAATACTACTAAGTTAGCTCTGCAAGCATTAAGATTAGTCTAAAAAATGGAATTACATTAAAAAAAAGTGCATATCAATTATTAACCTATTCTCGTATATCATATTTAGTGAGAAAATATATAGACTGAAATTATGATGAACATATAAACATTTTGGGAAAAAACTAAATTCAAATTTACTATCAGCCATGACTGACTGGTACGCAGTTTTACAAACGGCATTGAAAGGCTATATAACAATGAACTAATTATAGTTAAGACACAACTATTACATACAAACCCCGTTGACCCAAAAAAATGAATTAAATGAAAATATTAGGTGTATGATGTCAATCAGAATTTGGAATAACTAATGTGAAAAATAATGTCAAAGAGATTACCTCATTGTTTTTGGCATGTATGTTCAAGGTCTATCATTCATATCTATGGATCTTCCTTATGACTTTGCCTGAAATACAACTTACTTTTTTTATCCTCAATAATGTAGAGTTAGCCATAGGTAACAAAAACATAGACAAACCCTCCTTAAAATACAAAAGAAAACAACTTGCACATTGTATACTTGTAGACAACACAAATCACATAGTGACATGTCACAAATTTTTTATTAAACCATAGATTCTATTAGTGTAGGATTTATTTTCTTCATTTTATTTTTATTATCTTACTCAGGATATTCCACCTCACTTGGAGTTTCCCTACACTTATGGGATATGCTTTCTTAGGTGTACATATCCAAAGACTACACTATTCTAGGTGTTGGTTACCACTAATCTCTACACAATTACTAGGTGTTGTTTCACCAATATTCTAGGTGGAGATTATCGATGATTCTAGGAGGTTGCACATGTGAACTCCTATATGTACATCTCTTAAAGGTATAGGAAATGAATTCACATTTGATTGGTATTGAGTTGGAGATATTGTTGTGTCCCTATTGTACATTATATGGTATTTTACGAGATTGTAGCTTTATAGTCTTGTATGATCTTTAGCACTATTTGCACAAATCTTCGAACAATTCATTTCTCGTATCATTCACTTGTGCTATTCTTCGAACTGGTAAAAGATCCGTAGAGTGTTTCTCTCAATAGACTCAACATCTTAACAAGGCATGTCTATATAAAATTCAGAACTAGCATAGGTTATAATACACACACATGTCATTAAAATATTAAAAAATCTCCTCTCCTAAGTAAGGGTAACCAATAAATAAAAGAAAAATGATCTTACACAATCAAAGGTGATTCCTTATTTAAAAGAGTTTTTCGACTAATTCTTGCATCTATAATATTGCATGAGAAGAGACCTAGACAAGTTATTTCTCTTAAAAGCTCATAAAGAGTCTGTTAAAAAAAATCTTACCTAGCAATCATCACATTCCATGTGACCATATTTCTTTGAGGTGTTTATATCATGTATCCCACAATAACCTAAAAAGTATCAATTTTTGTCGTATAAATTTACAAAATAAGACAACAAAATCATATTGTTCACTATGATCTAATAATCATCCATGTTTTGTTTCAAATCTCTCTATCTGGAATACATTGGGATTACACTTGAAAGAGGTTACAGTGTCTAAATTATTACATGTCAAATACACTCATTGATAATATCGTAAATCCTTTTCAGCTACCCCTATCCTTTGATTATGTTGGGAAAGGATAGACTGGTCAGGTTGGGTCACCTATTTGCTACATTTGATGAAGTTATTTCAACAAGAACCATTTTCTACATATACAAGAATCGTTTCACTCGATAAGAACACATTTCTTTCACTATTTTGGGTAGAATACTTCACATGTTTGTGTGTATGCTCCCACATTTGACATACCTATATGCCAACACATTTTACATTAGACATCATTCATATATCTTAGACTATCCGATTAACATCTATAGATAATTGTCTTTTCCCATACATTGTCAAACTCAAACTCAATCATATAATAGTATGTAAAGAGTGTCAATGGAAAATAAATGCTACACATGTTGTTCCCCTACTCATAATAACTCCCCCAAATATACCTGTATCATATAATTACAACCAATACAGACCCACATTTCAATGAAATCCCATTTTAAAACTATCATTTGATTTACATTCACTAATATTATTCACATTCATCTCTCTCAATTTCTCATCTTCATGTCTGCGTAAATCACTTCTATGAAGATGCTCCCTCTATTGACTACAAATCGGAACTTTCACAACTTGCTCAACTTAATTCAATAAGTTTGGAGCCAATTTCTCCTTCTACCTTATAGCTTTGTCTTTTTGAAGATTACCCATTTATCTAAATGCTAAGATTTTTTTGTAGGGATGAGGTAGAGAGCCTCATATACCATATGCTCTTAACCTATGATGAATATATAAAAATAATAAATAAATACAACAATTATTGTGTTAGAGACTACAAATGGGTAGTCATCAAAAGGAAAACCTCTCACATTAAAGCTAAAAGTGTAACATCTCAATTACAAGTCTAATAATGCTAAATTTACATGCCAGAAAACGTAGGGGAACTTTCTATGCACTCAACTAGTCATGAGTACAGGTTAAGGTATAAGTTGACATGGGGTAGAGGATGATGGGATGATTTCCAGTTAGGTATGTGAATGGTGTGAAGATGATGGAGTGGGGGTATGGGAAAAAAAATGAGTCAAAGGAAAACCTCTACCTGTAATGTTGGGAAGTCAGTTTTTTTATCAATATTAATAATACTATTGTTGATGTGTAATCACAACACCCCTGATTTTTTACAACTTGATAGATTGAAATTTTCAGTGTGATTGCATAACATGGAGAATTTCCCAAAGTGTAAGACTTTACAATTAGGAAAAATCTTTAGATGAAGGTCAGATTCATGTCCTATCCTAATGCCAACTACTCCAAAGTGTAGAGAGTTGTAAATTTAAGCCTAATATAATATTTCCAAGGAGATAGAGATAGAGAAAATGCATGAAAATAAAACCTACTCTTTTTATTAGATGAGGCAAAAAATAGGGATCGAGCTCCCAGGGGCCAGAAAAAAAGAGAGGAACATGGAACCAGAAACAAAAAAAGAAAAAAAAACCAGAAAGGGGTCCTAAAAAGATGAGTTAAATAGGATTAACTCTTACATTGCATAGGATCTGGACCCCAGAGAGGACAAAAAAGACAAAAAAGCAACAGGGACACCACAATTCGCTAGTAGTCCACACATAGTTCAGAGACAAAAAACCTCCGCAAAAAACAAAAAAAACCTGGAGGCCCCAGGCCAGCAGCAGCCATCCTGGATTCCAGAACCATCCATCACCTACTCCTCCTCTGAGCTACTTATATGCAAAGGTTGAATCTCCTAATTTTCTTTTCCCCTTCAATCCCCTCCACTCTGTCAAGCAGAACTTTAACCTAAATCTCCAACTCCTTCATTATGTGTTTTATCTGGACTTGTTCTGCAACCATCTTCTTCGAAATGTTGATGATGTTTAGAATGGACTCCCTTTTCCCCTCATTTATGTCCTCCATGAATTTTAGGACCCCTTCTAAATACAACATCTTCCTGCTCCATTGTTTAAAAACATTGGGGTCTTCCACACATTCATTCTTCCTTGAAGCACTAGCTTCCCCAACGCCACCCTCATTTTTACCTTTATCTTTCTCATTCCCCTAGAGGATACCCTTACCTGCTTTCATTTTATTTAGACACTCCACAAGAGTAATATCATCTTCCTCGGCTTGCTCCTCCAGGACCATTGTCAAAGGATAATCTAGAACTAGCTTGCCATTCTCAACCAGAAGAAGAATCAGGCCCTCATGGAGGGGCAGCTCAGCTTTCTCATTCTGGAAAGCCATCAGCAAATTCGAAAGAGAGGTGGCAAGAAAAAAGGGAATACTAGCCATAAACTTGTGATGGAACATGTTGAGGAAGGTCATGTGATGGGTATATATTTTTCTATACTTACCCTCCAGTAATATAATATATTTCATGCCAACAACTTGAAGGAAAACATCCTTCCAGACCCCAAGAATGCACGAACGCGCAATGTCATCCATGAAGAAGTAACATTTCTCCTTGCCAACAAAAAATCAATCAATTTCGAGGTCTCTACGAGTTCTTTCCGTGTAGATCTTTAACCCTTCCATCTTCATATCAGTCACCCTGGCAATATTGGACTCCGAGACCTCAACCTCCACACTGTAGACAGTAAAAATCCCCTCTTTCCAGGATTTTCTAAAGTCCTTTGACAAAGATGGGTCGTGACCATTTAATTTAGAAATATAATTTATAAATCCTCCAACTTTAATCTTGTTCCAAAGATCCTGGTTAGTCTCCTCCATGTTCTGACTGGTGGGTTCCACTCAAATCCTGTCTCCACCCATCTACACATTACCAAAGTTGTCATCCCAACAAAATCTTTCCTCAACCAACAAGTTATTCACCCTATCAAAGGTTGAATAGAAACAATGCTTTTTGTAAAAGCTAGCATGGTACCTGGAATACTTTCCCCCACTCGTGCTGGCATCATTTATCTTAGCACCTTCTATTCTTAATGATTTCATCATTAATATTAGGGGGTAATCTCTCTCCTTTGCACCAAATTTTATACTCATTACTAGGGAATCCCACATTGGCCATCTTGTCTATGCACATTTATTTCCCTGCCTCAAGGTATGATTAATAGATATCTTATCAAAATACTTTAGAAATTCCTTGATATCTTGAATAATGTTTTTTAATGACCAATTGATCTTACTCCTATTGAGGAGATCATTTATAACAATTAAGGAGTCACCTTCAATCTAGATGTCCTTAAGGCCTTTTTCCTTAGCAACCAAAATACCCCATAGGAGGGCTCTAGCTTCAGCCATGTTATTAGTCTACTTTCCCAAGGGACCTACATAGACGAACAACCAATCACCCTCACTATTCCTTAAGATACCCCCTCCCCCATCTTGTCCAAGATTTCCCTTTGAATCCCCATAAAAATTGATCTTGATCATATTTCCCATAGGTCTAATCTAGTAAACATTCTTACCAGGGCTTTTGATCTTGACTAGACTATAGGTGAACTTATCCAACACTTCCTGCTCCCATTTTGGGTAAGGATTATTTGTTTTACCTTTAAATAGTTTGAGATTTTCCTTTATGGAAGCTAGGATTTTCCTTTTAGCCACCACAATCAGAGGTTTCTGATCTATAAAAACACTATCATTCCTTATTTTCCACAAACCCCATAAGAGATGAGGTAGAGTAATCTTCCAGGCCCATGCTAGATAAGGGAACCTAAAAGGGCTCTCCCATTGAGTACAACAATCCTCCATATTCGAAGGCATAATCCATTGCATGTTGAAAAGTTCCAAAATCAGTGAGAAGACACCTTTAGAGAAAGGGAAATGTAAAAAAATATGATTCACATTCTCTTCCCCTCTCCGACAAAGAGTGCACCTATTAGGGATCTGCATTCCTCTTTTTATAAGATTTTCAACTGACAGGATTCTATTTTGAACAACCAACCAATAAAAAATATTGATCTTAGGGATCAAGTCCTTGATCCATAACTTACCCCAATACTCTTTTTGAAAATCTTTCTTGAAGTGTAAGCTATAGGTAGATTTAACAGAATAGTTTCCAGAGTCTTCCTCTTTCCAAATGATGGAATCCTCCTTAGTTTGGAAGATGGGGATGTGGAATTCCCTAAGTTTCTTATTGAGATCTTGAAAAGGTTTGATATCACCATCATAATCAGGAGGAGGGACTATGGTTTCCCATTGGACCTTATCATCATGACTCCAGAAATCTCTTATCCAAATTTTACCATTCTCCTCATAAAATTGAGCAACCTCCTTCCATATAACCTGATCTGCTAAAGGGGAATCTTCAATCCAACTATCCCACCAAAATCTGATCATGTTCCCCTTTCCAATCTCCCATAAGGATCCCTTTGAGAGGATATATTTTGATTCCAATAGAGAATTCCAGAAGAAGGATCCTCTAGGGAGATTTTCATGAAATAAGAATGAGTCAATTCTACCTAAATTCTATAGGTATTTCTTTTTTATTATATCAATCCGTAGTCCTTCCTCTCTAGAAATTCTCTAGCCAGCTTTAGTAACCAAATATTTTGTTCATGATAGGTATAATTTTCAAACCCAGAATGCCACACAACTTTGGCCTAGTGACCTTCTCCTAGGCCAATAGAGGGAATTTAAAATTTTCTGATGCCCCAGCCCAGAGAAATATCTTCTGAATTTTTTCTAGAGCGTCAATTATTTTGGTCAAGAGTTTAAAGAGAGACATAATGTAAATGGGGACACCTTGAAGAGAGTTCATAAGGAGTTTAATCTTTCTAGCTTGTGAGAGAAGGAGACCTTTCTAGGAGGAAATTTTCTTGTTAACTCTTTCCAATAGGGCATTCCAAATAGAGATGTCAGGCCTTTTGTAGATAAGAGGCATTCCTAAGTAAGAGTATGGAAAACACTTGATTTTGTAACCCAGAATGTGAGCTAGCCTTAATTGGACTTGTTTATCCACATTAATAAAGTAAACAACACTTTTGAGAAAATTAACCATCTGCCCCAAGACCGACTCATAGTCCTTGAGAGAAAGTTTGAAGTTGGTGGCTTCTTGGATAGAGGCCTTTCCCATCAAGAAGTTATCATCAATAAATTGGTTGAGGTAGATCAGAGGGAGACCATTAGAAATATTGATTCCCTGAATACTCCTAGAAATAAAATCCTACTTACAAATTCTACACAAAGATTTAGCCATTATAACATAGAGGAAAGGAGATAGGGGGTAACCTTGTCTCAAGCCTCTACCAGCTTTGAAGAAGCCCTCTGGGATGCCATTAACCAAGACCAAGTAACTAACAGTAGATATATGCAGGTCATAATCATTCTAACCAGAGTATTATCAAAGCCCACTTTATTCAGGATGGCACCAAGGAAAGACCAAGTAATCCTGTCATAGGCCTTGTGCATATCTAACTTAAGGAACATAGCCAATCTATCAGAATTAACAATGGAGTGGATGGCTTCCTAAATCACCACAATACTATCAGTAATCTACCTACCTGAGACAAAAGCACCTTGATTTTTAGAGATAAAATGGGAGAGAACCAATTTGATTCTACCAGCTAAGATTTTAGTCAAGATTTTATAACTCGTGTTACAAAGACTGATTGGTCTAAAATATTTGACTTCCTTGGCCCCAAAAATTTTTGGAATAAGGACCAAGAAAGTATTATTAAGCTGGATGAGAAGCTTCCCATTATTGAAGAAATCTTGGACCATTTCAATGACTTCTTTCTTAATCAGCTCCCAAAATTTCTGGTAAAAGAAAGCCTAAAAACCATCAGGCCCAAGTGACTTTTTGGGTTCCATATCAAAGACCACAAATCTGATTTCCTCTTCAGAAGGGATCCTTAAGAGCTCGCGATTTTCTTCAGGGGAGATGACTTTCTAGAACAAGTTCAAGATATTGTTTTGATCCTACTCCTCAATCCCCTGACCTTGCTGAAAAATGATCCTTGAAATAGTTTATGATGACTTGATTTATTTCCTTACTCTCCAAAAGGATCTCACCATTCTCATTCTTAATTTTATTTATCTTGAGGAGGTTTGTCTAGGAGGTGGCTGAGAAGTGGAAGAAATTGGTATTCCTTTCCCCCTCCCTAAGCCATTTCACCCTCGACTTCTCTTCTAATATAATTCTTCCTTAGCCAGGATGTCATGATACTCAACCAAAATATTTTTTTCCTGCTCCTTTAGAACTAGATTAAGACCATCAAGATTGATAAGTTCCTCAATATTCCTTAAATCTTCAGCCACTCTACTTTTTTCCTGGAAAATATTACCAAAGACCTCTTTGTTCCACTTTTTGAGACAACCTTTGAGATGCTTTAATTTGTAACTGAGTCGGTAACTGGCCACCCCAAAGACCCTGATATTCCACCACTCTTGTATTCTATTGAAGAGGTCAGGGTGGTCTAACCAAATCTTTTCAAATGTGAAGGGTATAGCTTTCTTGACTAGATTTAAACCAAGATTAAGGAGGATAGGGTTATGATCAGAGCTAATTCTAGGGAGAGTCTTCAGAGAGTAAAGTTGATTGATCATACAAAGATGACTTACAACAAACCTATCAAGTCTTATTTGGATAAGCTCCATCCCAACTCTCCTATTAGCCCAGGTGAACTTAGAACCTTCCAAATCCAAATCCACAAACCATTATTGTTAAGGAAATCAACAAAGGTCCTCCATACTCTCAATAAAGGATGTGATGCCCCCTTTTTTTCCCCCAGAGAAAGGGGGGAGTTGAAATATCCTCCAATAATCCAGTCTTTATCTTTGAATAAATTCCTGAAATTAGAGAGATCTTGCCATAATTTTCTTCTCTCACTTACTAGATTAGGAGCATATATGTTGGAGACATACCAGGATTTCTTTGAGGTCAGATTCATAAAACAAATTTCCACATGCCCCAGAATTGCAACGATAGGAATACCTTACACAATGCTGGGATCCCAAAGAATGACTACTACTCCAGAGGCTCCCAATGAACTAAACCCTTCCCAATAACTATCTTTCCAAATAGACCTTCCCACTTCTTTAAATCTTTCCATACTCATTTTAGTTTCTTGAATCATGAAAAATCCGGTTTATTTTTCAATCTAAGATCCTTCATTATTTTGTTTTTGCTGGGGTTATTCAACCCCCTAATGTTCTAGGAGAGAAGAATCATTTAACATTTCTTATTACGGGGGAACAAATTCCCCAGAGTTTTCTGAATACCTGCATCCACTTCCTTTCTTGAACTTGTCTCCCTTACTTCCTTATTACTTTTCCTGCCCTTTTGGCTAGAATCTTTACCGAAGTCAGCTCTTGAGCTACTACGAGTGATAGGTTTGGATTTACTCACAGGTGTCTTTGGTGATCCTATCACCTCATAAGTGTCAACTACAAAATCTGTTAGGATCCCAAACCCATTTGACATTTTTAAATCTTCTCCTTTTCTTTGTCCAAAGGAGCTCTAACCTATAGACGATACTTCATCCAACGATAATCCATCAACAACTTGCAGAGAAATTTTGTTGCCTTCCATGTATTTTCTTTCCTTATCCTAAATCTTGGATTTCTTCTTCTAACACTTGATGAATAGGATCATCAACCTTTTCTTTAGTTTCTTTATTGATACTTCTTTGTCATTGAATACTAGTCCCCACTCCTTCCTCTCTGGTTTTCATAAGTAGATTCAAGGGCTCTACTAAAGGGTTTATCTGAAGGACCTCCTGTTCCTTGATTTCAACAATCCTTCCATTCTTCCCAATCCTTTTCCATTCCTTTGCCTCTTTTTTAGTCACCATCTTTTGAGGCATGACTTTTACTTCAAGCCTCTTTTTTTTGAGATCTGGATAAGAGCATTGTTCATGAACCACCAACTTGTAATTTTATAAGCAAAGGGGGTAGGAACATAATCAAAACACTGCACTCAATCACCCTCAGGGGTCATAAGCTTAATATTAATTTCCAAAAAAGAATCTTGATGCATATTCACATAGAATTTCACATGAGTGATTCTAGTTTTTTCTTTAGTTACCGGATCCAGAGCAATAGGTCTACCCAGAATTTTCGCAATACCAAAAAGGACATCCTGTTCCAATAATTTCAATGGTAAGCCCGATAGGTTGACCCATACTGGAAACTTTGTAACAAGATTCCCATAAGGATTGAAATTTGGATCCCATTTGTGAACAATTATATGAGATTTTCCAATGAACCATGGTCCTTCTGCCAAAATTTTTGCCACATGATCCTTACTAGGTAGAATAGATAAGAAGTACCACTTAGTTTAAGATGAGACCTCAATGGTACCATTAGCCATCCAACATATCTTTTCCCAACCTCTAAAATAATCTATATTTTGTCTAGAGCCCATACATTTTGCAAAGAGTGCCCCTTCCATGGAAAATTTTGTTCTAGCCAAAAAAGATATAGGAATTTTGAGGGATAGATTATCTTTTTCTTTAACTAGTTCTAGATTCTATGAGACCCTTGGATCCCAATTTTCCCCCCCTAAAATTTCCACCCACGTGCTTGGTCTCCCATACTTTTCCCTATTTCCAATGGGCTCCATGATCACGTGATCCTTCGCCAGGTTCTTCTCCCGTTCTCGCTATAGATTTGGCTCCAAACATTCCTTCTCGCTTTAAAATTTTGAAAAATCCCGCTCCTGCTTCTGTTCCCCTTCCATTCACTCGCTAACATGCCCCTGCAATTTCTTGTTATGTGTTATTAAAAAAAACCTACTCTAAGGGAAGATGATGGACCTAGAATGATGTTGAACAACCTACATAATAAACACAACACTACCAGAACCTTGTAATGAAAACAACAACAATACACAATAACGTTGCATGAAATGAAAGATTAGAAAGTTTCAATATAACATAGAATAGGGTTTGAAGCATCTACATATCTTATTGTATTACTGTCAAATTTGATACAATACATCACATTTAGGACCAAAGGAGCAGATTTTGCATTACAATTTTCAATAGGGAGGATTGAAATATCAACAAATATCTTACAGAAAAGAAAGAAGGGAGGGGCATATACAAGTTTTCCAACCTTTTTAAATGAGACCTTCCTTAAAATATATAGGAAGAATGAGAGAAGGGAGAAAGAAGAATTTGAAAACCTACTTCAAACACCCAAAAATGCATTAAAATCACTTACAAAAATTATGGGTGTAACTACAAAACCCATGCCTCCATGCACTATTCCTTGTTGGACAAGAAAGGAAACCCATACCTCATAATTTTGGTAGGTGAGAAACCTCAAAACACCCTAAAAAAAATGGGAAATTGTATTTATTCATTTTCGGACATGCTAAAATCTATGCTAACATCCATAAATCACTTAGAAATTTGAGAGCTTTTGGAAAAGTTTGATTTTATGTAAATCTGCAGCTACTGTTCACTACTCAAAATTTATGGTTCTGAAAGTCTGAAAGTTCCATTGCGAATTTTGGAATTCAAAATTTCAGGGTGGTCTTGTTTTTTCTGTTTTGTGGCTTGAATTCCTTTGGAAATTCCGAAACCTCCAATATCTTGATACTTTGAGGATAACGAAACTTTGGGCATTTTTCTTTCAGATTTTATATTATTCCTGATTGTTCAAGAATCCCAAAATCTTTGAAATTCCAAAACTCCTGAATGTCCGAAATCCCAAAATTCAGGTTTTTGAAAATCCTTAAATCCCAGGTATTCAAACCCAGGATTTTTGGGTTTTTAATGGACCCTTTGGGACTTTGAGACCCCGAGAATTTCGAGAAATTTCAGGACTTTAGAACTTCCAGCAAGTTTAAGCCCTCAGAATTTTGAGATTTCAGAGTTTATCTGGGAGGTGGGGTTTTGGAAATTGGGACTTTGCAATTTGGTTTTTGCCCATACTCAAAATGCAATTTCATGAATTTGAAACTTCACCCCGTTTGATTATCTTCTGGCATAAAACCTTCGAAATCCTAAAATCCTCAAAGTCCAAAATTGAGACTTCAGGTTTCATACTTTTGACTCACCCTTTTTCTTGTCCCTTTCTACCGAGTCCCTGAATTTTACTTCAGCCTAACTCTGAACGACCCCACCTCCAAAGTTTGAATTTTTGAATTCATAGCTTCTTCATTTCCCAAACTCCTGTGGAATTCACTCAGCCCTCTTCAACCCATTCAGCTAATCCCAAAGTGTGAGCTCCCCTGGCTGAATCAATCCCTCATATTTTCTCCATGGGGTCTTTCTTGACGAATTTCACCTAAGGGGGAAAATTGGATAAATTTTTTTATAGAATTAATCATGTTGTGTGATAGAATTAAGGATAATAGCCATGTGGATCACTATGTATTCATCTTGGTCACTGAATTGAGGGATGTTGGGTTGTGCTGATTGAGTGAAATGGTTGTTTCAGGCTTGGTAGGTTTGATCAAGTAAAATAATTAGGGATAAGGTAGTGGATAGTTAATAAGAAGGGAAAAAATCAAATCAATCGTGATATTATAAATCAAATAAGGTGACAAGATATGCTTTTTTCCTTGTGTTGCTTCACCGTCAAGAATAACTAATAATGGAATGATATGTATGAGAGATGGTAAAGAATGAAAGGAACTTTATTTTCAAACTCTTAAAGTTTCATCTTTTCATTGAAATCATATATTATTATACCTCCTAATGCTATATATTTGTTGATAATATATTAGATATATTATTCATATTTTCTAGGGTTAATTTATTCTATCTTATATTATTTAAGAAATAACTTCATTTTGGATTATTTATTTCTTCCAAATCCAATAGTTAACTGAATTTTTGAAAATACATTCAATTTTCAATGTTATTCAATTTTGTGTAAATGTTCATATTTGTGGCAGTATTAACAACCATAACATTTCAAAAAAATAACGAAGCACAATGTCCAAGATGACGATGCTAAAAAATCAAAGATGAAAACATAAAAATCTATTAACAAGGTGCGGGCCATAGGTAAGAATGTTGAGGTTTTCAAAAATGTTACATGAATCCTACAATCTCCTAATGGATGGTCATATACTCAGTGATGTTGTATTTAAATACACGATTCTCTATAATCCCTGAGATCATTCAAAGTTCTCTGACATATCTATGATTTCATTAAATGATATACACTCGTCTAAGAGATAATATGTAATCAAATTTTATATGATTGAGATGCTAATAATACAAATTGTCATTCATAAACTAGTTCTTTTTCCAAATAATATTTTACCACATAATAATTTGAATGATTTTTATTGTGAAACAAAATCAAACTTAATATGGAAAAACTGAGTCTGATACAAATGTTCTTGTGGGTGGAACAATTAATGAGGTCAAGGTGGAAAAAGAAAGAAAATTTATGGCAAAAAAAAGTTGGAGAAATTTATTTGTTTTAAAATTAAAATGTGTTTTAATTTCATCTTGAAAACTTGAAAGGATGTGCATTTAAGTACTTGCATATTTTAGAAATGGGGTAACTGTGAACAAAGTTTATTCCTATGCATAAACAAGTTAACTTTTAATTATGTAAATAGATCTTATGAAGCCCCAAATTCAAAATCTAGAACTTTCAAAGTGGTTAAGTACATGGAGATATCCAATGAAGTCCCAAATTCTAAACCTACTAAAGTAAAGAAACATATGACGAAAACAACCCAAGTACCTTGTTACAATCCAATGTGATGAATTCCCTCATTCTCCAATTTGTTATTTTTCTTCCTGTGCATTTCTTGCTACATATATCCACAATATATCATCTAATTGCTTGATTCACCATAGAAATACCTCACTCTCTTGACTCAATCTAGGCTTAAAAAAAGACAAAATAATTTCTTGGAAATCTAATGTTGAAGTGCAAGGCCCATCAAATTGCACACAATAATACATATTATACAATCTGGTGATCATTATTCTCCACATACTTGTAGTAAATAATCCCTTGAGAACTATATGACAATATAGAAGAGATAATAATAGCTATTAATTTTGGTTATATGAGTCATTATGACAGCCCGGGTGAATAGAATAGAGGGTCACCACCATAGTCACCACTGCCAAAATGCTTATGAACAATGCTAAAAAATCCCCTTCTACTAAACCTCCAACCCTCGCCATTCTGAACCATCTTGCTATGCAATTGCATTGCTACCAATGAAGAAGAATATTCTAGTGAAGTATTTATTTTTATACGGGTAATTTATGTTTCATTATAGTTGAATATTGTTCAAATTTATATGAATTATAAATCCATACATTTTTATTATGTAAAATAAATTGGTCTCAATTTAAGTTATATTTATTTTAATTTTTAAAAAAATTTCATCCTTATCCACCATTACAAATGTATATAAAGGAATCAGGTTTAGGCTCTATATTTCTTAGTCATGTATGAACAAGTTTTTCTAATGAAAATAAATCTTATATTATATTAATTCAATAAGACAGATAGATTTCAAGAGTAGGCGGTATGAGAGAATAGTCAAGCACAAAAGCTAGGGAAAGAAATATGGGAACTGAGAACAAACTATCGCATGCCTAATGTTTGAGAACAAAAAAAGTTATGGATAGTTTAATGAAGATCCACTTAATAACAAAACTTCTTAAATGTAGAGTAATAACAAAAATTTGCCTGAAGTGGGCGGATCGTGCATCATCATGAAACCATTTAGAGCTAAGTAACAATTGCCAACAGTTTTAAGAATAGCCCTAGCTTCCGAAGTGGGATAGTTCTTCATCTTGGTCTATGCATGCTTCACCCAGGTCTGGGAAGCCGAGGCTGATTGAGGAAACTAGGTCAGAAAATAAGGAGCTGGAGGAAAGGTACAAAACTTATTGCCAAGGATTCACCCTACTCAAAGATTCGTGATGATGTCCCTCTCATTGGTGGTAGCTGTGGGAAACCAGAGGTATCTGATGGCGAAAGCTACAAAAATGAAGAGGTAAATAAAGCACCAATCTCATGGATTGGCATGGCTTTCGATGCTAACCAAGACCCCCCAAAATAGGGGTTCTCTCTCTTGGGGCAGGTAAAGATGGCTCAACCAAAGAATCACCCTCTCCTTTAAAACTCAACAATGGTTATGGATCATTTTAAAATAGCAGATCTACTCCCAACAGCATGGATAGATCCAGCTCGCTTCAGTGTCTCAAGGGGAATATTGACAGCGCTACTAGTAACTGCAGGTTGCAAGGGACTATGAATGGATCTGGTGATGGAGGGAGAGAAATAGGGGTCTGCCAGAACCAGGGCAAACATAACAGTGACAATTAGGTCCAGATCTTATCCTTCAGCGGTCTCTAAATAGAAGGAGAATGCAAGAAACGAGCACTTAAAACCCTCCCAAGAGGTCCCAATGCTAAAAATCGAGGAGGATCTACTTCTAAAGGTTCTTAAGGAGGAGGAAAATCTCTCCCAGCTGGGTCTCATATGAAGATTTCACAAATTTTGGCCTAAGCTTTCTTAGCTGCATGATTGGATAGCCCATAGATGGAGAGAAAAAATACAAGGTAAGATTGAGCTTTATCCTTGTGCTAAAGCTTACTTCATTGTTGTCTTTGAAACCCCCGAAGATAGGGATTTAATTTTTAGCCAACATTGGGTTTGGGGGGAACATGGGATTATGTCTGAACCATGGTATCAATCTTTTGACCTGTTAAAGGAGTCTTTTGATCCCTATCCGATTTGGGTTCGTTTACCAGGGCTCCCGTTATAGCTTTGGAACAAATCTTGTCTCATTGCTATAGGTGATACTCTAGGCTCATGTGTGGTAGTTGATGATAAGACCTCAATTCAAACCCATACTACTTATGCTCGAATTCTGGTTGATCTCGATACTTCAAAACTCTTACTAGAAGAAATCAATCTACAGATTGGTGAAAGGTTTTGGGTGCAAAGGATAGACTATGAGAGATTTGCCTTCAGATGTTGGTGTTGCTTCCAAACTGGTCATACTACAGATGATTGTGAACATGCTAAATGTGTGGAAGGATTCTCTAGAGCATCTAACAATTGATGTGGATCTAGTGTGAAATTTGACTCACCCGTCGTGGAAGGTTTCCTTTAGTAGGTGTTGATTCTGTGGAAAAGGACACATCCCCTTTACAATTCATTCTTCAATTTCAGTGGATGGGGAAATGAGGAATGATAGTGGAGGATAGGAAAAAATAATGGATACCCCAAATCTGAAATCCTCAGCTACATGAGAGATTTGATGAATAACACCTTTGGTAAAAAGGGCTCTGGGAGTCCTAAGTCTGGCTGAAGCATAAAAAATTGCGATACAATGGAAACACCTCAAGTTTATGGTTATACCTATTGTTGAGGTGAGTCTCTGGTATCAAGGTTGGTTTTCATTTTTAATGTATCCTAAACTAATTTTTAGGGGTTTTGAGGGTAAAAAGATGACTATAAATGAATTGAAAATGGGGTGATACACCAAACTTGTTGAGGGCTTTGACTGAGTATATGCACAATAAATTTGAGAATGAATTTTGGATGCACAAACCAATAGTTTTCAATAGAATATTAATGCAAAACACTTTGTGTATTGAAACAATGAATCACAACAACACGATAAGATAACATGCACACTAATATTATGCATAAAATTACTAAATTTTCAGCAAGGTAAGATGATTAATCAGGAATTTGACATTCACAATAATTAATGAGATATACACACCACTGAAAATAATTGGAAAGGAAGAAAATAGTTCTCATTCAAGGGGGAAAAAAAGTAAAATTTTCTTCAACACTCCTATGTCCAAAATGTCCTCCTCTATGCCTTGCAATTGCACACAATATATAACAAGATTATTCACCCATCCCATCCTAAAAATAGGCTAAAATTTGTACTCGCCCATGCATGCTAATTTTACCCCTTTATCATGAATAAATAAAGGAATAAAAATAGACATATTAATACAATGAGGCATTAATAGCCTTGATTACAAAAATACATTTCAGTCAAACTGCAGTTGACTGATCTATTTTTAATAAAGTAGGATGAATAATTTGGCTAATAATAGCCCTTTCTTGTTATGTAAGTCTTCTCCAATGTGCATGCAATCTCTGTCTTCTAGTGCTTGATGTGACACTTACAATTTGATCCACTTGTAATGATAAATTTAGCACTCTTTAATTCTGCCCCTTGGATGCACATGCAAAAATAACCTCCCTGTATGAGAAAAAATAATTCTCTTTTTTGCAATACTTTAAAAAATTACCCAATTCCATCTATGTGGGGACCACCTTTGATGTGCACATGTTCAAATTTTTGTCTTCTTGTAATATGTGGGGCCACTTGTGTACATGCAAGAATAATACTCCTTTTGATGTGACTCCCACTCGTTGTTACCACTCTTTGGCTTCGCTTTGTTGTTCACATGCTTAAATATGGTCCCTCACCTTAATTCTATTTGGAGAGTACGAGGTCTTTTTAGTAAGAATAAGGTATTTATACAAAACGAAGGTATGGTTTTGACCTGTTCTTTAATAACATGTGGGTGACCCATTATTGGTCCCTTATTTGACATATCATATTCGTTACCAAAGGGGCTCCTTTACCTTAATCATGGCATTTCTTATGATTTCAGTAAAAATTTAGGGACCTTTGCAATGTGGTATATGATATTATTGGTTTTACCCCCACTTTTGATTATACATCATGGCATATATCATATTTATTTGTCATCACCCCTTCTTTTGATTGTTACACATGATTTATAAGGTTGCAAACCTTAGTGTAAGGTCGATGTGATGACTCAGATTATTATGGGATTGGTCCCCTCTTTGCATGATCACTCGACCCTTTTGTTCTGTCAATGGCGAAGACATTAACTATGGTAAGTTTTGAACTATGGTTGGATTACCTCCTTTTGATGAGGACTATTGATGCTTTGGTAGTGCTTGATTCTCGATCATTGATCCTTTTGTACCCTCGGTTAGGGTTTCAAATTTGTAATTAATATGGTCGGTTAGTTAATCTTGGAATTTTGTACTTTCCTTATGTGGATTGATTGATCTCCTGATTAATAAATATGAAAATGCATAGGATTTGCAACATGTTCGAAACTGTTGATCTTCATCCTTTTGATTTCATCATTGATCTTTGAGCCATTGTTGGGATCTGTTGGTTTATATTTTCATTCAATTAGATATTGGATTATGATCATCTTGGTCGTTGAACCTTTAACACAGGTCAAGTTAGATTTGTGTTGCGGTTGAGTTGAGTTGGTAAATACAACTGAACCTAACTCATTGTTCACTTTGTTTGCATTTGAGTTTTGGGTGAAGCCCTGGAAAAATTTTCCAGTCACCACCATTTTGTGCATCCAAGCTTTTCTGGTTTATTTTAGATGCATCTTTGCATTTATGAGTATCTATCATTTCTAGAGTTATTGACAGCTCTAAAGGTTTTTCTTATAGCTGGAGTTCTGAATACTACTATGTCTGCCATTAATTCTTTAATTTTGAGCTCAATTTTAATGCATTTTGAGAATATTATTGTGCTCTCTCTGAGATGATTCTCTTTCTGAAACTTTCTTCTTTGAACTTTTAGATCCTCTCTTGTAAATACAACTCATGGAAGAAGGATTTGTGACTTTACATCAAAATGGGTCATTGTTTCTTTGTGTTGAATTTTATCTATGTTCGTTCGAATTTATGGGTCATATTGCTTATTTTTTTTATTTGTTTTTCTACAATTTCTAATGGCTACCATTATTGATGGAAATGGGATATTCTATGATTGAAATTAAATCTAAAGATAATTTCCCATTCAATTTTGCAAAAATTGTTTCTCTATCATTTTCACACTTACCTCTAGGTGTGAGTTGATTTTTTCATTAGGGCCTTGAAAATATGGGTATTTTGATACACTTTTTCTGATGATTTGTTTTTGAAAAATGTGTAATCAAGGTTGATCATAATGCTTGAGTTCATTTGTATAGCTCTATTTTTCATTAATATCTTAAATCTTAGATAAATCTGGAAGAATCTATATTTTCTTTCCCCTTTTTCATTTGTAAACATGTGTTTTTCGTACTTGATTTCAAGCTCAAGAAACAATATTCTTTGATAGAAGGAAAATATCCTTGGCACACAAAGATTCTACTTCATTGTTTTGAGTCTTGATTGTTTGATTTGATGTTGTAGTTCTTGATTTAGCTGTTCATCTCATGGAATTTCATTAAAGCTATTTGCATTGGTGCTCTTTCCAATTTGCTCTTAATGTGTACATTTTTGATATTTTCGACTTTGACTCAGTTTATTTTTATTTTGAATCCATTTGAGATCGGTTTACATTTATACAAGGTAGGGTTTTCCATTGCTTTAGAGCCATACTCTTGTTTTCCCTTTGTATGAGGTAAAAAAAACCTAGAGGTCTTTCCTTTTGATATCTTAACTCTGTACTTTGAACCTTTATAATGTCTTTCTATACATTATTTTGATTTTCTTTGGAAACTAAAAACATTCTATAAACTTTATGTTTAGTTCACTCTGAATTTTGGCCTTAGAGAATGTATTATTGATTCTTACTTATGGCTTTGCTACAGACAACAAAACCTAACATACTTAAAAAATGTATGGTATGTTCCCTGTATTTGATGAAATCTAATGGAAAACTTGGATAATACAACTATAGACTTGAAATTTCTCATTAATCTTGATGTACTTGAATGTGTTACTCTTGCATACTGAAGGTCTGTATATGTTGATAATTTGCAAGTGTAATCTTGATGAACTGCCTAGCTTGTTACAAAATATTGCTATGGTTAGAAAAATTGATGTCAAGAAATAAATCAATCACTTATACACCAGTATCTAAAAATGTATTATTGTGTGATCTGTGTTTGAGCATCTTGTTCATGACATGATTTTTTACATTTTAGATCCTTGTAATAAGATGTATTGAATCTATTCTGTTTCAATTAACCATGTATGGATGAAAGTGCAATTTATACAGGAATCCTTGCATTTTAAAGTTTTCTTTGATGTTATTGAATCTATGCTTGTAATTTTATCTTGGTATTTTTTTGTAACTGTGTAGATGTACTTGACTTTTATTTTTCATATCTAGAACCCTGACTGTATAAGGTGGCAACATTTATGAAAAATGTGATTTTTAGCTGATATCATTTTGTTTTCTTCTGTGTCAAAGACTTTACCTTCTTTGTGAATGTATTGCTTTGAATCATATTGATTTTATATAGTTGATCCATGTATACTAGTGTTATACTTGGACAACTAAAAACAATTTAATGAGTATATAACTTTTGATCTGTAATTTATTGATTGTATTGTTTGGTTGAACTTATTATTACTTGAATAGCTTTTAATTTCTCTTTTCATACACAAGCTATATAGCTTTTACTTTGAACAGAGAAAAGGAGAGGAAGAATATTCTTAGGCCCTTCTTTATTAATGATTCTGATGTTGACTTGTATGTTGTATCTCTCCTTGAACATAGAACATGATGTCTTACTTTTATGATATTCTAGTAAAATATGTTCTTAAATGTTCTACCCTCATTTTGTAAGCAAAAGACTTTCATCTTGACTTTCTTTAACTGGGCATGTGATGCAACTCTATTTTATCTCTCTTTAATAAATGCATTTTATCTTGAATGGAGATTTGTAGTTTCCTTTTTGAATCAAAGCTTGGTCCTTCTCTAATAATTTATTGTTCCTATTTTCTTGTTGATTATACAAATAGGCTTGTTCTTATGATGATAAATACTTTAGATTTGTAAATGTTTTTGGAATTGTAGATGTCATTAAGGAATATTTAAAACTAGATACTTTGAAGTTAATGGAAAATATTTAATTTTAGGACTCTAATGATCTCCTTGACTTAGTCTGTACCACTTCTCATATCTTCTCTGAGTCCTATGTTACTTCACATTTGACAAAACTTTGTAATTTAATACTAATGATTTTCTTCCTAATTTGACCTTGATTGCATCTATGTCATCTTTTGAAGCACTTTGCTAATCTTTTGATATTCTCTAGTGATGTAGCATATTGATTTGGAATGAATGCCTTTCTAATTGATTTTGAAACCTGAACTAGATTTGTAAAGGAGTAAATATCTTATTTTGTACGCTTGAGGATTTTTCCATCCCATTTTCTGATACTTAATTAAATTTTAAGGAAAGTTTTAATCTTGTGAAAAACACTTTGTTGCTCTAATACTCCATCCACTTATGTATTGAAACTGGAAGCACTTTCTTGAGTTAAATTCTTGAAGGCTTGCAGCCTGAAATGATCAATTAGATGCTTGTATCTTTATCACTTTGTTTAACTACAAGTCATGAAGCTTTTGATATGAGAACACTTGACTATATTTTGATGAGCGCATATTTCCTCATTTACTTTTGTTGAATTTACACTTGCATGTACTTTCCTTTTATCTTTTAGTTTGAATTCTTTGATCTGAGTTTGTACTTTGACTTCTAGCTTTGACTTTAAGCTGGAAATGTCATCTTGTCCTTTATAATAGCTTCTGCATGAAATTGTACTTGACTGATATATCATATTACTTGCTACACATACTTGATCACTTTTTAACTGTTCTTTTGAGCTTATAATTTTCATTCATAACCTTAGAGTTTTCTCATTTGTGGTATCTCCTGTAACTATCCTCTTCATGGGTTCTTGTAGAGGTTTGTTAATGAAAAATGGAAGATACCCTTGCTTATTTTTTGTGTTTTGATGAAAACTTTTTCCAAAATAACTGTTACTTGTATCCTTGCTTCCTCACTTTTGATTCAATGTCCCAATGCCTTTCATTCATATACATTTTATGTTTTCATTTTTCCTTTTCTTAAAATAGTTCATAACTTGTATCATCTAGATTTCTTCAAGAATTATTTCCTTTATGTACATTACTCATTTTGTAAACTATTTATGCTTTTTAATCTACTACATGTACCTGCACAATTAAGAAAATATTTAGAAAATATTTAGGATTTTTGACCTCACTTATGTTCCATATTTTTTTTTTCTTTTATTTTCTGGAATGATTATGGGAATCACATGTCCTGATGTAGAATACTGCTCTTATCAATTGTGTATCTGTATATGATGTACCTTATGCTTTTGATTTTTAGAAATCCATCTACATGTAGTTAGATAGTACAAGGGTACAGATCAAACCCTGAGCTCAATATTGATGCCTTTCCTTTTTCATTTTTCAAGTAAATTGTGATTGTTAGGAGAACTAGGTAAAAGATGAGCTAGAACTGAAGTGAAGAAGACCAGAAAAGAACCCAAGGCAATGATGGGTTTCTTCTATACTCTTTTACTTTTAAATTCATGCATATGTACTTATTTCTTTAGCAGTTATGAGTTACATCCCATGGCTTCTGTGGAAAATATTGTACTTCTTTATGAATAAAAAATATTTAATTTTTGTACTTGAGTTGTGTATTTCTTTCATCTTTCATCTTTATGACATGTATATTGATTGTATAATGAAATAAAAAACTCAAACACATAATTAAATGTATTTACATGCAGAAATAATGAGTTTTGAAATACCTGTAACTTTAATAATGAACTCTCTTTCTTGTAAACTGCAACTCTGTTTGTTGTTCCCAAATTTAGCATTTCACCTAAACTGTGATTCCCACCTTCATCAAGGAAATGCATTAGTCCTTTGGGGATTTTGTGTTTCCTTGCTGAAGATGAACATGGAATGGTAGTCTATGTGAGGTGTTACATTTTGTAACAACACACATAGCTATAGATTACATGTAGCTAATCAATTGTTGCAACTGAAAACATAATAAAACTGTAATGCATTCCCCTAGTTAGGTCCACTTCATCAATGCCATCCATCGTAACGAAGTTTCGAGTTTCCCATTTTTACACAAGTGTAAAAATTGTCAACATTTTTGGTGATCCTGCGGGGAAAGTTTCCTATTAGCTTGTAGACTAGTTCCTTGCTCTTGTCCATTGGGCATGGAGTTAAAGCATATAACCAAAACTACCTTTCCAAAAAATAAAATAAAACTAGGAAAGGATCTTGTAAACAAGATCATGTGCACAAATGCATTTATTGAATTGAAAAACATTGCAATGTGCATGAAAGAACTTATTGAAATGGAAATCCTACTCTAACCAGACACTGTAGGATTTTCAATAACAGTGTTTAAGAAACATACCATTCACAGGAATGGGAATTTCCTCTCCATTCAGCCTTGAAAGCTGAAATGCATTGTGTTCTTTGCAAGATGAAATCATGTAAGGACCACTCTAGATTGTATCAAACTTCATGTGGTTTCCTGGATTTGCACGATCAACATCCCATTTTAACACAATGTCTCCTTCATTGAAGACTCTGAACTTAGCCTTCTTATCAAATGTTTTCTTTATCTATTTTTGATTCTTTTCCATGTTCAGATGAGCTTGATCTCTTAGCTCATGTAACTCCATAAACTCTACATAATGAACTTGTAATGGTTCATTTTCAAGTAATTCCATTTCGATGCAGCAAATCCAATGCAGGAAACTCAATGAGATGGGAATTCTTGCCTCTCTTTATAAACAAGCTTGTATAGTGAATTAACAACTGATATTTTAGGAGTAACTCTGTCATCCCAAAGTGCTCAATTCAAAATTAGATGCCAAGCTCTTTGGTTGTTCTTTGAGTGTTCTTATGATGATCCTTAAAATATTCTTATTAGTACTTTCAACTAATCCATTACCTTGTGGGTAATAATTAGATGATGTACTTAAATAAATTCCATGCTTAATAGCCCAATCTGTTACCTTTACACCAAGAAATGCTAAAACATTATCTGAAATGATAGTTGTTGGAACACCAAATCTGTAAACTATACCTTTGTAAAAGGATAATATTGAAGTTTTGTTAGCTTCTTTTAAGGCTATTTCTTCAGTCCAACATGTAAAATAATATGTAGCAGTCAAGATCCACATGTGTCCTTATGACGAAAGTGGATTTATCATTCCAATAAAGTCAAGACCTCACATGAATGGTTGATTCACTAAAATAGGATGCAGGGGTAGCAAATAGCTAAACATTATTTCCAACAAAGAAATCACATTTCTTACACTTTTGACCCATTCGAAGCTAGTCCTTGAATATGTTGGGCCAATAGTAACCAGCTTTCATAATTTTTAAGGTTGTAGTATTGTGTTGAAAAGTGACCTCCTGTAGGTCCTTCATGAAATTCAGATAATAGTTACTGAATTCTATCATAATCAATACATTATAGAAAAATTCCATTTATATCTCTTTTAAATAACACACCATCAATGAAAACATAAGGTACAACTTGTAACCTCAAATATATTTGTTTGTTCTTTTCCATACCTTGTAGATAAGTACCATGCTATAGGTAGTTAACCAAATTAGTCATCCATCTTGATTCCTGAACTTCTTGACTGAGTTTGGGTTGCTGATTTTCTTGTTGTACCATGGTATCTAACTGTTGATACGTAACTTCAACATGTTGTTCTGGATCTTCTAATTTTGCAGCCTGTTATTTTTCCATATCAACAATTAGATGCTCACACAAACCTTTTCCTCAAACTGTTTTCACAACATGGATGTCAACATCATATTCCATAACTTTCGTAATCCAGCCTGCTCTCTTCTCATTCAACTCTTTGTTCAACAAGAACGCTTTAACACTTGGATGAGAGACTAAGACATGTATCTTATTATTGGAAAGCATGTACTTAAAGTTCTTCAATCCTCTAACTACTGAAAGTACTTGTTTCTCAAGAAAGGTGTACCTTGTCTCATAGTCATGTGAACTTTGTCTAAAGAAAGTAATTGGCTGCTTAGTGTTTTCATCATTAACCTGAGTTAATATAGCTGAAATAGTCTCAGCTCCTGCAAGTGCATACATTGTAAAATATTTATCAAAATTTGGATTTGCAAGAGTAGGAGCTTGTGAAATGGCTGACTTGATGGCCTCAAATCCTTTTCTCCCATATTGGTCCAAGAGAAAGTCTTATCTTTCTTTAACATGGTTGTTAATGGCTTGACTAATGCTGAAAATATGGAACAAATCTTCTAACAAAGTTGATTTTTTCCAAGAAAACTTTGTAATGATTTCTTATGATGAGGAAAGGATAGATGTGAAATAGCTTAAATTCTAAAAGGATCAATAGCTAAACCTTATTTAGAAATGATATGACAAATAAATTTACCTTGATGTACTAAAAAAATGGTCTTTTTGGGATTCAAAGATATTCCAAACTGTCTGCAAAGCTGAAAAGTCTTCCTTAAATGCATTAGATGTTCATCAAATTTTTTTGAAAATATGGTGACATCATCTAAGGAAACCAATATGCATTTATTTAATAAGATGTGAAAATCCATGTCCATTGCTCATTGAAATGTTGCACCAACATTTGAAAGTCCAAAAGGCATTCTTTGTAAGCATAAGTACCCCACTTTGTGGTGAAGGTTGTTTTGTATTTGTCTTCTTCACGCACAAGGATCTGATTGTATCCACTATAACCATCCAAAAGAGATAATCTTTCTATGAACTAGAAACTAGTCTCTCAAAACTTGATCCATATTGGGTAGTGGATAATGATCTTTTAATGAAGCTTTATTAAGGTCTCTAAAATCCACACATAACCTAATTTCTCCATTCTTTATCCAAATAGGAACAAGATTAGCTACCCAAATTGAATGCTTAACTGGAAAGATAATACCTGATTCAATCATCTTAGATAACTCTTTTCTCATTAATGGTTCAATTTTTAGATTTACTAGGCCTGATCTTCTTCCTAACTGGCTTGGAATTTGGCTGTAACTCTATTTGTATGTTGAGCTAAAATTGGATCAAATCCTCTGAGATCTTGGTATTTCCAAGCAAAAACATCTCTAGAATTCTTTACATAATTTGATAAATGACTGTTTTTCAATTGAGGAACATACCTTTCCAATAAATAATTTCTTTTCATCATCCACCAATATCTCTTCATAATTATCTGTGTGGGTTGAAATATTTCCTTTGTCTTTTCTTAACTGATCATCAAAACTGAAAATTTCTTCTAGTGTGACCAATCCTTGAGGAAAATTGTTTGTCTTCAACTAAACAATATGGTCACCATAGAAGTGTTGCTAGTTTTTCCTGATTAACTTCAGAAAATTCAGCTTCTAGCTACAAAAACCTGTAGATCTTTTCATATTCTTCGAAAACTTACCAATTTTATTCGTTATCAGGTACTGAAGGTCTGATAATCAACTTTATATGTGGTTGTACTTTGCTATTTTTGATATGTTCTAGTACATCAAAGCTAGCACCAACTACTGCAAGTCTGTCTGCATGTTTATTTTTAGCTCTTGGGACAAATTGAATGTTAATAACATCAAAATCATCCATTAAGTCTGAAACTCTATGTTTGTAATATTTCATATATGAATTCTTGCACACATTAAAGTTTTTCACTTGATTAATAACTAACTCCAAATCACCAAAAACTTGTAAAGTACTGATACCTCTCTTTTTGGCCCATTGCAAGCCATGAATTAATGATTCATATTCAGCTACATTACAAGTATAAGAAAAATGCGGACTTAAAGCTGAAAAGTACCTTTAATTTGAAGGGGAAGTAAGCATTAAACCTACACCTTGTCCTTTCTTATTTTTAGCTCCATCAAAGTGAAGCTTCCATAGCCCTTCTACTATTTTTTCTGTTTTGGACAGTAAGGGAATTAGTGCATTTTCTTCATGCATGCAATAGACACAAAATAAATCTTCTTCTAATTCTTTAAAAGGATCATAAGCATGTTCTTCTTGATTATTTTCATCCATAAATAGATTAGAAACACCATCTAGTGCTAAAACATGTGCTGTAACATCAAAATTAGATTGATCTAAAGCAACATAATTTTTCAGCATTGTTTGAAGAATGAGGCTCAATATGAAATCTAGCCAGAGGCTCTAAATTTAGGGTAACCTTTGGTTCCATACCTTGTAGTAAAGAATAAAAATGACCAATCTGAAGAGATATAACCTCTTATTTTTTCTCTAAAATGTCATGATAAACATAAGGAAAAATAGGGAGGTAAATCTACAACAGTCACATCTTGTAAAATAGTAACATTGGGCAACCATGTAAGGTTACCTCAGATTTCTGATAATTCAATTGTGTTGGTTGATGTTCGTCTAGCTGCAACATGCTTTTCTCTGTAGGCTCATACTGCAGGCCTAATTTTTCTGCAATTGCTTTTGGCATAATTGTGCTACTTGCACCACTATCAACCATGCAGTTATGAACTAAATGATCTCCAATAATCAGAGATAAATAAAATGGTGGTGGCTTCTTGATATCATGAGCGTTTAACAAAATTTGAACCATCCATTTAACCTCTTTAATGTGGTCTTGCTCCATTGTTGTAAGGACCATGTCTACTTTCTGGGCTTCCTTTTTCTGATGTTTTTGATGAAATTATGCAGCTTAGCAAGCTCGTGAGAAAGTAACTCCTGTTTTCCTGGAATACTGATAGCATCCCATAGTGAAATATTAATATTATGCTTCTTCATTACCTCAACAATATTAAAAGAAGAAACTATTTTTGAAACAGATTCTACCATTTTAGCAAAAACTGACTCTGCTTCAACATCTTTTAAAATCTGAGGTATGAAGAGTCTTCTGGGATCAGGATGCAATTATTTTTGTTGGTCCTTTTGAGCTGAACTGCTTGCTATTTTTTGAGGAACAAAAAAGACTGTTAGCTATTTTTTGACCTACACTTGTTGTTTTATCAGTAACTGTTGGCAGAAAATAGGTTTGTTTTGTTGTTTTTCTCTTTCTTGAGCCTTTTCCTGGGACCTAGTTGTGACTGCAATAAAATCTTCCTCTCCAAAGATGACTAGATTATGTTCTAGTGGTTTCTGACTATGAGCTTCTTACTGCCCACCCTCCATTTAAGGCATGAATAATGCTTCAGGTTGAGGTTGTGCAACAAGGATTATATTCAAGAATGCATTTGGACAATTTGCAGCTGAATGAGGTTGATTACAAGGTTGACACCATTCTTCTGAAACCATGTTAACTAGAACAAGAGTGCTAGATGTACTAGGGGATTTTGGGTCAAATTTCCTTGGCTGATATGGTTGTCTATAATTCTGATTTTGCTGATAAGGTTTGCCTATTATGTTGATTTTGTTGATTTTTCTGATAAGGAGCTTGATAAGGCCTGCTAGGCTGAGCTAATTTTGTTTTCAATTGATGTCAATTTGTTACCCATAGTCTGAAGAGCCTTGAATACATCATCTGATGGAGCTAAAATAATAGGCTCTATAATGGTGATAGGCTGTGGAATAGGTAACGAATCTGCTATAAGAGGCATTGAAGGCCTTGGTGCTAATTTCCCAGCTTGAATAAGGTTAGTTTTCAGCCCTAATGGCAATATCATAAGCTGTTGGGAGAGTATTACCTCCCATGGACTGAACCATAGTTGAAATATCATTGGTTAAGGCTCTGAGATAGTATAGAAAATCATGGTCATCTTGAGGCTTAACACTAGCTGGAATTCTTTCCCAAGTTCTAGCAAAATGGATATTGAAACTAGCCATAAATTCATGAGGGGATCTTTTAATTGTAGACAACTGCTCTATGAGGGATAAATGATCAGAATGGTCTTGAAGTTGCTTAAGTAATAACTCATCCCAAGTTCTTATGCTCCCAATTTCTAAGGTTCTATACCATTACAAGGCTTGTCCTTTAAAGGATGTAACTAAAAGTCTCAAGGCTACATCTTCATGAGTTATATTATGGACAACACAAAGGGTTGCAACATCTTTAATGTGCTTTGGAGGAGTAATATGATTTTCACCAGTGAATGAAGGTAAACTTTTCATGGTAACATTGGGAATATCATGATAAACTAAAATTACTAAAGGGCTGCCTTTAGTAAAGGTCACAAAATTCCTAGATGGTTGGATAGCCATTGGAA
Organism: Taxus chinensis; assembly: GCA_019776745.2. NCBI lineage: Eukaryota > Viridiplantae > Streptophyta > Pinopsida > Cupressales > Taxaceae > Taxus > Taxus chinensis. The sequence goes on from JAHRHJ020000133.1 coordinate 409,143, forward strand.
TAACTGGGATTTGAACAACAAGATTTAATACATGGTGAAGGAATATTAGGAGGAGGGTTGCCAAAACAAGTCCTATTATAAGGTAAGGTATTGCCAAATATTCTTCTTCTTGCAGAATTCAAAGGTAAAGAAATAAACTCGGCAGGAATTCCTCTTACCGATAATCTTGTAGTCACTTTAGGGATGAAACATGCTGCAAAACTAGTCTTAAATCAACCTTAGTGGAGTCGCCAAATAAATCTTTTGATCTTTAGAATAAATTGATGCAGCTTGTTGATCCAAAAGTGACTTTCTTTCACTATAAATCTTGTTGTAAATTGTTGTAATCTACTTATCTGATTTGTTGTCCCATCGGATGTGCCAAAACTCTGTTATCTCTAAAATTGCACCTTGTTGAGAGATGATTGTAAGTGTTCTAAGCTTTCTCTGGATCTCTCTCTTTTGTAGATACAATGGAAACACCTCAGGTCTATGGGTATACCTATTGTTGAGGTGAGTCTCGGTATCAAGGCCAGTTCCTTTTTGATGTATCCTAAACTAATTTTTAGGGGTTTTAAGGGTAAAAAGATGACTGTAAATGAAATTGAAAATGGGGTGATACACCAAACTTGTTGAGGGATTTGACTGAGTATATGCACAATCAATTTGAGAATGAATTTTGGATGCACAAACCAATAGTTTTCAGTAGAATATCAATGCAAAACACTTTGTGTATTGAGGGAATGAATCACAACAATACAATAAGATAAACATGCACACTAATATTATGCAGAAATTACTAAATTTTGTAGCAAGGTAAGATGATTAATCAGGGAATTTGACATTCACAAGAATTAATGAGATATACACACCACTGTAAATAATTGGAAAGGTAAAAATTCAGTTCTCATTCAAGGGGAAAAACTGAAAAAAATTTTCTTCAACAATCCTATGTCCAAAAATTCCTCCTTCTGCCTTATAATTGCACACAATATATAACAAGATTATTCACCCATGTCATCCTAAAAATAGGATAAAATTTCTACTCGCCCATGCATGTGAATTTTACCCCTTTATCATGAATAAATAAAGGAATAAAAATAGACATATTAATACAATGAGGCATTAATAGCCTTGATTACAAAAATACATTTTAGTCAAACTGTAGTTGACTAATATATTTCTAATAAATTATAATGAATAATTTGGCTAATAATAGCCCTTTCTTGCTATGTAAGTCTTCTCCAATGTGCATGCAATCTCTTTCTTCTAGTGCTTGATGTGACACTTCCAATTTGATCCACTTGCAATGATAAATTTAGCACTCTTTAATTCTACCCCTTGGATGCACATGTAAAAAATAACATCCCTGTGTGAGCAAAAATAAATCCTTTATTTGCAATACTTAGAAAAATATTCACCCAACTCATATTGTGGGGACCACCTTTGATGTGCACATGACATTTTTGTGCACATAATCATTGGGGCCATGTGTCATGCAACATATTATCCTTTTATGACTGACATCTCAATATTATACTCCTACTGTAAGCTAATTTTCAATCTGTTCAATCTCCCACTATGGGGACCACCTTAATTCTATTTGGAGGTTAAAGGCATTTTTGTAAGAATAAGGTATTTTAAAAATTAGGTAATTGATTTTTCTTTATGTAACATGTGGCATATCTTATGATTTGGTTTCATTTAAGGAATTATTTGGTCCCTTTGACTTGGTTTATAATGCATTATTGGTTTTCACCTTTTGATTATACATCATGGCATAGGTATCACTTATTTATTTGTTCGGACTATGATAACCTTCTTATTGGCATGATTGCATATATTTAGAAGGTTGTAGGACCTTACCTTAGCCTATAAGGTCAATGTGATGATTTGGATTATTATGGGGTTGGTCCCCTCTTTGCATAATCACTCAATCCATCTATTCTGTCAGTGGTGAAGACATTAACCTTAGTAACTTCTGACCTATGGTTGGATTACCTCCTTTTGATGAGGACCGTTGATGCCAGTAGTGCTTAATTCTTGGTCCTTGATCCTTATGTACTCTCAGATAGGGTTTTGACCTTGTAATTAATATGGTCAGTGCTTGTTAACCATTGATCTTTTGTACTTAAAATATGGGTCGTTGATATCTTGTTAATATATTTGAAACTATGTAGGAGTTTACACAAGATCACAATCATTGATATTCATCCTTTCTGAAGCTACATATTTGATCTATGAACCATGGATAGTACATTTTTTTTATTTTAATCGTTAGAAATCATACTTGATCATCTGGCTTGTCAAACCTTTGACTCAAGTTGGATTTTAGTTTGTAAAACCACTTGAACCTAAATCATTGTTAAATTTTCATATTTTGAGTTGTGGGTGAATCCCTGGAAAAAGTTTCAATCCCCGCCATTGTTGTGTGCTCCCAAGCTCATTTCTGGTTCATTTTAGAGGCATAATGCATTCTATAACTATCATTTATTTCATTTTTGAAGGTTTTTCTTGAAGTTGGAGTTTGGAATACTGTAATGTCCTCTATTATTCTTTGATTTTGAGATCAAGTTTGATGCAATTTGAGACCTCTTAATTGGCCTCTGTCTTGGATGATTCTCTACTCTGGAACTTCTTTGAACGCACTATAGATCCTTAGTTATAAATACAGCTCGTGGGAGAAGGCATTGTGACTATACACACAAATTGGTCACTTTTTCTTTTTGAAAACTCCGAGTTCTTTTTCTGGGTCTTATTTTATTTCAGTTGTAGCTTTTTAGCTTTACAGGTTCTAATGGTCACCATTACTTGAAAATGTGGGAGATTATCACTTGGAATGTACTCTAACTATAAATTTCCCTTTCTTTTACAAAACTCAATGCTATTTCATTTTCACACTTCTAGGTGTGAAAGTTGATTTTGATCATTAGGGCTTCTAAAAATATGGGTATTTTCTTTTTCTGATGAATCTTTTTGAAAAAATTTCAATGGGGTTGATCATAATACTTGAGTTCATGTTGTATGGCTCTATTTTTTCATTAATCTCCTGAATCTTGGATAAATATAGAATTTCATATGTATTTTCTTGAATCCTTTTTCGTCATAAAATTATTCTTTCGTACTTGATTTTGAGCTCAAGGAATTCTGATTTAGTAGAAGGAAAATATCCTTGGCACATTGAGATTCTACTTCATTTTTCCGAGTCTTGATTGTTTTATTTGTTTAGATGTTGTAGTTCCTACTTTATTTTTTGAGATATTTTCCATGAATTAGCCGTATTTCTATTTTGGCTTAATTTACAATTGGTTTACATTCATATGAGTTAGGTTTTTCCATTGCTTTCAGCCATACTCTTGTTCTTCCCTTTATATGAATTAAACCAAACCTGGGATTTTCTTTTTATATCCTAACTATGTACTTTTAAACTTTACAATGTATTTCTATACATTATTCATTTTTCTTTAGAAACTTAAAAAATTATGTAAATCATGAAAACATGTTTGAGTTGGCCATGGAGCTTTGTATTATAGATTCCTTACTTGCTTAATCTCTGCTACAGAAAAAAAACCCTAAAGTACTTAAACAATGTATGGTACATGTCCTTATATTTGATGAAAACTAATGGTCAAATTCAGTTTCATCCAACTATTACTTCAAATTTCTCATTTGGTCTTGATGTACTTGAATATGTTACTCTTGATTACTGAAGTCTATATATGTTGATTTTGCAAGTGTAATCTATATGAACCTATAGCTTTTGTTATTTTTATGGTTATCAATATTGATGTCAAGAAATATATCCATGTTATAAACTAGTTTATAAAAATATTCATCATGATCATCTCTGTGTTTTATCATTTTGTTCATGACATGATTTTATGCATTTTAGCTCCTTTAATACGATGTATTGAATATGTTCTATTTTTGCTAACATTGTATGGATGAAATGCAATTTATAAGCATCCTTGCTTTAAAGTTATCTTTATGTTCTTGAATGTATGCTTGTAATTATATCTTGGTCTTTTATAATGTAACATGTGTGAGATGTAATTGCCTTATGAATTTTGCATATCTAAATCCCTGAATGTATAAGATGGTAGCATTTATGAAAAAACATGTGATTTTTAGCTGATCTTAATTTTTTTCATTCTAGTGTCAATATGTTTGCCTATGAATATGTGAATATATTTATGAATCTATCTTGAGCCTTAAATACTTGATCTTGTATACTTAGATATACTCTGGATAACTTATGTACTAACAATGAGTTATAACTACTTGATCTGTAATTCAGTTTGATATTTTTTTTGGTTGAACCTCCTATAATTGAAGCTTTTAACTTTCTTTTCATCAAGACAAGTTTATATTTATTTTGAATGAGAAAAGGAGATGAACAATATTATTATTCCCATCTTTATTATTGATTTTGAGGTTGACTGTATGTTGGCTCTCTCTTTGAACTGGAACATGATGTCTTAATAGTATGATATTCTATTAAAATTTGTACTTAAATGTAGGATTTCCCTCATTTTGTAAGAAAATATACTTGCATCTTGCAATTTGTATTGGGCATATGACCACATTGTAACTCTGAATTTTCTATTTCTTGTAACTTAAACACTTTATCTTTAATGGATATCTCTATGGCTCAACTTGGTCCTTCTCTAAAAATATCTATTGTTCTTATTTTCTTGTTAATTTTATAAACTGGCAGTTCTTATGATGATCAAATACTTTAGATTCTACGAATTTTCTCAGGACTATTGTAGATGTCATTAATGAGTCCAAAAACTAGATGTGGAAGTGTGTAAAATTCTTTCATTTTCATGACTCTAATGATCTCCAATGATAAGCATGTACCACTTCTCTTCTCTTCTCTGAGTCCTATGTTAATCACATTTGAGCAAAAAAATTGTAATTTAATACTGCTATTTTCTTTCTACAACCTTGATGCATCTGTCATCTTTTGAAGAACTTTGGCTATACTTTTGATATTATCTAGTGATGTAGCACCCTGATTTTGAATGGATTCCTTTTGATTGATTTTGAAACATGATACTAGATTGTTGATCGAGGAAATATCTTTGTTTGTAAGCTTAAGGATTTTCCATCCCATTCAGTCATGATATTTGATTAACTTTTAAGGCAAATTTGTAAGCTTTATGAAACACATGTTTTTTCTCTAATACTCCATCCACTTATGTATTGAAACTTGAAGCTCTCTCTTGAGTATAATTTTTTAAGGCATGTAGCCCAAAATGATCAATTAGATACTTCTTATCTTTATCACTTATTTTAACTACATGTCATGAAGCTTTCTGATTTGAGAACACTTGACTTATTTTGATGATTGCATAATTCCTCATTTACTTTTGAATTTCCACTTGAATTTAGAACTGCATCCCTTTTTTATGAAGCTATATTTGATCTTTATCTAGATTTTTTGAATTTAAGATGGAAATGTCATCTTGTCTTTTATAATAACTTCTACATGAAGTTGTACTTGATTGATATATCATATTACTTGCTCCACATAATTGATCACCTTTTAACTATTCTTTTCAACTTATACTTTTCATTCATAACATTAGAGTTTTTTCATTTTTGGTATCTCCTATAACATCCTCTTCATAGGTTCTTGTAGAGGTTTCTTAATGAAATATGGAAGATACCCTTTCCTATTTTCTCCATTTTGAACAAACTTTGGTCTAAGAGAAATGTTACTTGTATCTTTCTTCCTCACTTCTGATTCAATGTCCCAATGCCTTTCATTCATATTCATTTTCTATTTGCATTTTGATCAATATGGCTCTTGAAATTGTTCATGACTTGTATCATCTAGATTTATTTAGCAATTAATTCCTTTCTGTAAGGTAATCATTTATGCAAAATGTTTTTGCTTTTTAATCTACTACCTATACCTGCACACTTAAGAAAATAGTTAGAAAATATTTAGGATTTTTGGTCTCTCTTATGTTCCATAATTTTTCTTTCTCTTTCGTTTCTGAATGATTCTTAGAATCATATGTGCTGGTGTATAATATTTATATTATCAATTATGTATCTGTATATGATGACTTTTGATTTTTATAAATCCATCTACATGTTATTAGATAGTAAAAGGGTACATATCAAACCCTGAGCTCAAATTTTAAGCCTTTCCTTTTCATCTTTCAAGTACATTATGACTGCTAGGAGAGCTGGGTGAAAGATGGAGTTGAAGCTGAAGTGAAGAAGAATAGAAGATAACCCAAGGAAATGATGGGTTTCTTTTATACTCTCTTACTTTTAACTTTATGCATATGTACTTCTTTCTTCATTAGTTATGAGTTACATCCCACAGCTTGTGTGGGAAATATTTGTACTTCTTCATGAATAAATAAGATTTAATTTTTATACTTGAGTTGTATAATTCGCTCTGCTTTGACCTTTATGTCATGTATATTGATTGTATAATGAAATAAACAACTCAAACACATAATTAAATGTATTTACATGTAGAAATAAAGAATTTTCAAATACATGTAACTTAATAATGAAATATCTTTCTTGTAAACTACATCTCTGTTTGTTGTTCTCAAACTTAGCATTTCACCTAAACTGTAATTCCTGCCATCATCAAGGCAATGCATTAGTTCTTTAGGGCTTTGGTATTTCCTTACCGAAGATGAACATGGAATGGAAGTCTATATGAGGTGTTACATTTTGTAACAACACACATAGGTGCAGATTATATGTAGTCAATTGATTGTTGCAATTGAAAACATATTAAAAATGTAATGCATTCCCCTATTTAGGTCCATGTCTTTGATATCGTCCATCGTAACGAAGTTTTTGACTTGCTCATTTTTACACAATTTCAAAAATTGTGAACATGACTACCATGGCGAGGTGGAGAGGAGCGCCAAGTTGGAGAAGGTGGAACATGGGAAACAATACATGGGGCTTCCATCTATGGCGGAACAGGGTCGTGGGGTGGTCCACCTTCAACGTGACTTTGTTTTCTTGGAATTGTATTTGCAGCTGTACATTTGAGATCAACATAGATTTATTATAAATAGAAAAATGTTGATCAAATACATAATTAGCAAAGAAAAAAGAATTTCTTTCTTTCCAAATCCAAAAAAAAAATTCCCCTCTAAAAACATGCCAAATTTAGGTGAACATCAACAGAAGCTTGGCATTATCTCCTAAAAGGACATATTGTCAGTTTAAGCAATTTAGTCTAAGTGGAAAGAAGAATGATTGAATCTATTTTCAGGAAAGCTAAGATTTCATAAAATACTAGAAAAGATATTAAATAAGTTCCAAATGGCCGTAAAATGGGAATTTGAGAGTAAGGACCCCAATTTGAACAAGGTGAGCCCCAATAGGGAGACCTTGGTGACGAATACACAAGAGAAAATGGACAATATTGGGCTCCACATAGATAGACCAAATAATGTCAAAGCTCCTTCTCCGTGAAGACAAAGTGGAGTGAATTCCCAATCACGTGTTGATTTTTTTGACCATGGGAAGATGATGCAAGAGCTAATGGTAGCCTATATTGGATGAGTACTTGTAAAATGGAGTATCCACATACCATTTCCAGTCCATCCACCAAGGGTTAGAATAATGTGCATCAATTTTTTGTAGCATGTGGTTAGGGACTGAGCTAATAACTTCATTATAAATAGCTTGATCCTTGTTATATAGCCAAATATGATTTTTAATTTCAAGCCAAGAGAACTAGGATTACAATTTTTTGCAAAATAAATATTTAATGGTATGAATTACACACTTGAAAAATTTAAGCGCGAAGATTCTTAAACTTCCATAAGACACTTATCATTCTCCTTGAATATTGGTGACTAGCAGAGGGATTGATGGTTAATGGAAATCTAGTTTTGAAAACCATCACATTTCCATTAGATCCAAGGTTTGATGCATTCCCAAGCTTTCCAAATGCTCTTGAGTAAAAAAATGATGATAAATTTAACAAGCATTGGTGTTATGATCAGGTTGATAAACCTGAAACCTTTCCATGTAGGGTGGTCAATAGGTGTGTAGTTCCTACCATCAAATAAGATCAAAATAAAATATAATAAAAAATAAACTTTTTAAAGTAACGTGGAGGATAATTTAAGGAGATTGGTGGGTGAGTAAGGAGGGAGGTACAATGAGGTAGAAACTGGCATGTGTAAGGAAATAGTGTAGGGCATGGGCCTCCCAAAGGACCCATATGACCTGTCAATTCCTTGGCATAATGATAAATTATCCTTTTCTTAGATCCGCAGGAATTGACCACATAAAAACCTAAATCAATGTTGTAAGTTTAGCAGTAATGGATAGTTGCAGTGAAGGCAGTGGGAGATGGATATTTGTGGTCAATGCCATTGTATTTGGAGTTATTCTAGTTTTTGAAATATGAAAGAATGAGGAAAATTCTAAAGGTAAATGTATATGGCAATATACAGAAGACAAGGGTCTCCTCGTGGGATAGACATTGTTTCATCTAAGCAACAATCATATCTCTAACTTGATCAATTAAATTTTCCACGTACTCCCAACCTATGTCAAAACATGATCTATAGAACATGGTATGGACATCCATCTCAAAATAAAGAAAGAGGAATTTTTTCAGGTGTTGTAGTTGCAATGCTTTGCGAGATATGTATGCCAAATATGGAAGCATACACTTATTATATGAACTATTTTGACTAAATGCCTAAAAGAAATGTTGCATGAACTATGATGATTGTAGGAATCTAAAACATAATGAAGAAGGGACATGATTTTTTCATATGATGTAGTTGCAAGGGCTATAGTAGGTATGTATGCAACATGTTGAAGCATGTACTTGGCAGGCAAACTGCTTGACTAAATGCCTAAAATGTGGCCTCATGGACTGCAATGAGAGAAGAATATGTATAAAATGGGTTTGTTGAAAAAGGCTTAGAAACTTTCAAGAAAATGAAACTTTCAAGTAAATCTAAATTACATGTGCCTTGGCTGCATCCTCCCAGCCTGTGTCAAAATGAGAGATTTTATTTGTCCTTTATTCCTTTGTTAGAGATTTATCAAGCAATGAATCTGAACTGGAATCTTCATAACATGGTGATTTGGATGAGAGAATAGTGTATGGTTTGTAATTTCCCCACCATGTTTTAAGCCAAGTGTAAACCTTGATTTTGAGCTTGAAATGGCTATGCTAGTTGGTCTTGGAAATGAGTTGGGTGCATGTGTGAACATTGATGATGTAAATAATCATATATTTTGACTCATTTTAATGATTGATTAGAGTGCAGGAGATATACAAACATGAGAAGCTCAACCTCTTGGACCATTTTTAGGAAATAACTTCTGGAACAAACATCTCACCTAGGATCATCACTCTAGAGGTATTAGAACCTTTCACTTATAAAGCTCCAACTCAGGACACCTATTGTGTATCATATCTAGGATGGGAGTAAATTCAATGGTTACATAGAGAAAATGTTACTTTTATCAAAATAAAGAAGATGGCTGAGGATAAGGAGGTGCTTCATGTGCAAGCATTCACTAGACACCCAATGAAATTGGGTCAATTGGAGTAGATCTTGACCGTGTAATCTTCATTTTTGGTATTTTTTTGTAGCAACGCATGTTGTGAATGAGAGAGGTTAATACCTCATTGACATGAGTTCCTATTGTAGAAAGAAGCCAAAAATAAATCATTATTTTTGTAAGGTTGTAATTAGGCTTCATCATCGGATGGTTGGCATTTTAAGTTAAGCCTCGGAGAGAGGGAAACTATGTAGAAAATGAATGAAAGTGGAATCCTCCTAGTATCGGCTATGATACCCTAATCCACTTGTTTGGCAAGATGAGTTAGACATTGTAATCTTGACAACCATTTCGGACTTTGGTAGCTTTTGCGTGTTGTGCTTGTTCAGAGCCACTTTTTCCAATTCATTGTTCCTTAGGCATGTTCTTCCTCACCTTTATCTCTTATAATTTTCATAAATTTTTTATTCATTTGCAATAAAGTAAAAATATTAAACTATTAGATACTCAAACAATTGAACATTTTAACAAGATGGCTAGTGCAGTCAATAAAACAACACCTCGTGATTTTGCTACGAACTTACAATTTGACCCTCAACCATGTCACGACCATAACCTCCTCCATTGCTAAACCCAGGGTGTCAAAAATTACTACTAGTTTCCGTTGGTTTTGAGAGAGAGATAGATAAGTTAACTAAAATAACCATTTTTGTCACCATGTAAAGTTAGGAAAAAATTAATCTAAACAAACATGAAAAACAACACTCTGATCCCCATAAATGACATGTTAAATGCCGTATGTGTTCCTTGTTATGTAGAGGGTCACATAAAACATTATCCCAACCTGGTTTAATCATTTGTGCTCTCTCTGTTTCTCCCCTAGAATCCCTATTACTCCCTTTCAAACTTTTAGGAACCTACCAAAATTGAAAAGTTAGGTTTCATATCAGCTCATCATTTGGACCATAAACAATGAAATGCATGTCCTCCTTCACAAACAACTAGTATTTTTAATATAAAATATCCTAGAATCTTCAGTTTCAGAAAATAACATTTCTGGTTAGTTTGGAAAAGGGCTTTTATAAGCCTTTGTTAGTTGTTTGACTAGGTCAAACTTGGGAGATTATGACCGGTGGCTCAGGAAAACCATTCGCCAATTGTACCCCGTTCACCAGTTCTGAATTCTATTACTCCTTGTTGATTCTCAGTATATAGGTGGACACGTAGAAATTCACCCATCATAATTTTTTTTATCGGAAGATAGTGTTTTAGCACACTTTCCTAGCCTCTGAGCCCAAATTGGGTGTTTTTTTCAACTAGCAAGAAAATATAAAATAAATTTGTAGGACCCTAGTCAAGTTAGAAAATCATCATAGAAACTTATTAACAATTGTAAATAATTATTTGAAACTCTATCTTGTGGGTTGGCATGTGACATTTGACTTTTGGAAAAAAAGTATTTCTCTCTCTTCCCCATCTCTTTCTCTCTCCTCCCTTAGTTAATAAAATGAAATGAAATGAATATGTGTCCTAACCCTCTCTTATTGCATGTGTATTCTTATTCAAATGTAAATGGAAAATTGATAAAGTAAATTATGCTAGATCTTGATAGATGTCATGCCAATGATTTATCGGTGATTTCATGCTCACATGGTTTTATAGGATGCAAGTAAGATGGTGAAATGGCATGGTTGTAATTCATTGTAGATTATAATAATTTATGTATGTTAATGGAAATAATTTTTTATGTATTTCTATGTTACAGTAAAGACTCTTTTTTGAAATTTTGAAATATGAATGACATGCTATATTGAGGGGTTCTTTGGGAAATGTGCATCTAACTATATGTGTTCTTTTGATTCAGATTTACATATGGTTAAAAGGGGGGGTTGGATATATATGTTAAGTGATATTGTAGAGCATAGTTCAACATTTGTGAAGTATTGAAATGTTTCTTTACAAAGTTTTGTAATATTTTGAGATGCTAGTGTTTAATAGAAACGTTTAACTAATCATGGGTGTTATTTGATTGCAAAATTTGTATTGTAAAAGTTATATAAATGTGTTAATTTAAATTAAATTTAATAGTTTATAGTGTGAAATTGACAATTAAATAATTTTTGTGTGGCATTTCTTACTTTTAAAATGTAATAATGAAATTCAACCAAAACAATCAACTCTTTTAGCAAAGAAAACTAAACCTTAAAGAATGAACTTAAATCCTTACGCTTGATAACACCTTCTAGCTTAACCAAATAAGATCACAAGTTTGATTTTATCATCATAGCTTGTATGCCTAGTGACCTTGTAGTGAACCTGACAGTTAGGAACAACATGGTAAAAAAAATTCTTAGGTATGTGGTTCCCTTGTAGGTTTAAAAGTGGTGTGATTAGTTAGGGGAATGTGATTTTCATAAGTAAGTACTCTAAGGGTACTGAAATTCCAACCTAGTGTAAAACCCTCTTACAACGACACAAGTATTTAATGGTAAAGATCACAAACTAACCTTAAAAGTCACCTTTAGGAGTTGGGATCATAAATAAACCTGATACCCAATCTTAATTATCGTTTGGGTTCTAGGGTGTAATACTAAGAGTTAATTATGAAACTTAAAGACATGTTATTTTAGGATTAGTTTGTGAAAATTGAACCATAAAAGGATGTGCTTTGAGAAAGGTGAAATTTAGACCATTCTTATAACATGTATAAATTATCTTTTGATGTGAAAAGGGATCCATGTCGTGTAAACTCTAATGTGAACCTTAACCCTTTTAAACGATGGACCAATCTATCTTTCTCTCCTACTTATCCTAGTATGTAATGGATATATGATGGAAAATTATGTGATCCTATTCTTAGAGACAAACCCCTTAAGATAGGGAGTACTAATCTTACGAAGATACAAATGCCCCTATTAACAAATAGGATACACAATTCATTTAGAAAATCATATGAACCTTGTTAGGAAAGGCCTATTATGTTTGACATAAAAAAATAATCAGGAAACCAAATATTGAAACAAAAATAGAGTATGTTTCCATGTAAACTTACTCCAAATCCTTAATTAATTGTTTGAGCATAACTATAGTAAAACTATAGTTGACGCTTATCCTCAGAAACTATATTTGTGAGATATTATTCCACAAGAAAAAAGTGAAACATGATCTTCCTTTTAATGTGATTAAACCCTCTTTCTGTGGATAAAGATCCTACTTCACATATAATTCTTAGTGGTTACTAAATCAACTATCAATATATAAATGAGTGGGAAATAACATGACCCTAAATCCATAAAAAAAAAAAATTTAACTTCACATCCTTTGGACTCAGACTTGTTACTTTGTGTAATAGAGGTATGATAAAAGATCAAGATGCATGCCCATAGGAGTGAATCCTAGGGATAATACCTATTAGCCTTGTGTGTAAATAACTACCCTATTAATGAAAAAATGAATTAAACAAGTAATTGAAATAGTGTAGATGATCCTTATTTAATGAGAAACATTGTTAGTTAAATGTTTAACAATATACATGAAATCTAGAAAAAAAAGGGAAAAGAAATGTATGATTCACATATTATGAATCTTTTTAGGACTGAAGTTAAATATTGAAACATGATTATAAAATGAATTATCCCAAAATATGGTGTCGTGGGAAAACCCTATCTATAAGGGTGTCATGTATTTGAATTGTTATGTTGATCCTTGTCAAAAATAAAATTGACCTTGTTGTGCATCACGTGGTTCATGTTATCTATGTGCGTTAATGTTTGTGTAAACGTATCAATTGTTTCTGTGATTTCCTAAGTGATCTCTTGTAGTGTCATGTGTACTATAATGTAAAGTCAAAAAAAATTATTTCAACATTTTTACTGTTATATTTGTGTGTGTAAAATGTGGGCATTACAAGGTGATATTTCTTCAATGTCGTGCCACATGAGCACTTTCCAAGCTTCTTGGCCAGTGATGCTTCTAAGAATATATTTCATGCATAGTTCCCTCCCTTAAAGGTGATTGTAAATAAGGCCAAGCCCCCTAAATTTGCAAGGAAGGAAACATATTCCACAAGCCACACGATGAAAAGCTCTTCTCATAAAGGCTTAAGCCCATAAAAATGATTTAAGAATTTTTTTGATCTTCTGAATAAAGGATTTGGAAGGAACCCAACATGAAGATTACTTCATGTGTGTGGCCACATGAACTTTGGAACAGATTTGGAATTTTCCAACCAAAGATAATGGTCTGGTCAGCCAATATTCCATATTGTAGGCCTCCCTTTGAATAACATACTACCATAGCTTGGCCAGAGAGGCTTGAAAAGAAAAGTGAATACCAAGGAATTTAAAAAAAAAATCCATGGTCAAGAACTTTCCATTCAAAAGTGGCAAGCCAATCAGGCGTAAGAAGGAAATATTGCTAATAGCACTTAGTTTTTCATGATTGAATTAAGGAAACAGATGTTAAATAGAATACATCTAGGCATTGTGAATGTTGGCTTCATCTTTAATGAGTGTAAAGAAGGAATCATCTTTGAAGTTACCATTTATTAATTGAGAATTAGGTACAGAAGGAAGCATGATTTCCCTAACAAGAACTAAGATTTTGTGTGGGTTAAAAAATACCCAACTCCTTCGACAACCGACACGTAAAGCATAGGAGCTAAAGGGCAGCCATGGCGAACAGAGTGAAAAATCCCAACGGCATCCAAGCTAATTCAACTGATATTGGTTTGAGAAGAGGCATCAGTAAAGAGAATGTTAGAAAATTAAATAAAAAGAGGACCAAAGCTAAGGGATTGGAGCATGGTATGAATAAATGACCATTCAATTCGATCATATGCTTTCACAAAATATTTTTTTATGAACATGATAGATTGATTGTATTTGTAAGACCATTCCATGTACTCCCAAATAACAATGATATTATCTATGATATATCGTCCCCGAACGAATCCTATTTTTCTGGCTGAGTAACGTCTGGGAAGATATTGTGAAGTTTCTTAGCCAAAGCTTTGGAAATGATTTTGTAAGAAACATTCAACAAGGTTATAGGCCACTAGTAAGTAGTTTGTACTTGGTCTCCTTGTTTAGGAATGAATTTAATATTACCCTTATTGATACATGGGCCTAATGACCAGTTCTCAAATCCCTTGAGATATAGATGAAAAAGGTCTTGACAGACAGAATCCAAAAGGGCTTTGTATAACTCACAGGGGAACCCATTGCAGCCTGGATATTTATCATTGCCCATCTGCATGGTAGCATCATAAAGGTATTCAATGGTGATAATTAAGTGGCATGTCACCTTCTGAGCCTTAGAAAAATTGCACGGCACAACACCCAAACATTGAACAAGAGCAGCTTGTCGAGATGTAGAGGGTTTTTGAGCTTGAAATACAAGCTTGTAATGGTCCAAAAAGGCTTGTAGTATAATATGGGAATTGATAACTTGATCTCTGCCCTCTATGATGGCCCAAATTTACTGAGATGGTTTCTTAGCTATAAGGAAAAGAAGGAATTATTTTGAAACTTGATCACCAAATATGAGCCAGTGCAACCGGGCCTAAATCTACACTCCCCTAGCATTGTACTTATCAACAATTTGAATTTATTAGTGAAGCATTACAACATTAAGTTATAGATTTTTAGAGAATGGTGTAGACACACAAATTGAGTCACACTCCCCTTGGTCCCCTTTTGAATAACTAACTTACATATATTCACCTAACCATGGCCCCCCATTTTCCCTACCTTAATATTATTTTAATTATCTATAGCTAAATTAATAACCATCCTCACCCCATTTATTAATTTAATTTAATTACTTTAATTAAATGGATGCACACCTCACCTAGACACCTCACCTAGACACCTCACCATAGACCTAGTCATAGCATGTTTCCATAAATAACTAAGACTTAGTTCAACCCTAAAAATGAATTCCTATTATTCCTATAACCACATTCCCGCTCATAAAAATATAATGTCCGTTTTGATCCACAATAAAAATAGACAAACCTGGCCCAAATGATTACAAAATCTGTTATTTTTAATAAACCTAGGGAATCACACCTTAACTGACACCAGTCATTCCAAAATTGATGTCGTTTAACCAGGAACCATCATTGGTTACCATTTATTCACTTTGGTAACCTTGTTTGAGAGGTTGGACACATTTTAAAATTTTGGGGGGTAAAAGATATCTACATGCAAGCAAGAACCAGATCTCTTTCGCACATCCAAGTAGCCAAAGCTAGCATCAAGATAGATCACGAGTTATGGTTATCATGGTAGCATTCCAGGAAGTACCACTGCGGAACTGGGCTCCATCCCATAATCAATTATCAAAACCACCCAGACATTGGACCTACCATATCGGTAAGTGTGTTTATCACCTATGTCATTGCATTTTTATTTTGTTTATAAGGTTTTTTCAGCTTTGTTATTATTTATGACTTGCATTCTCATTCCCCCTCTATTCCTCTTTTTGTAAACACAACCATTCCTCCACCCACACCATAAAACCACATATACCCAAATTCAACATATCTTTGAGTGTTCCTGAGATCCCCACATACCTGTTCATCCCCTCTGTCATTTCTGTCTGATGGCAACTCAAACCCCACAACCAGATCTTATAGAGATTTTATCATCTCGCCTCTACCAGTTCCAGTTACCCATAACCATCATTGGTACTTCCTAAACCATGATCGGTCATACCATACCAATGTCAGTCTTTGTATTTAGCCATCCTATCAATAACAGAACCAGATAATCTTTATCCAAGCAGCCTAAGTGACCCAGAACCTGAAATTGACCTATTCCAGCACTTTGACCCCTTACCCTACCTCTAGATCTGATCATAAACTAGCCTATTATATTATATTTTCTTATTGTATTTGAATGAGATACCTATATCATATCAAGTACAATAGGAATTTATTTATTAATGTTATTTCTCACATTAAGTTGTATTAAATGGTGGATTGATTGCCATCTAGAAAGTATCACACTTCCCGGATCTAGAAATTGCTAGGCAGTCCACTGTCATATATTATTTAACTCTTCTTTTG
The DNA here is from genome assembly GCA_019776745.2 of Taxus chinensis. NCBI lineage: Eukaryota > Viridiplantae > Streptophyta > Pinopsida > Cupressales > Taxaceae > Taxus > Taxus chinensis. Next base: position 425,722 of record JAHRHJ020000133.1, read on the forward strand.
TGGTCTTGTTTTCTCTTTTAGTTAGTTCCTCCTAGCAAGAAGGAATCTCTCATAGTCAACATTCGATTGAGAATTCATAATGCACACACAACCCTCAAACCAAGCATCGCATCAAGTATTCCTCTATAGCCCATAACATTATCTATTTTGTCACATTCAAAACGTAAAGAAAATGGTGAAACATTTTGGCACACCTAGTGGGATCCTCATTTTTGGGTTCCCTTTCATTTCATATAGGTTGCATCTTGTGTTTACTTTCTAAATCATTATTCACTAAATCTTCTTCTCTAGTAATCCTATTTTCTTTCTAATTGCTCTAAATGAAACATTTCTTTTGGTTTATTTAAAAATTATCATTATTCTTTCTTTCTGTATTTAGTGAAAGACCACCCTCTCTCCTATTCATCATTTTTCTTTATTTAATATCACGTTTGAATTTTGGTTTAAAACACTAGCATTGCATTTCTTGTATGTTACATTTAGCTCGCAATAAAACTAAGGGAAACCTATATGCTGGAAGTCAAGCTCAACTTATGGTTGATGTAAAAGACTCATAAAAATCACATTCTCTCTCTCTCTCTTTTGCCAAACTACATAAAAATTTGAATATACACACCTTCTTAAACAACATCTTACCTAGGAACTCCTATCAATGATACACGATTAGAGGATTGATAGGTCATTCCCAGCTGGTTATCTATGTCTAGTACCCCATCAGAAGAAGGACTGCCCCACCATAGCATAACCTAATACCTCACCTTTTAGATATCCTTCTTCATAGGATGCCTTCCCAACCAAAAATTTTGTTTTAAATGCACACAGTAAATTCTAAATAGTGTAAGCTGAACAAACATAGAGAAAAATCACTTCTTAGGAATGTGTTATTCTTAGTGTTTATTCTAGGATTGTATTTTGAGGTGTGAGGATATGATTCTACATTTTTATTTTTTCCTTGTACACTCCACCATCATAGTTGGAGTATTCTAACTTTATCTGAGTGTGTCAAGGCCCCATCTTCTCTTTCTCAAATTCCTGAGTTTGATTCTTCACTTAAATTAATTCAGAAAACTGAGTTTTCTTCATTCTCTCTAAATTTCACAGTAACCGACGTCGGTCTAGTGACCATCATCTATTTTCATCTAATCATCGTCGGTTAACCATAACTAGTGTTAGATTCTAGATTTCTGGGTATTTTTCTTGGGAGAGTCTTCATTCTCTCATTCTTTTTTAATTTTGGCCCTTAGGGAACAAAAATATTTTTCTCCTATTGGTATTACTATTATACAAAACTACTTCCTTGCACATTTATCAGTCCTGTTTCACTTTTTGAAATTGGTGTTTTTCCAAACGAACTGACATCAGTTTCTGTGATTGACATTGGTCCCCCAATAACCATCACTGGTTATCCAATCATTCATCGGTGTCTATGTTTGGTTTTCAAAATCCAAACATTGATCTAAATTCACCCTCCCAGCCTCATTTTTCTCTGTTCTTGCTATTTTATGTGTCATTTATAGAATACAATCTTACCCAGGTCAACACTTATTCACATGGTGTTGACACACAGGAAAAATAATGCTCTTATATTCCATGACAAGACATCAACAAATCCCACCTAGTCCCTCACCACCATCTATCCTATCACTATTGCTACAGGCGATGAGGAGTTTACATGCTTTCTTGATCAAAATCCTACAAAATTACAATTCTATATTTCGCACTCATCCACTTGGGATTCCTCAAGTCAGTTGATATATGGCATGCCTATATGCATATCTCCTAGCCTTGTCCCCATTTCTGCATCAGCCCCGACTAGTTTGGAGTTACCCTCACTTCCTTTTCCCCCAGTGGTTTCGTAGCTAGACTCCACATCCGCTATGATCACTGCATTTGCAACATCTATCACACCCATAGTATCAGATGTTCCTTCATCAACCAATCAGATAATAACCCCATATGCACCCATTATATCACATATACCAATTATAAAACAACCACCCATCATGTCAGTTACCCCTACCCCATTCCATAATTTTGTCCTCTCTATCTTGCAGTCTATGCTCTCAATCAATACTAGAGTTACTTCAATTGTACCAGATACATATACATATTATCAACAACCCCCTACCTCATTTATCATTCATTCAGGGTATATTATCTCGATGCTGGTCCTCCATTCTCAGCCTTCCTATTTGGCATCATCATACAATGGAATGCCACCCACATCACATGTCCAACACTAGCCCTCTTAAACCATAAGAGGTTCCCTTCTATCACAATGTACCAACGACCTCATTAAGTTAATGATGGAAAAGATGTAGACATTAGAAGCATCAGTTTCCAACCCATACAATTCCCTCACCTATGATGAAATTTGTAATGATCCCATTCATCCATCCATTCTTATTCTCCTATACCCTATACATTTGGGAATGCCAAAATTCAACCACTTCAATAGTAAAAAATACCCGCATCAACATTTGTGGTCCTTCAAACATGGGTGTTACCGGATTTCCCATGAAGATGATTTACTACTATGGACCTTCCTGATATCCCTAACATACCCTGCATTAGACCGGTAGAGCGGGCTGCCTAGACACTCCATTTACTCATTTAATCAAGTATCCCAAGACTTCTTACACCACTTCTCAATCAACATTGTCAAGAAAACAACCATGAATTATCTATTTTGTACTTGACAGTATGACGACGAGTCTATCATTGACTATTTCACTCATTAGCGTAGCCTAATTAACCATCTCACATTCCAGTTACCTCAAACTGAGCTCAGAGAGTTGTTTACTTGGGCTTGCGTGAGACACATTTCACCAACCATGCAAGTGCAAACCTTTTGCACCTTTGATAAGGCATTCACCATGGAAATAAAATTGGAGATTCGTGTTATCGAAGAGAATTCAATTCAGCTACGTAAACAAAAACCACGTTCAAATCAAATGATGCTTCATCTTTGAAACCCCAAATAAACTATTAAAAATCCAAAGGATCTACCAATACCATGGTTATAAAGGTTGGACCCTCTCACCCATCAAACCAAGCCAAGCCTTCTTTTAATCTCTCTCCCATCCAAACTTTCTAGTTTGGACGAGAAAAATGAAAGTACACCTCATTAGGGAAACCATATTCTTCTGTTTTGGAAAGTTTTACTAATCCTGGTGCCATTACCCTTCCACTTAAAACACAACACACTAGTTTTGAACCTCATCGGCCCACACCAATGTGGTATAAATAACATGAATTTTGCAACTATCCTCGTGTCAAAGGTCATAGCAAATGTAACTTCATCACCTTCAATAATATCATCTAATAAATGTTAGACAACGAAGATCTATTCTTGGATAACCCCAATGCACCAGGCAAACCAAAACCTACATATATTTAAAAAACTCATTCCCTAATCATGCCCCATCTTTCAACCAATCTGGTGATGCTTCAACAAATGAAAGAAATTTTTGTGAGGTCCACACTATTTTTGGTGACATATCAATTACTTCTCAATTGATCCCTTTTCCTTCCATAGAAGAAATCCTAGCCCTAACTCCCCTACCTACACAGGAACCTATTTCATCTAATCCTCCACCCACAAAGGAACCCCCTTCATTTTCTCATCCACTCGTGAAAGATAACATAATTAGGACTCCACCTCTTACCTCTCAAATTACCGAGCAGTCATTAGTAACACCTCTCCTACTCGTAGGGGACACATGTCCACTCCTTACACCATCACGAGGAGAGTCTAATTCATCTTTACCATCATCTTATTTACCCATAGAGGATCCCATAGAAGAACCATTTCCTTTAGGTGACCATTCTCCATCACCCTTCCAATATTGTTGATATACTTTTGGCTCTCTTACCATAAAGTCTGAAGCTAACCATTTCCCTATTTCTCGAACATATTTTACAGGGATTGCTACTTGATCCACGTCAGTCCTACTTACATTAGTACCATTTTGACGCTTGACCGATTGCATGGATTATGTTGATTGAACCTTGTTTTGGGGACGTATTCTACTTCTTTCTCCAACTCAAATGTAGCTGTCACTCACCCAAACCTCCACAATCTATCCATAAGTTTTTCAAGAAACAAAAATAAACACACCCTTAACTATTGGAACACCTTCTATGTCATTTCCGATGACCCAACATGCACCTCTACCCCCTTCCACCATTTGGATTTCCATCTATGTCACATACTCTTTACTCACCTCTACCTAAGCAAGTACAATAGAAATTGAAAATACCAAAGACCTCCATTGAATTAGTTACACCTATTATTCCACCCATTACTAGTTCATTTGTTTCTCCTTTATCTAAGAAAGAGTAACCCAAGCCCAATATGGTACCACTCCACAAACTAATGGTCCAACCTACCCCTCTTCAAGACCCCTCACCTGTGATACCTCTCACACCGTAGTCACCCATTATTCTACCCAATCCCAAACTCACTTCACACTATGATCTATTAGTAGGGTCATATGCCATTATCCTAGCCAACATCCTCGAAACCTATGTCATCACATTACCACCTCTTAGACCTTACGACCCGCTCAAACCAAAACCAAAATGGTTTGACGAAACTAAAATATTCACCTACCATCGTGTGTCAGGACATGATGTAGAGAACTATAAAGCTTTAAAAACCACTCTTATCCAATTATGTCCTCTCGAATAAAATTTTGATGATGACGATCTTCTTGATGAGGACCCCATCCCGCCTTTTCCAATATCCCCAAATCTTCTTCCATTACCTACTCAGTGACTAGTATCTCCACCTCCACAACCATTTTTCCCACCTCCAAAATTTGAGATAAACATGGTCCGTATTAGAGAATTAGCCAAACCACTACCTTAATGTTAGTGTGCCCTACTCATTTCATGAGGCTCTTATCCACCACTAGGATTTTTCCCCTCATACTATTATAGCTTTCATGACACACCCTCTCCATCTACCTCCCCTCAGATTAACATGGTTCATGTTACAACCCATGCTTAGAAAGACAAGGGAAAAGAAAAGGAAACTAGCCCATCAACCAACCCTATACCCAACATACCATCTACACCCACACCCAAAGTCACCATTCGAGGTCCTACATATCCTATTTCTGATGGGGTCACACATCACACAATGCTAAAATAATTACACCAATCCTCCCTCAAAATGTCTTTATATGACCTCATCCAAACTTCTGAGTCACATCGTCAAGCCCTCATGCAGGTCCTTCAATCTATTGAGGTTTTACCAAATGACCCCATGCCCATGTAGCCTCCATCATTACCCCTCATCACATAGCCTCTCTCACTAAGTTATCTCCTTCCTTCTACACCTCCACCTACTCACCAAGTATCCGCCCTCAACTTTTTCAGAAAAATAGATCACTCCCTTCAGTCTGATGACCCCGATCCCACTCCTTTCATATCTGTCTATATCGATAATATATGCATATGACGTGCCATGATCAATGGTGGTGCTAGCAATAACATCATCTCCTCTCATTTGTACAACCAAATATGTGCATACCTACCAATTGCATGCATGGTAACCCAGTTATGTTATGCTCCTTCAATGACATCATGACCTCTACCCTGGGTACTGTCATTCTCCATGTCTGCGTAGGTCCTCGCAACTATCCCAGAACTATTCTATATGTCCTAGAAGGGGAGTTCCAGTATAATCTATTGCTGATAGGCCAACCTTGGATCCATGTCATGGGTTGTGTCCCTTTGAATTTACACCACTGCCTCAAATTTGAACATGAAGGACATAACTACACCATCCCAGCTGACCCATCACCTTTCAAGACCTATAACATGTTGTACCAGCCCAACAATGTACTTGTACTTAGTCAAGGCATCTATCACTACCCCCACTTCACCTTCACCCATAAGCCCATCCACCAAGTCTATCCACCACCTCTCCCACATCTAACCCTTCTATTCCTACTGCCGCCGCATAGCCTCTACAACTGACTCACCTGCTTCCCAATCATCTAGTGAGTCATCTATCCCCACTACCCACATATCAACTACTGATCCCTTAGAAGGTGTTTTTCAACGCCTCACTCTGGGGGAGTACCTCCTATACAATATCGACACGTTCCTCACTCCGTAAAAGTATGGAAACCCACGTCAGCACCCTGGTTATGACTACCTCATGTAGGAAAGGTTTTTCCTTATGGTCCTCCCCACCTTCGTACTAATCTAATGTATGGGGGACTTGATATTACCACTTATTCACCAGAACCTCCATCCCAAACATGACCATTTTCATCTGAACTTAATCCCTCACTAACTGCCACTTTTCCACACTTTCCTTCACTGTTGCACATGGAAAGGATTTGGCTTTGGTTTTTATGAATAAGGCTATCATACTGTCATTTTATGTACCACACGTAAACACAATGACCATAGTGGCACTGAATTTAATGCACCACCTCCCAAGAAGGCTCACATCGACCTCATTCAAGGAAGAAAAACATCTTCATTCACACATGTCACCATCTTCACCCACAGAGTCCATAGATCCTGAATCTATTCCTCCTAAAAACTTTTTTTTTGTCAAAACACAATTCCCTGGGACCTCTGACCTATCAACGTGATGGTGAGGCTCCCTCTTCTCTCCCATTCTTATATCCTGACATGATCGATGATGATACACCTTATTAATGTTATTCAATGTCAGGATGATGAGTCCATCCTCACCTACCTTGGTGCATGGAAGATTCTTATATTCACTAGTCGTTACCTTCTGAGACGTAAACCATGTTGAACAAATCGACCATTGAAATCAACATTAACACTCAGGATGACCTACACATTCTAAAGATAGGCCAATCTTTAGATGTTACTGAGAAGGAAGCTTTTGCCTCTTTCTTTCGGGACCATAGCAATGATTTTTCTGGATCTTATGTTGATATGCCCGGTATTGAACCAAAAATAGTGGTCCACAATATTGTAACCATTCTTGATGCCAAACCCATAAAAAAAAGCTATGGAAAATGTATCCTTGCATTGATCTTCTGGTCAAAGAAGAGCTTCAACACCTTCTCTCAGTTTCCTTCATCCTAGCCATTGACTATCCCCAATGGATTTCTAACATCATTCCTATCAGAAAAGGTAACATGGGGACTCCGTATTTGTACATGGAATTCCATGACCTCAACCTAGATTTTCCCCTACGAAGCATTAACCAACTAGCTGATCTCACCGCCAGCCATGAAATGCTATCACTCATGGATGATTTCTCAGGTTATAATCAAATATTACTTGCTCCAAGAAGATAAACACAAGACTACCTTCATCACCCCTTGGGGGACCTTCTACTATCAAGTCATGTTCCTTTTGGCCATAAAAACACCGGTGCTACATACCAACGAGCCATGACTTACATCTTCCATGACATCATGCATCTCATATTGGAAGATTATGTAGATGATAGTCTTGCCAAATACAAACATCGAGCCAAACACCTGACCTTTCCTTAAGGTCATATTTGACTACCTCATCAAGTATTGTGTTCATCTTCAACAAAACAAGTGCATCTTTGTGGTACTTTTAGGAAAAATCCTTTGTTTCAACATTTCTTTGTGTGGCATAGAAGTCAATCATGCTAAAGTAAAGGCTATTCTTGAAATGACTCCACCTACTAATCTCCATCAACTTTGAGAGCCTATAAGGAAAGTCGCAATCCGTATGTCATTTTATATTGCAGCTTTCTGACTCCTATCAACCATTCCATCATCTTCGCAAGAAGGATATTTCATTCAAATGGGATGATGAATGCCATAAATCCTTTGAATCCTTACAATACCTTATTCAACCACCAGTTCTCATTCCTCCTAAGGATTGAACAACCCTTTTACCTATATATTTCTGCAACCGACCATTCTTTAGGTGTCATGCTCACTCATTGGGATGAGAAAAAGACAGATCAACCAGTTTATTACATAAGCCATACCCTTCTAGACTATGAAACTAGATACACCCATGCCGAAAAACTCTTCTTAGCCTTAGTTTTCATTGCCACTAAACTGCACCATTACCTACTTACCCACAAAACCTTTATTGTTACTAATACTAACCTCTTACACTATATGTATGCCAAACCCTATCAAATTCAGCATGCCACATGTTGGCTTATGCCTTTTTCCAACCTTGACCTCAAATTCATTCATCAAAAGTCCATCAAGGGTCAAGATATTGTTGAACAACTAGCAGACACGCCTCTTTCTAGGAATAAACCTTCTAATTTTGATTTCCTAGACAAATACATAGCTACCCTTCTCCTTAGACAAACTCACTTACCAAATGAAACTCTTCTTCATTGGCTCCAAGTGTCAGCATGGAGGTGGCGTTGGTGTTATCATCATTCATCTTGATGGTGGACATATGCCTTTATCTTTCAAACTTGATTTTGATTATATAAACAATATCGTTGAATACGAAGAACTCATATTGGGTCTCTAGGATGCTTACGCCTTAGATGTCAAGTCAATCAATATCTTTTGCTATTCCCATCTGGTCATAAGCCAAGTCAATGGTATATACCATTGTCGAAATGAGATACTTTAAAAGTATAAGCATCACGTCGACATAATTTTGACTACCTTTGATCGTTACAAACTACAAACCACCCCATATTCTACCAAAAATTCAAGGATACCATGACCTTTGTCATTTCTCAGATACCTTCTTCACCTACCAAATCTAAAATCTTTGTCACAATACAAAGGCTATAATCACCCTCTTATTTACCTTGTTAGGTCTACTCCATCACAACCGTTGCACCTGACCAACATGACCTTTGGTATAAGAAAATTGTAGACTATCATTCCCTTTCCATTCTATCTAATGATCTCACTCGTAATCGACAACGTGCCTTTCTTAAAATTGTCTCTTGTTATGTAATCATGGGTGTTATCCATTATATGCGTGGCTTTGACAGTATTCTCTTATGATGCCTTACAAGTTTTGAAATTCCCTATACCATCAAGGAAGTCCGTGATGGAATTTTTTGAGGTAACTTTAGCGGTTTATCTGTCACAAAACACATTCTTCACCTTGGCTATTATTGGTAAATATTAAACTGTGATTGTTGTGACTATGTCAAACATTGTTTGAAATGCTAGAAACATGCTAATCTTCATCAGACACCTAGTCATGCTTGTAGGTTGAATGAGACATTTGGTCTTTCACTTAATGGGGCTTGGATATTATTGGCAAGATCAATCCCCATTTTTCACAACATCGGCAATGGATTATAACTGCTATTGAATAATATACTAAATGTGTAGAATTTGTTCCCCTCATTTCTACAAAATCTGAGAAAATATGTGAATTCATCAACCATCACATAATTTTTCACTTTGGTGTTCCTCACTGCCTCATCACTGGTAACAGAAAGCAATTAAAAAACAAAACCCTACATAAGCTATGTGAATCTTTTGACATCCAACTCAGTTTCTCACCACCTTATTACCCACAAACCAATGGACAAGAAGAATCAACTCATAAAACCTTGAAAAGAATTTTTATGAAAGTAGTTGATGATACTGGCAAGGATTGACATTCACACATTCCCTTCGCCTTGTGGGCTTATCGCACTAGTATTCGCACTTTGACTACTGCCACAAAATTTTCTCCGGTCTACGGTATCGAGGCTGTCTTACCTCTCAAAGTACATATTCCATCTCTCTGCATCTCACTACAAGACATGCTAAATGACAATGAATTTTAGGAAGATCATTTGGCACAACTTGATTTATTAGACGAATGTCATCTTAATTCTCTTGACCATCTCCAAATTTACCAAAAACGTATCAAACATACCTATGAAAAACATGTTCATGAATGAACCTTTCAGGTCGGTGATCACATCTTGAAATTAAATCAACATGTAAACGAAGAAGAGTAAAGTAAATGGGGAAAATTTTCTCCTAATTGGCTTGGACCCTATATCATTACTGTACGTACCTAAAATTGTAGGGTACTACACCGCTGGAACGATGTTACACATGCCCCAAAAAATTGTAACATCATTCCAGAAGTGCTTAGAATTTTTTTAGTTTCAGGTTTTGGTTCCATTGTTGGAATTTTGGAAGTCATATCATCTTCTTGTTTCAAGTCTTGTTTCATTACTACTGCATACAATCAGTTTAGACATAGAATAACTTCAATTCTAGACTAGAATCCATTAGAGTTACAGGTTTTGTTTTGTCACAAGGATAATTTTCGGAACTCTCGGTACACTTGTGTTATATTCCCATAATAAATCCCACTATGAATCCTGCATAGTCAAGCTCTGTTCACTTGTGTTATCCCTCTCCTAATCGCATTGTATTCAGTATATATCCAAAGCTGCCAATGTTTGAACACTATCTTCTGTTGATAACTATGATATACACACTTTCTGGATTCACGAAGACACGAAGGAATGAGGAGATCATACTGAGGGGATGAAATCAACACAACTAGATTTACCACTGTTCTGTAAATTCCAAGTTTGAGCTATCAAAGTTCTAGTTACAACATATCAAATAAAGTAGTGAATTATTTCATTTCAAGTAAAAGTTCACTCTCGATATCACCAAGGAAGCTGTGGGGATTGATAGCTTCTGAGAAACTATGATTCATTCCTACTTTCTGAGGTAGGATCGAGAGCCTTTCAAATTAATATGTTTATTTTCTTAGATATTTAGTATAATATCACAATTACATAGGCAAATAGCCATACCAGGCTACTTTTCTTGTTTTTATTTTGTTATTAGATTAATTGTTCATTTTATAGATATACTAGAGTAGATGATCTTTAATTTCATTGAAATATGTCATTAGAAAATACAAAAAAAATAGCAGGAATGCTTACATAGTGTAAATAACTCTTTTGTAATCAGTTTATTTAATGTTAGTTAAAAGTTGAATCATTTTTTATGACAATCACAGGACCTAGAGAGCCTAGAGAATATATATTTGAACCTATAGTACCTTAACAAAATTTACACATGACTTTAGCTTATATAGATAAGGACCTTAGGATATAGCTCTTTCGAGCCACAGTAAACTTACAAGTAATTAGTGAGCAAATTAAGAGGATTGAATATCGAAGACGACAAAGCTTACACATTTTGGTCAAACCATTCAAATTTAGATTGCCTTGATAAAACATATGAATGACCGTATAAGAATTCAAACAAGAACAAAAATTTGGTTGCGATCCTTTGGTTCTAGAGCCTAACGCAGGAGACCTCCTCATTTATATAGACACTGGCTTACGTATCCAAGTTGCCCGAACACCTGTTAGGTATTCCAAGAAAATCATTCAACTTTTAGTTCTAAATATAGAAGCTAAAAAGGCATATGATTACTGGATAATCGGGAGAAGGGATTGATTCCTTCACATGACCATAATAGGTCCACACAACCACGAACTCACGGTTGTGACCCCCGAGTCCCACAATCCAATGGGCCAATAAACAAGTCAAGTATCGACACTAGCTTACGAACGCTGGTATTTAGATCCTCGCCACTCCCACAAGATATTATAGTACAATTCTCCATATTAAACATAGAAGCCAATCAATCTAATATTTTCTGGGCTAGACCAGAAAACCATCCATAGTTCACTACAAATCCACTAAAACCAACTTATCACACATTTTATGACCTTGTCTAGAGATATATACGAAGCTCCCACAGGTCACTTCCCACGTATCCAACAACCAATAAATAGGATCTTGACAGAGCTCGACATTGATTGGAGCCCTCAAACAACCATTATATCCAAACAAGCCATTACACCAGGATCTAGGTTAGGAGGGCCTTCTTTGCCTTAGATTCACAGATTCCATTATTGCGTGTTCAGGATTTAAGATTACCAAATTAGCTTATACATATCCATTCACATTCAACATTCAGGTTGGTTTTCTTGATACGACCTCATGGAAGTCAGGTATGAGAAAGAGTACTCGTAGATTCCCATGCTTGCTTGTCACTTTTCCTATCGCACAGCTACCCATACCTATGGATCAGGGTGCTTATCATTTTCCTTCACTTGAAGGTAAACCCAAACCTTAACCTCTCAAAACCTTGCATCTTAGGCCATTTTATTGTTGACATCAAGTCCTATATCACTTTCTGTCATTTGATCGCCCATCTCTTGAGCACTGTTCACCTTCCATATTACCTATTTTTTAGGATCAACAACTAAACAAGAATCATGTGATTACCCATCACATTTCAACCTTATCTTCAATATGAGTACTACGGCTCTACTCATGGCATGATTATCATGGAAAATTTTCATCTTTTTCTAGATGGAATCCCTTGGTCATTCATTACTTAAAACCTCTTTCATAATTAACCTCTGGGTGATATCATCTTTACTTCTAAACAATAACCTAATCTTCATATATAACCTTCTCCATGACTTAAACATCCCAAAAAACAAAAAGGGATTCAACTTCTTGAGTCAAAATTCCAACAAAATATGACACCCTCAAAAAGGGACATCTCTTCACTCTATTTGTGCTGCTATAAATAGACTGCTCCCTTGAAGAACAGCTATATAAATTCACTGCATACATACAATAAAAATATCCAAAAGCTTCTCACATCGATCATCTTCGAAGACATTAAGGTGATAATATACACATCCCATATAGAATTCTTGCATTGATCAATCTATTAATAAAGAAAAAGATGAAAGTTTCATCATGGACTTGCCTATTTTTGAACATGGGTTTCTCGCTAACGAAAACATGTTGTCGTACACTAAGTTATGCTAAACCAACCACTCTCACTTCATTTCCTTTTCATCCTAATTTCCTCTCTACTCAGGAAACCTTCTGTAACTATGACATTTCATGATCATGTGACTTTATTCACCCTTAGAGTAGTCCATTACGCAACGATTTTAGGGTCTTATGTTCATAATCCCATCTTGGGTATGGTAGACTAATTAGGGTTCATATCAATTAAGCATCTCTTTTACCACCTCTTATCATTCACTTCCTCATTACTTATTGATTATCTTCTATAGGACTCGACCATCGATGCCTAAATTTTAAATGACTCAAATCAGAACTATGACCTAAACTCAAATCATGCCTATGACCTATACTCAACCATTCCTGTGACGTAAACTCAACCATGCCTATGACCTAAACTCAACCATGCCTATGACCTTCATTCAACCATGCCTACAAGTTCACCAACCCATTCCCCTAATTCATCATTTTCTTCCCTAGATTATGGGAGAACTACATCCACCTGAGGCCCCTTTTTCCGGGGCTATTTAGGAGGCACTTCAAGGGAATGGGGCCCTTGAAGGTTAGCTCGGCCAATATTCACCCTAACCTATTTTCCCCTTCATTTTTCTATCACATACTACCTTATTTTGTTTCCATTTTATATCAACATTTGGAAATTAAACCAAATAAGAAACAATTGATGAACATTTTTACCACATCATCACAACATTCATTTATAATTTTTACATTTCCACTATAGAAAATATCAAGAAACTTAAACCATAACATGCATATACATCTACAACCCATTTATCTCCATCATGCCTATAACCTAACCCCATTATGCATATAATCTGACTGACTCCACCATGCCTATGTCCTAACTCAACCATGCCTACAACTTGACCCCATCATGCCTATGGCCTGACTCCACCACGACTAAACATGACTCCATCATGCCTATGACCTTACTCCTACCATGCCTATAACCTAACTCCATCATGCCTATAACCTGACTCCACCATGCCTATAATATGATTCCATCATGCCTATAACCTGACTCCATCATGCCTACGACCTCACTATATCATACCTATGACTTGACTCTAACACGCCTAACTAACCTAACTCAATCGTGCCTAATTAACCTCATTTCCATCACATACACAAATAATAATGGAACAATACCATTAAATATCACCATCTCTATAAACATCATCAAATCTTTGTGTCCATACGTATGTGCACAGAAGAAAAATAAATACATGTGCCTCTCATATAAAATCTCAACATCTATGGTACGCAAACCAGTATATGATAAAAAATCTTAAAATTCTCAGTACATCCTGGCTATCTTTGGCACATAGGTCACTATATACCAAAAATACACAAAATAAAATTGAGGTATGCGTAACTATAAGGAATCCCCCCATCAAATATCTTTCATGCTTGTCTCACCAGTGTCCTCCTCTACTCATATGCGTGTCCCACTAACATCTCACCACCGACCATGGGTCCTCGGCCTAAACCTCTATGGGTACCTCACCTAAAGCTAGCCTCTATAAACTAGTGGCCTCACCCCGACCCTATCTTAGGGCTTGATGGACCTCTGTACTCTCCACACTATGAGTGTACACAACCTGGTCCTCTCACTCAAGGCTTGTTGTGCTCTATACTTTGTATAGGAAGGGACATATATCCCTACACCTATCAAGTGATCCTAAAAATATCTCAAATCACCATAGGGCATCCTTGAACTTGGCCACAGGTAATATCTGCGGTGGTGCCACCAGCCTCTCACCATTATACCTATGCAGTGGGACCCTATCCTACCCCTACCTGTAAAATGGGACCATCCCTAAGGCTATGTGGGTGCATACCTGCCTTTCCCTGGGTCTAGGGCCATAATATTTTCCTGTGTAGTGGCCAACTGGAACTACAAGCCTATAACCTACACCTATAGGGCAGCTGATCAGATTTCTAGTTTGATCACTCTAAGCATCCAGTGTGATTGGATAACATGGGTACTATCTCCAAGTTGTGGGATTTGCTACTTGAGATAGACCTCCAGAGAAAGCTAGTTCTTGCTCCTAAACTACCTGCCACAATCTACTCTAATGCAAGCAAAACTAACTACCCTAATCTAACTTTCCAAGGGACCAGGAGAGAGAATGCATAAAAGTGAAATCCTACACTACAACAGTGATACACCAGAAAAGGAGGGGTGTGAGAGTATTCTCCAAATGTGTGAAATACAGAAGCAAAGTGCACACTAGAAGGGGTGATAACAGTTCTCCACAATCTAACAAAATGCATTCACAATAATATTTCATACATGCACAATAATAATGAGTTCTTGCAAAAATAGACACAATATTCTTGTAATGAAGGTTGAAAGGGCAAGAAGAGTGCAAACAAACACAGCAGGGGAAGATCCATCCATAAACTTGTATTTTATTGCTTCATGATATGCACAGTTCAATCTATTACAAGATAAGGGCCTAGATCACCATGCAAGGAGTCCACTACAAGGGCCTACAACACATTGGCTTCATAAATAAATTTTGACAGAACTTTCCTACAACAAAAACTACCCCCTTTACAATAAGCCCAACACTCCAATTTATAGAAAAAAGAAGAAGAGAGAGAGAGAGGGGAAAATAGAAATCCCAAAATTTGTCCTTCAACCACTTGTAAGAGGATATAAATGAAGTGAAATGATGCTATGTTGCTTGTTAAAGGCTCCCCATACTGTCCCATGTGCTTGCAGCAGAGAAAGATATGTCATGACCATGCCTCATTGAATGCACTCCAGCCACCAAATAAAACACTATTCTGAACTTGGTCACGTTTTCTACAAAATATCTATCTATCCTTCATCAAATCTAGAATTTCTTGATTGTTGTGTGTCAGCCTCGGAACCATGATTCCAATGGCACCAATTTCATGCAATTTCATTTAGAAATGCAAACATTATGGCCTTTTGAGTGTGAGCAGCTATTTTGGGTCTGTCAAGCATTTTTCTATCATTTGACGGGAATGAGCATTAATTGACTAGAGCTGAATATGATTCTTTTATTTAAATATATACCCTCATCAAAATTAAGAAATCCTCCTTTTTGTGATGCAGAGGACGTCATGCTTGTTCCAGAAAGTCCAATTTTATGAAAATCGGAGCTCAGAGTCAAAAGTTATGGCCATTTGAAGTTCGAGGGTCAAACATTGACTTTTTCTCTTTATTGCATCTATTTCAGAAAAATCGGGTCCGCACGTCCCAGCTGTCCTGGACAAATCTCTACATCACCTGATTCAGACTTTCTTGTCCCCGCGCGTCTGTCATTGACTGGGTCATGAGGGCCGTTGACTTCCGCATTCGCCGCATCCCGTTTCCTTTTCGGCGTACTTTTTCCCTTTACACGTCCCACGCTTACTTCGAAAATGAGGGCCGTGGACTTCTGGGACTTTTGTCCCGGTTGCCCCGGACCGCACCTTTTGGGCCAAAAAGTTCTGACTTTGTTGATTTCCCTTTTTCGGCCGGCATTTTCAGAAATGCGCATCCTTTTGTCCCTATTTAACTTGTGTGGCCTGGGACACATAAAGCCGATTTAGCTGATTCCTTTGTATTTCAGCTCCCAAACCTGGTACGATGAACCTTGGTATGATTCGCAGCCTCCAAACCCGTAATGCATTAAAACAAGCCCACGACTTCATTTTTTGGATTTTTTCTAACTTTTTGGACTTCCTTGATGGGGAAGTTAGAGAGGAACCAAAGGGACCCCCAAAACATGATTTTGGGCCTTGAATCAATCTACTGGCTCGGGACTAAAGAATTTGATGCACGTTATCAAAATTACCTTGAGGGGTATGATTTTGGATAACAATTATTTTCTATTTCAACAACTTTCTCTCTAATATAGACAGAAAGAGTTTTGTCCATCAAATGTGAGTTTATCTCTCTAGAAACATAACTTTTTAAAAAGAAATTGAAGTGATGCATTAGTTATCAAAATTACCTTGTTGGAATGGATTTGGAAATCAATTTGATGCAATCCTCTCATCCTTGACTCTTAGTTTAGCATAAAAGTATATAAAATGCAACCACATAGACTTTACTTGTTTTGGTTGTTTTTTGTTTACCTCAATAGAGGGCAAAAATGGCTTAGGGTATACTTATTTATATTAGTATGTATATTTGCAAGCATGATTCAATCATTCTTAAACTTCTTTAATGGATTGGTGTTTTCCTTATTACTATTATATTACTATGAAAATTCACAGCCTACCCTTGTCATTCCTAAAATTGACGGTTGGGGGACCACCAATAGGTCAGTTACAGAGACCATGTGGATAGGTCATTGGGTTGGGAAGCCAATACTACTATATAAATTATCAAAAATTATAATAGGAACCATGTAGTCTTATGTGATTATATGACCATAATTTATAGTGTTCCATTTATATGAGTTGTACTTGTGAAGGCCTATATGTCTTGTATAGATATGGATGAATTGAACGGATTAAACACATGTTCGTTGTGTTTGAAAATATATTGCAATGCCTAGTGGGAATACCCAAATCTTTGATAGACTACAATGAGTTCAATACTTCATTCAACTCTTTACGAGCATCCACAACTCCACATATGACATATGTGTGGATGGATGTGTTATAAGTATGAGTTCTATGGCACTCCTCCCATGCCTCCTTGGTGATGAAAGAAAGAACTAAATTCACATGTAGACGTTTGACATACAATTAAAATTTAAATCCTAAGAATGTTGGTGACCATAAAATTGTCCTTGTCATCACAAAATATATGTCAATTTAATGGGAATTTAACCCAACATCTTTGTTAAAAAGCAACGCGAGTTTTTCGGGAATCAGGGTGACTAACCTTTTCTCCTCCAATGTCACTTACTCAATAGACTCCAAAACTAATGTAGGCCTCTACCCTCATAAATTTAGTATGCATGGAAGTTACCCTTTAGATCAACTCCAATGATTCCTTTTGGAAGTGGATTGCACCTGTAGTCATTATTATAGCTAACAAGGTGCTAAAGTTTGGAATTGGGTTATTCACATTCATCAACAAAATTGTTGTGTCTTTGTATGTTCTTCCATAATCTTGATGTTATGTGAAATCAAAATATTGGCTTTTTAGAATTGGTAACATTTACCTCAATAAGGGGATATGGGTGAGTGCAACTCACCTTGTATTCAAAAATGAGTTGTGTGAAGAGCTTTCTAGTTTGAACAAATGTATGTGGTCTTCGACTAGTCATCTTATCAGACATGTCATGGGTCATTTTCACTTATTATAATAGGGGAAATGTTATCCTTAGGCAAATATTTCCTATTGAAAATCCACATTTGGTCACTAAAATAGTCTACAAGGACCTGTAGACTTAGATTTGGCTAATATATTTCAAAAATTGGACTTCCTTTCTATAGTTCCTTCCTTACTTTTGTGCTTTGTGTCAAACAATAAATTGGCATTTGTCACTCAATTTCTTCCTTCTAGTGGGCATGTTGGTGAGTGTACTAGTTGTAACTTAACAAGAGTTATCGGTCATTGTGTATAGGTTGGCGAGTTAGGGGGTTTTCAAATTATTTTGTTTCCCACATCCAACCAATGGGTTTTGGAAAAGGGATCCCCTGAAAATTTCAAGCAACTTTTAACTACTTGGCAAATGTGCTACTTATCCATAACTTGTGATAACATCCTTCGAGTTGTGCCAATACGAGAACTTTATAACTCAGATTTCTAGACATCCATTATAGTATACCATCAAATGGGGGTTTTTTGTTTATACGTCATATGTTTGTGGCATGGCAGGCTGTATACTGGTGGTCGACCTGATCCATGAAAAATATCCTCACCTCACATACAAACAAGGTGTGAGTACCAGTTGTGGAAAATAATTGAAACCAACATAGTCTCATAGACCACAGTTCAAGTTATGCACAATATGGGTTTATAGAACAAATCTCCTTGAAACCTTCAAGAAAACGAGATTAGAACATCACAGACATCATTTCCAAAACCTTGGAATTTTTACATATCTCATCTTACATCAAAATAGGAGCATTAGAGTAAGTGCATACATCCATAGGAAAACACGTGGAAGGAATTTATAGTCTTTGTAACACATTGGAAAATTAAAATGTATTTCAGTGTCCAACCCTACCTCTTCTATTTCAAACATGTCTTTCCACTCTCATGACTTATCTTAGTTATGATCTTTTATATTTTACCTTATAAAACTCGTCAAAGAAAGGACCATAGACTTGTTGGAATGGTTGTGTGCTATTTGATTTTTTGTATCGGTATTTTATTTGCATGGGTATGAAGGTGGATGTATCTTTATGAATAAGGAAAGCATAGGGGGTTATACCCCTAACAAATATTATACCAAACATACCTAAAATAACCTTATTTTTGAATCTTATGCACTTATTTAGAGTGCACCTTTTGATTATTGGACAAGGATTGGTTTATCTATTTGTGAAAATATATGCTTTTATAAATGCATAGGTTGTTCTATTGACTTTTAGGGTTATAATTAAAAATATGATTATATAATGAGTTGTTTTGTCCTATGGTTATAAAAGTGGAATTATGTTTAATAGTTTTTTATGATTACATTCAGTTAGCTTTTCATAGAAGGATATAGTAGTTATAACCTCTCTTAAAGGGTAAGTGAAATATGTCATCTTAGCTAACATTATTTTTATCAGAGTTGTGACTGCGGGAATTTAATAGAAAGAAATATTATGGTTTCAGAGTTTTGAATGCAATAATTGTCAAAAAGGAAATTGTACTTATCTTGATCTTATTTGAAAGGGGGCTTAAAGCTTTAAGTATGATGCTCTTTTTTTCTCTTATAGGGATTTTCTCACAAAGGATTTTGTCTTCTATAGGATGCATGATGAATTCACTAGCACTATTTGATTTCTTCTAGGATTGATTGCTACAATAGTTTAGTAGGAATTTTTGTAGAAAAATTAGGTTTGTCCTTATATTGCCAATAATAATGGATGTTGTGTATTTTGAGAGTTAGGCTAATTATGATTGTTAGAAATATTCATGTGATGTAAAACTATATGAAATAAATGAAGTTTTTTATCCCTTATCTTATGCTTATTAGGTTGTGGAGCTGAATTGCTTCAAAGATTGCATGTTTTACATGTTACTGGACAGTAACTAGCATCGGTTAGTAACCGGTGTCGGTTAGGGCTAACATCAGGTCACATAACTGGCGTGGTCACCCAAACCGGTCGGTCAGTCAGGTCAGGAAAAGTAATCCGGCATCGGTCAGGGTTAACCGGCGTCGGTTACCTGTGCGAGAAAGTTTTAATTAACTCTCAGGAATTAAATCTATTTTTAGCATTAAAGTAGATTTATTGGATGTAATTGCATGGCTAAGTGCCCTAAGTTTATAAATGACTATATAAGCATAAAAGCTAGGGTTTAGAAAGTGAATTAAGAGAAGGATTGAATTAGATCCTTAATTCTCCTAGATTGAGAGGATGAAGACAAAGAAGAAGAAGAAGAGAAAGAAAGAACATGTTACATGAAGACAGAGTCTCCATGAAAGGAGCTGGACAGAAGGAAATAGCAGGTACATCTGAATGGTGAGAAGAGGGTAACATCTTCTACTGTATTTTCTTTGTATAGTTATTGTCTCATTGTAACGGCTTGCATAGTATGCAAAGCACATAGAGTTTCTTCTTGTAGATCCACATGTTGGTGAGATCTTGTATTATAGATCTATGGATCTAGTCTTGTATTGTAGATACATGAGATCATGATGTATTATTTATTCAGTAGATCTAGTCTTATGTTGTTAGATCCACAAGTTGTTGTGAGATCTTGAATTATAGATCCATGTAGATCTAGATATTGTAGAGGAGGTTGTCTTCATGTTTGCACAGGTTATGCAGTGATGGAGAGACATACTTACTTCTTGGTGCACAGTCATAGTTGCACATATGGTAGACCCATGTGAGAGGTCTTGATTGCAGATCCACAGAGAACTTGGTAGCAGTTCAGAGATGCAGTAGTTCCTGGTTATGTGAGATCTTCTGGTGGTGTTTGGAGGCACAGTTGTAGTGCACTCATGGAGATCCATTTAGAGATCTAGAGGAGAGGAGATACTCTTGGAGATGCATTATACTCTTGTATTGAAGAGTTGGTTTGTACTCTTGTTATATTATATATATGAGATCTCTATCTTTGGTGGACGTAGCCCACATTGGGTGAACCACGGTACATGTTGTGTTATGTGTGTGTACTTTGTTTTGATTTGGATTATTCTAGTTTATACTTCCACTACTGTAGATTTTGGGGAATTGTTTAGATCCTGTGTGCATGATTTTGTTTGTTATTAAATCATAGCACTATTCCTCAGTCCGAATTCCCAACAACTGGTATCAGAGCTTGGTTATTTCAGAGCAAGTTTTTGCTTTAGTATATTGTTAGTGGTTTGACTGACAGGTGTATGAGAGCAGGGTTTTTTTTCTTGATGAGAAGATCACGGGAAGAGATTCAATCTCAAGTGGGAGCTGGAAGAGTAAGGTTGCTGGAAATTACAGTGACCAGCATCGGTTAAGTGGCAACCGACATCGGCAGGGTGACCATGGTCGGTTTAACCGTGGTCGGTTACAGGGTGACCATGGTCGGTTACTGGGAAGCCTAGTTTTAAAGAAAATCACAGATCTGAAGAAATGGAAAGATGCATGGAATGTATCTTGTTTGCTGAGGTGTCCCTAGTTCTTGGAGGCACAAGCATGTTGGTCAGATTGCAGATCCGGTTATTGAGGTATGGTTTTATCTTGGTATTGCAGTGCTTATATTATTTTGGTTGCACATGCATGTTTGGGATTGCAGATCTAGATCTGAGAATGAGAGAAAAGGAGTAGTTATGCATCCTTTGGTGTAGTTAGATGCATGGGCTTCATTAGAGAAGCTGAATATAGTAGCATAGAATGAAGACGGGGTTTCCATCATAGAAACATGTTCTTCAGTTGAAGATGTGGTTGAGTATCTTGGTGCTGGTAAGGTGATGTATTTCATCTTGGTGCAGTTTTATTGCATGTATTATTACTGTTAAGTTTTTGTGCAAGGTTGGGTGCTTCTTGAAATGACTGGCTCAACACAACTATCGGCTTTGGTCAGAGTAGGCACCTGGTTTGGTGACCTATGCCAATTTTTGGCGTTGTGTTAGTTCCAGCAGCACCGATGTTGATCAGGGAACCAACATCGGTCACAGAAGGTAACCGGTACTGGTTAGCAAACCATAGTCGGTCTCTGTGACAATGAGTTTGCACATGGTTTCTTACAGTAGAAGAGGGCATGGATGGTTCAGTGTCCTGTTTTGGAGGATCAAGTTTCTTGCACATAGTGTATATGGCAGAGATGGTGTAGATCACTTCAATGTTTGGATCAGAAAGAGGATGGAGTTGGCTTGGTTAGTCCAGTGAGACTTTATGTCAGGTATCTCTATATGGTTCATGTTTTCTTTCTTTCTTTTGGAGAGCAACTGATATTATGTTTGGATAGTGTGCACAGATTTACACCATGTTTTTGGTGTTGTTTGACTTTTATTTCCCGGTTGTGTGGAATCTTGAGGACAAGGATATCTAGTCTAAGGATGAGATCCTCAATGAAAATTCATGGTTAGACACAGTTGCAGGTAATGAAAGATGTTGAGTACACAAGATGAAAAGAAGTTGATTCACCTACTTCACAAGAAGTCCAAACTTCTGTGATGTAGAATTATTCTTTGATAAGAAGGGAATCAGTTTATATTTTCTTTCATCTGGTTTTATTTCTCACTGACATATTAGCTTTTGAGCTTGGTGTTAGAGGTAGTGCAGGGAATTTTGTGTTCAGTGGGAGCAAGTCATGGTTGTTGGCATTGCAGGATTGGATACATGATGCACATGCAGAGTGAGAGGAGAATGCTACTATTCAGAGTGGCAGAGGCACTAGTTGGTTTTGGAGGGCAATCACGGATTTACAGGTATATTGATTGTATTGCTTTGTGATGTCACTTCTGGTTTATTTTATGGTGCCTGGATATTCCTTAGGGATGACAGTTGATGGTAGATTCAGCTGATTTTAGATGATAGAGCAATTTTCAAAGTTTGAAGGGTGAAAAGGAGAAAATATGACTGTTACAGAGACTGGTGTCGGTTAGTGTTAACCGTGGTTGGTCATCTGGTAACCGTGGTCGGTCATACAGTGACCGGGTTGGTTAGGGGAAACCGTGGTCAGTTTGGTCACAGGTTTGACAACAGTGTTTATTTACCATTTTTAGATGGTGCCCTTGTTTTGCTTTCATCTTGGTTTGGTTTGTGCAGTATGTTGATGACATGTTTGCTGGTATTTGCACTTGGTATTAGTTGCATGGTTTAGCATGGTTGTTTGTTATTGACATTGATGAGCACAGGATTCATATATGGCTTTGGAGTTAGTCGGTGAGAGACTTGGCACTTCTGGAGAGCCTGATGATATGGATGGATGTATAGGTGAGTTTATACATGTGGATAGATTCAGTTTTGTGAGTCTATGATGATGCAGATGTTTGATTTGCACATGGATGCCTATGAGCACAGTTTAGATGCCTTGAGCATGAGTAGGGGATGTTTGTATTTCCTCTTGATTACTATGTTACTCCTTGATAGGTATGTTATCTACAGTTGAATGTCTTGGACATGCTAGTTGTTTATGCAGGGTTGGATTTACAGATTGCAGTGTTTGGATTTCTTTGAGTTATGCAGGTGTTTGTGGATTGATCACCCACTGTTGCATGTAGAACTCATTCAGGGCTGTTTTTACCTGGGATCTTGTTTTGCTTTTGCATATTCTAGTTTGACTTGTCTTTGGACAGTTGCATTGGTGGTTGCATGGAGACATGGATAGATGGATGGAGAACATGGTTGGTTTTACAGGTATGGCTATGGTTGCAGTTGAAGCTCAGTACTTCAGTTTGAGTGGGAGCTCTTGCAGGTGTGTTAGTCATGATGGCTTGGATGCATGAGAGGCTTGGTGTTATGATTCAGTGGGAGCTTGATGTATGGATAGCTCGGTTATCATGAATCAGTAGTAGCTTTGTGCAGGTCTTTGGTAAGTCATGTTTTTATCTTCTTAATTTGAGAAGATGGTTTGATCTTCCTGGTTTTATTTTTGAGAGAATTGTTGAAGGAAAGAATAGATGGTCTTCATGGTGTTAGAGGATGGTGATGTACAGGTACAGGTACAGGTACAAAGGTTCAGCAATTTATCTCCAAGTGGGAGATTGTTAGGTTGTGGAGCTGAATTGCTTCAAAGATTGCATGTTTTACATGTTACTGGTTCTGACAGTAACCGGCGTCGGTCAGGGCTAACCGGTCATCTAAGTTCAGGAAACTCGTTAGTCAGTATAGGTCAAGAAAAGTAATCTGCATTGGATCAGGGTTAACCGGCGTCGGTTACCTATGTGAGAAAGTTTTAATTAACTCTCAGGAATTAAATCTATTTTTAGCATTAAAGTAGATTTATTGGATGTAATTGCATGGCTAAGTGCCCTAAGTTTATAAATGACTATATAAGCATAAAAGCTAGGGTTTAGAAATAGAATTAAGAGAAGGATTGAATTAGATCCTTAATTCTCCTAGATTGAGAGGATGAAGAAAAAGAAGAAGAAGAAGAGAAAGAAAGAACAGGTTACATGAAGACAGAGTCTCCATGGAAAGGAGATGGACAGAAGGAAATAACAGGTACATCTGAATGGTGAGAAGAGGGTAACATCTTCTACTGTATTTCCTTTGTATAGTTATTGTCTCATTGTAATGGCTTGCATAGTATGCAAAGCACATAGAGTTTCTTCTTGTAGATCCACATGTTGGTGAGATCTTGTATTATAGATCTATGTAGATCTAGTCTTGTATTGTAGATCCATGAGATCATATGTATTATTGATTTTATCTTATGTTGTTAGATCAAGTTGTTGTGAGATCTTGAATTATAGATCCATGTAGATCTAGATATTGTAGAGGAGTTGTCTTCATGTTTGCACAGGTTATGCAGTGATGGAGAGACATACTTACTTCTTGGTGCACAGTCATAGTTGCACATATGGTAGACCCATGTGAGAGGTCTTGATTGCAGATCCACAGAGAACTTGGTAGCAGTTCAGAGATGTAGTAGTTCCTGGTTATGTGAGATCTACTGGTGGTGTTTGGAGGCACAGTTGTAGTGCACTCATGGAGATCCGTTTAGAGATCTAGAGGAGAGGAGATACTCTTGGAGAGATGCATTATACTCTTGTATTAAAGAGTTGGTTTGTACTCTTGTTGTATTATATATATGAGATCTCTATCTTTGGTGGATGTAGCCCACATTGGGTGAACCACGGTACATGTTGTGTTATGTGTGTGTACTTTGTTTTGATTTGGATTATTCTAGTTTATACTTCCACTACTGTAGATTTTGGGGAATTGTTTTGATCCTGTGTGCATGATTTTGTTTGTTATTAAATCATAGCACTATTCCACAGTAAGATCTTATATATTTTTTATCATCTGACCTCTACCAACGTCAGTTACCCATATAAATCATCGGTCCTTCCTAAACCATGATCAATCATACCCTACTAACACCAGTCTTTATATTTGTCCATCCTATCAATAAAAAAACCTGAGAATATTTATCCAAGTAGCCTAAGTGACATAAAACCTGAAACTGGCCTATTCCAACACACTGACCCCTTACCCTACCTCCAGATCTGATCATAACCTAGAATGTTATATAATATTTTCTTATTGTATTTGAATAAGATACTTAAATCATATAAACTATAGTAGGAATTTATTTATTTACGCTATTTCTCACATTAACTTATATTAAATAGTGGATTGACAACCATCTAGGAAGTATCCCACTTCCTGGATCTATCACTCACTAGGAAGTCCACTATCATATATTATTTAAATCTTCTTTTGTGGTCTTGTTTTCTATTTCAGGTAGTTCCTCCTATCCAAAAGGAATCTCTCATAGCTAGCATAATATCGAGAAGTTAGAATGCGTGCACAGTATTCAAACCAACCATCGCAATAGGTATTCCTCCTCAACCCATAAAATTATCTATTTTGTCACATTCAAAATGTAAAGAAAATGGTGAAACAAAAGGATCACCTTGAAGCACCACCACTGCTCGACTAAGAGCCAATTTTGTGGTGGAGTATGATAGGTGCCTTATTTTTTCCAAATATCTTGCATATATTCTAAGGAATGTAGTAGTCCAAGTCATCACATCCTCCCACCTTTGAATCTAGCTAATATGTATAGGTGGATGATAATGGTAGTAATGACTAGGGTGGGGAGTTAAGTTTGACACATGTTGGATATGATTAAGTGTGGACCCATTAGTAGTGCATCAAGGTAGTATTAATAAAGAATTGGCCTTTATGAAAAAAAGTACGCATGTCATGCCAAGTTGTATGAAATTGTATGGGAGAATGATCTGAAAGGAAAAATTCAGGCATGACCTCCATTTGCATGTAATAAATGATATAAAAATCAAAATAATCTTGAGCTGACATCATATATCTATCAATCCATTTAAGTACGCAATATGTTACTCCTTAGAGATCGGACCAAGTAAACCATACTTCTGATGTGGTAGTGTGAGAGGCATTTCGGTCATAAAACCCAAACTTATTATGCATAAAAAACCATGCCTCCCTTTCTCCAGATGTCCACCTTATTAGAAAGGGGGCACATTTATCAGTGGGTGACTCAACCATATTAAAACCTCTACTTATGACCCAATACGCATCAGTAATTGTGCTGGCAATCCACTGCCAAATATCATCCCTTTCAGCCAAATCATTAGAGTTGTAAATGTTAATGAGGCCAAAAGGACAATTTTCAACATTAAATAGTAACCATATGGCACACTTTGTGGGTTCGATGCCATGGTCAATTAACAACAGCTGTCATTTAGGGAGAAAATGGAAATTAAACACCCACTTTAATGCCCTTCATTTCAACCCCTAAGCCACCTTTGTCAGGGCACATGTCAGTTAACAACATGGAAGCAACACATTCTAAACAACCTTTCAAACCTGTCAATTTCCTTGCACAATAATTCAAGCACTTTATTTTGGATTCGAGGACCAATAAAAACCACGCTGGAAAGAAAGTTAATGTTGAGGAAGTTTTATTTTTACAGTGATTGGATAGTTGCAGTAAGAGCATAGTTTTGTACACTTATAATCCATTAAACAAAATGTCACAGGAATCTATGCTAAATCAAGATCTCACTAAATTTTTTTTAAACACAGTCCCATTATGGGTAGAATTAGCCTTGTTCACAGGGATGAATTTGTAACCCGAATACGTCCTCATTCTACTATACAAAAATTGTTTGATTTAGATCTTTTTCTATAACTAAATCGGGTTCAAAATTTCAAAGAGGAATGAACTACTGCCTACTGTGGTTTTGTTTGCTATATGGAATAGAAGAGGAAGATTAAATATTAGGATGTAATATTTGGGGGGAAGCATAATTTCTAGTTGTATATATGTTTTTTCCATTGTTCTCTTATATGTGCTTTGCACACTGTAACCTGGATGAAGTATGCTCCTAATTGACAATGACTACCACTTTTTTTTCTTTACATTTATCTTTTATTTCTTGTAGTCATTGCATTGAATAAGACATTAAGAATTCCCTCACTGCAATCCAACTTATGTCTTTGTAATGTTTGTATCTATCACTAGCCTTCTTCATAAAGCCATCCGTCTTCCATTATCTGTCATTATTTTTACCAATACAACACACAAGTGTCCAACTAAACTTGAAATCACCAGATTTTTCCACAACCCACCTAAGAGCACAATTCAGACATGATTATCCATCGCAAAAAAATGGAATGGATTGTTCCTTTTAGATGTTGTAAATTGCAAGTGCACTGGTTGACCTGTATGTAAATTCTAGGATCATACACATCCCATGTCAACTATTTTATACAAATCCATTGTGGAAATTTATGCAAAATGTGGCAGTATATGGGATGCATTTATTATTTACAGTAGAATGTGTGTTCAATATAAGGTGTTGTGAATTTTTATTTGTAAGAGGGGGATGGTATTTTCTCAGAATGATTATATAGTGGATACCATTAATATCTTTGTGCAATTGTAGAAGCCATGTATTATGTTGCATGAGACTACATTAACCAGGGTACTTAGCGCATGCCCCGAGATGGGAGCTATGTAACATTATATAAAACAATGTACATGCAATCTATTTGTTAAAATATATAATGGGGTTATAAATTCTTGTAGTGCAAGGATAGGAGAATGTATGATCTTTTGGTAGTGTTTGTAACTATAGTTGTTGGGAAGATAAACATGTAAAATGTAGAAATTTGCACTTGAAACATGAAGTATTTGACTAAATGCCTCAGATAAATGTATCTCCATTGAATTATTAAATTGAGGGATATGTACAAATGGTATTGGTGAAGAATCTTTAGAGACATTTGAGAAAAGTAAGGTGGTTGGGAATAAATGAAAAGACACTAAAACCATTTGGTCAGATACCTCAATGTCGAGTTTGGTTGTTTACAAGAAATTCTAAATTGGTATTTTATCTCATCCTATGACTTCGGTGTCAGCATGGTGATTTTTATGTGTTTTGGATCTCGTCATGTTTGGTCTTGTGGTTTGTGTTTTGTGAATGTGTAAATTTGATGAAATCACGTTGAATGTGGGGATCACGAATTTTTACATTAAAAAAGGTATAAATTTCCCCTTCTCACTTGCATTAAGTTTTGTTTCATCATTTCTATATTTTTCAAAATTAAATTTTGAATGATAGGGACCATAATTCCAACAAATTAAAAAATATTTCCTTCACATGAAATCTCAAAAAATCAACAACAAAAAACCCAAAAAAATAATTTGATCTTGAAAGTCACACACATGGAGTGCCACACCCAAGTATACCACAAACTTGAAACTCCTATCATGATCCCTGCTAACATGGGAAACCTTGGGGTTACTTAGCCAAGTCATTTGAATTTATATAGTGTCCTTGCAAGTCTAATTTTGAAGCCACTTAGCTTAACAGTCACTTATGTGACATGTTCATTTTAATAAAATGCCTTTGGTTTCATCTTACAGTTGGCACTTAGTTTGAGTAAAATTGAAAACCCCTACTGCCTACTTCTAGATAACAACAGGATAATTGTAACCCAAATTCATTCCATTGAAAAATCCTTCGGAAACTAGTTTTTTAACTAGGTTTCAGAGGGTAGTGATCAATGTGAGATAAGATCCCCTGACATAATTATGATATCTTGCCCCAAAGTTTCCCTTGTAACTTGAGGTCTCCTCTTCATAATCAAATTCCGTTAAAAAAAAAAAATTATCTATATACAAGGGAGTAAGTAGGATTCATCAAACTTCATGATCAAACTTAAATCAAGTTTTTTCGTGACCTATTTTGTACGTAATTTTGATGTTTCATCAAACTTGCACCAAACATGCAACTTTATCTAAACACACCTTCTAAGGGTTATGTTGAATCCTAACTAGCTGTGGAACCTTGTACATATCATTTCAATACTTTATAGATTATGAATTTATCAAATTATTGTATAAATTCTTTTTGGGAAATTATGATGTTTCTCTCTCTTCCATTTTTCTCTTTCTAGAAGTAACTCTCATATTTTGACTAGTGCTAGAAATGTAAATGAGTTATAAATGTTCATGGGTTGGAAATGAAATGAAATTTTGATAATTTATGTGAATATGATATGATGAATAGAAAGGAAAATGAAATCCATACTCTCTCTCTCTTCCCATTTTCTCTCTCTAAAGATAATTATGAAAATTTTGATTGGGTTTTGAAAATACAAATGGGTAAAAATGCATATGAGTTGATATGAAATGAAAATTATATACGGGATGTTATGGTGATTTGAAAATAAAATGAATCCTAGGTTTTCTTCCTACTTCCCTTACTCTTTGTCTCTCTCTCTCTCTCTCCCTATCTCTATCTCTCTCCAGTGTCTATTCCGATTGTTTTTAAATGATGGATGCATGGAATTTAGGCTTAATTATAGGGAATATCCATACTCAATCCTAGGACTGACGCAACATTGGTTATAGGTAGTCCAAACATTTTCTGGATATGATATATTATAATTTATGAGTTGTCATTGTAAAGTTGTATTAATCTTGAAATACATGTATTACCATAGAATAATGATATGTATTTTTGTTTGAATAATTGTTCGTTGTATATTTTGTAAAGGGAATACCAATGTGGCAATATTTTACAGTGTCAAATTTTATGTGAAGCTTGTAATCAATGTTTTACCTATGTTATAAAGATGTTAAACTAATATTTGGCTATTTTAATAATTAGATTATTTCCTTAACACCAACAATACCAGGTAGAATCTCCTCTCATCAATTCTAATGAAAATAAAAGAACAAGTTATAATGCATATTTTACATCCTCCTCCCATTTTATTATTTTCCAAGGTATAAAACATTAATCGTGTTAATAAAATACTCTAATATAACTAATCATCTTCATGGTTCACACCTAAGACATCTTATTAAGGACCATTTCCTTCATATTTTATGATTTGGTACATATGCATTGTGAAACCTATCATATTGTGATGAGTGAGGTGATCGTGTCTAAATGTTGCAGGTAGGACCATATCATGAATATGATTACCCCCACTTATGCGTAATTTCCATTAGTACCCTAGTGGGTGGTTGTACCTGCAATTGATCTCTTGTGAGATTTAAATTATGTGAGTGGAGACTTCATGTCAAATTACTTGCGTATATACCTAACAATTGAAATAGGTCCTTAAGAGTCCTTTGTAATGCATAAGATTATTTGGGATATCTTTCTTGAAATATAAACTCAATACTTGTGTGTCTAAGAGGAATTAAATAAGTTATCATGTGCAAGGTCATACTCCTTGTAGTCTTAAATCCCTATGTGTTATGAAAGTGTTATATGAATTACATTTGTTCCTAAATGAGGTTAATACAAGATAAAAGTATCCTCGTAAATGTAGTTAGTGAAACAATAAATAAGATTAGACTAGCAATGATCACTATGAAAAAATGGTATGCCATTTAACGATGTCAAAACCAAGTAAAATGTCAAATGTGATCATAAAATGAATGTAATAGAGTATATCTCCATGAAAAATACAACAACCTAATAAATTGAAAAACCAAATATGATGCATGATCACATGCTTTGTTTGCATGAATGTGGATTAAACAAGGATGCTAATGAAATAATAAAATGCTGACTTGAGAATGGGATAACTTCAGCAGTAGCCAAGGTCTTGTGGGTTAAGGAAATTGCACTCTAGTTGGACTTGTAAACGTTAGTAGAACCCTTAGCACAGATAGGAATACATCAAACCTATGATCACTTAGGAAGTAGAATTTATGGTTTAAACATGTAATTAAACTGTTGCTATTGAGAGTAAATCCTTAATATGATGACATCAAAGTAGTTTAAAATGTGAAATTCGTCACTTAAATTCAAATAAAAATTTGTATAAGTGGAACATAGGTGTAATGTACCCTTCCATGCGCAATATGATAGTGAAAATATGAATTCATAATTGGAACAACACATTGTGGATCAAAAATGGTACAAATTAATTAGCTAACAATCATAGTTAGTTGTGATAACATGAAGATTAAAAGAGTGTACTGTTAGTATTAAAAATCGCTATGAAATGAGGTCACAATAGTTTTTTATTGATCTAGTAACCTTCCTTTTTCTTCCTGTGAATTTTTCTCTTTATAACAAGAGTATTTTTCCAAACTAAGTAAACAAGTCTCCCTCAAACAATTCCTTAATTCAAATATTATAAAACACATGTGTTTATATACATTCCTAATAACGATCATGCTATATAAAGTTATTTCCACAAGAGAGACGAGATAATTATAAAGGAACCACTCTGGGTGAAATTTTATTCAACAACATGTAGCCTAGTTGTAAAGGAACGAACTGTCCCATGTTATGCATTCTTTAGACAATTTTAGTTCACAAATAAAAATAGAATTGTAATAAATATTTCACCATGAACAATGATGTGTTATGGGAAGTGCCTATGAGTAATTTTACATTGTATTGGGTCATTGTTGTACTAATTCCTTTTTGGAAATGTTTCATTGATGTAAATCATGTGTTTCATGTAATATATATGGGTTCATGATTACACAAATGTCTCACGTGTTATACATTATCCTAAGTGATCCTATGTGATGTTATGTATCAAGCAATGTAAGTGAAAAACAATTATCCTATTATTAAGAGTGTTTTATTCATTTGTGTAAAATGTGGGTGTCACATATTGTATCAGAGAAAAGGTTGATGCTCTAAAACCATTGGGATAGATTGGAGTTGTGATGATCTTGCATGGTGGTGGTGGATATGGGAAGATAATGTGATTTATGTGGTGATGTGAAAAATGTTGTAATTATGATATTATGAATGCACATGTTGTGCATGTTACTTAGTGTGTATTTGTTATCTTTTTTATATGCTTGTGAAGAGACTATTCACTCTCCTTTTCATGGATTCATTGAGGAGTTCACATGTGATGTACTTCCTTTCTTTGTGTGATAGTAATGTTATTTTGGATTGAAGAGTGTTGGAGTGTCTTGTTATTTTGTGATATGCAGGTGTGTTGATGGGTTGTATGAAAAAAAGAAAAAAAAATGGTGTATAGTGAATTGGATTGTATGAGGATGTTATCACCACGTTGTGATGAATCGTCTACATCACCATGTTGTATTTTTATTGAGTATATGTTCTAACATTAGTTATTATGTTCATACTATATATAATTGGTGTAATATGTGATGGTTCATGTCATTAAAGGGGCATATGGTGATTGTAGGACCCATATTGTACAGTTCTTTCTTTTTGGGTGCATTATATGGACATGTGATGTTTGGTAACCCATGAAAGTAATGATTATGTGATACCCAATATACGTACTATGCATAAGATGATATGGTTAATGTGTGTGAATTAGCATCGTGTTAGTGATGTCTTTATGTGTTATGTTGTGAACCTTACACTAACTAAACCCTAAGGGAAAAAATTGGTTAAAAAGTGTATGTTTGGAGAGAGGAAATGAGAACCATTGACCAATAACTCAAGCTGAGTATGATATAGGATGTGGAGTATTATATAGACTTAAAATACACCTTTGTTTATTTTGTATGTATGGAACATTGCCCAATGTGAACAATATATATAGTGTTTTGGGAAAACCTTAGGCTCGTTAGATGATGACCTATAACATCTTCTCTCTCCCTATATTTTTATCATATAGATGACCTATGTGTACCTTGGGATCAGTGTATCATTGACTAGTTCCTTGAGCTGAGTATGAGATAGGGAGTGAAGTTTTACAAAGATTGAAAACCCACTTCTATTCTTTTAGTATGCATGACCACCATGTATATTTTGTTTTGCAAACAACTTAAGCTTAGCGAATGAAAACCTATACCCTCCTCCCCCTCGCAAACTATCTTGAGACTATTTTGAGGCTTGTTAGAGTACAAAGGGATGATTCTGGAAGAGATGATGTTAGTTATATTTTTTGACATGATATTTTTCAAGCTGAGGTTTGATATCTGAGTACCAGAAACTTGATGAGTACACTTTTGGTGGCTGTATAAAGTAATTTATAGTAATTTTAATGTGTTATTTCTCTATAATTATTTTGTTCATAAATTGATCACTATCTATTTTCTTGTCAGAACATAAAATTTTCTTAATTGATTGATCTTATATTTTGAGCATTTTATTTGGTTGTTGCACTAACATGCATATTTTTGCACTAACTATGGCTATTTAGCCATTTGTTTTTCTTAGTTTTAAAATTTTTCTTTCAAGCTTAAATTTTTTATAGCCTAGCCCAAGGCTTGATATTTTTCCCACTTGGGATTTGAAATGGATTGTTATGTTGGTTCTAATGGTGTAATGTGTTGGAATAGGTTCCTGGCATTAACCATGGAGTGGTGGGACCTATGGGCCCACTTCATTATATGGGGGTATGCCCCAAGGGGGTAATAACACCATGTAGTTTTTGAACTACATGTTACTACAACACTTAGGTGGCAGTGACGAGGCTCTATGTTCCTAGGGCCATAGGTTGTCCCGACCTCATTAAATGGAGAAAGGAGATGGGGCTATATTGTTTAGTAACCTGATATTCCTTATGGGGATATATGGTTGATTGTACCTAATATTATTTATGGTTCTATATGGTTGAGTGACCCGATATGGAGAAATCAGGTGACGGAGATCTATGGTTGAGTGGTCCGACTTGGTTTTGGCATTACGATTATTTATCTTTAGGAGGTATATGGAGTTTTTTCTTGATGCTTTGGGAGAAATATGGAGTTTTTTATGATGTTTGGAGTTGGTATTATGAGTTATGTGTACACTTATGAGTCTTTTTAGACATTGTTGTGATTGAGGAATGATCCTCCTCTTGGATTACTATGTACTATTGGATATTGTCTTGGTGCTATATTGGTAGAGTCATGTTTTTTGGGTCATGTGATACCATTTGTATATGTATCATTGAGATGATTTTTTTTTACAATCACATGTGTGTGTTGGATATATATGCCTCTGACATAATTATTTCAAATTATTTGTTATCTGGACTACTTGGTAAAATTCCATCGTGGAATTAGAGGTCTTGTGATGTGATATAGTCGTTAAAGTATGTAACAAGATGTCTCGTGGTTCGTTTGTGTTGTGTTGAGGTTTGTCTAACATCTTGAGGCCAATTACTATTGGGCACCCATGAACATAAGATATTTTAAATTCTAAACAATGAATATTAAGATATTGAGATTAAGAAATATTGTAAAGTAAAAAGATAAATTATATAATAAAGTAAAAGATAACGAACTATAAATCTTCATAGAATATTAAAATTTAAGATATTACAAAAAATTATTTGCTTCTTTGTGGTTGTGTTGTATCAACAAGTTGTTTTGTTAAATGAAATATGTCATCATTGACCTTCTTTCCTGAGTATCCTTCAAGCTTTGGTGTTGTGTCGCATCAAGGATGATGGTGTAAGGGGACGGAGAAGTAATGCTGTCCATTTTAACCCCTCAGGCACCTTTGTCAGGGAACCTATACATTGACAGCTTGGAAGTGACACAAACTAAATAACCTTTCAGAACTATCAATTTACTTGCACAACAATTCAAGAATTTTATTTCAGATTTGAGGAAAACTAAAAACCACGCTGGAAACCAAGTTAACGCTGAAGTTGTTTTTTGCAGTGGTTGGATAGTTGTAGTAGGATAAAAGTTTTATACTCTTATAATCCATTAAAAAAATGTCACAGGAATCTATGTTAAATGAATCTGTCACTAAATTTTATACCAAGCACAGTCTGACTATAGGTAGAATTAGCCTTTCTCATGGGGATAAATATGTAACTCGAATACCTCCTCATTCTGCTATATAAAAATTGTTTGATTTAGATATTTATCTGTACCTGAAGTGGGTTCAAATTTTCTGATAGGAATGAACTACTTCCTATCGTGGATTTGTTTTTTGTATGGAATAGAAGAGGACTATTGAAGATTAGGATGCAATGTTTGGGGAGGGCATGATTTCTAGTTGTATTGATTTTTTCCCATTTTTCTCTAATATGTGTTTTGGACACTATAACCTAGCTGCAATATTCTCCTTATAGACAATGGCTACCACTTTTTTTCTTGACCGTTATCTTTTATTTCTTGTATTCATTGCATTCAATAATACATTAAGAGATCCATTACTGCAATCCCACTTATGTCTTTGCAATGTTTGTCTCTTTCACTATCCCTCTAGATGAATCCCTCCATCTTCCATTCACTGTCATTATTTTCACCAATAAAACACACAAGTGTCCAAAAAAACTAGATCATGTTTCTACCATAGCATTTAATAATTTTACAAAATAAGAGCTTTGGAACAAGCATGATTATCCATCTCAACAAAATAGAAAGGGTTTTTTTTCGTTTGGTTTTTTATTTTGTAAATTACAAGTGCCTTGTTTGAACTGTATGCAAATTGTGGGAACATACACGTGGAAAGTGAACTATTTTCCATAATTACCTTGTGGAAATTTATGCAAAATTTTGTAGTATATGGGATCCATTTTTTATTTACATTGAAATTTTTGTGAAGTATAAGGTGTTGTGGATTTTTATTTGTAAGATGGGGCTGGTATTTTCT
This sequence comes from Taxus chinensis, assembly GCA_019776745.2. Classification (NCBI taxonomy): domain Eukaryota; kingdom Viridiplantae; phylum Streptophyta; class Pinopsida; order Cupressales; family Taxaceae; genus Taxus; species Taxus chinensis. The sequence continues at coordinate 461,801 of JAHRHJ020000133.1, forward strand.
CTGAATGATTATGCAGTGGATACCATTAATATATTTGTGAAACTGCAAGAGGCATGTATTAGGTTAGATGACACTAAATTAACTAGGGTATTTAGCACATGCATAGACATGGGAGTTATGTTGCATTATATAAAAAAATGTACATGTAATCTGTTTGTGAAAGTATATAATGGAAAAATAAATTCTTATAGTAAAAGGATAGGATAAAGGATTATCATTGTGTAGTGTTTGTAACTATTTTTGTTGGGAAGATAGGCATGTAAAATGTAGAAACATCCACTTGACACATGACATGTTTTACGAAATGCCTAAGATAAATGTATCTTTGTGGAATGCTTCAATCTATGGATATGCACAACTGGTTTTTTTGAAGAAGCTTTAGAGAAGTTTGAGAAAAGGAAAGTTTTTGGGAATCTAGGAAATGACATTAAAACCATTCTATCAAATTCCTCGGTCTTAAGTTTGGTTGTTTGGAGGAAATGCTAAGTTTGTATAGTATCTCATCGTATGACTTTGGTGTCACCATGGCTAGTTGTAATTTTTGTGGAGCTCAAAGTTCTTTGTCTCGTGGTTTGTGTTTGGTGAATGAGACAAGCTCATGTGGTCACAATCAATGTGGGGATGGCAGTTTTTATGTAAAAAAGGTATGGTTTTCTCTTTTTCACTTGCATTAAATTTCTCTTCATTATTTCTAGATTTTTCAAACTTAATTTTTGAATGATAGGGAGCATAACTGCAACAAATGATAAAATATTTTCTTAATGTGAACTCTCAAAACATGTACAAAAAAAACATGAAACGCCACACCCAAGTAAACCTCAAACCCAAAAATCCTAGCATGATCCCTTGTAACGTGGGACACCTCGGGGTTACTTAGCTAAGTCGTTTGAATTTACTTAGTTTCCTTGTAAGAAAAATTTCAAATCCATTTAGCTTAATAATAACTTGTGTGATGTGTTCATTTAAAAAACCTGATCGGTTTCATCTTATGGTTGCCGCTCAGTTTGAGTGAAATTTAAAACCCCTGCCACCTACCACTAGACTAAAAAATTGAAGTTTTCCTTGTAACTTAAGCTCTGATCATCGTAATCAACTTCCGACGGACACGAAATATTCTCTATATATGGGAGAGTAAGTAGGAATTTTCAAACTTTGTGATCAAACTTAAAGAAATTGTTTTCAAAACCCATTTTGTAGGCACTTTTGATGTTTCGACCAACTTGTACCAACTTGCAAATTTAGCTAAAAACACCTTTTAAGGGTTTTGTTGACTCCTAACTAACTGCGGGATCTTATATATATCATTTCCACACTTTATACAGTATGAATTGATCAAATTATTGTATGAATTTTGTATGGGAAATTATGAGGTCTCTCTCTTTTCCCTTATCTCTTTCTAGAAGTAACTCTGATATTTTGAATGGTTCTATAAATGTAAATGAGTTATAAATGTTCTTGGGTTGGAAATGAAATGAAAATTTTATAATGTATGTGAATATTATATGATGAATAGAAAGGAAAATGAAATCCATACTTTCTCTCTCTTCCTCTTTTCTCTCTCTAGATATACTTCTGAAAATATTGATTGGGTTTTGAAATTAGCAAATGGGTAAAAAAAATTATGAGTTCAAATGAAATGAAAAGTATATATAAGATGTTACAGTGATTAGAAAATAAAATGAATCCTAGGTTTTTTTCCTCCTTCCCTTATTCTTTATCTCTCTCTCCCTATCTCCATCTCTCTCTAGTGTTTGTTCCAAATTTTTAAAATGATGGATGCATGGAATTTATACTTGAGTGTAGGGGATTTCCATACTCAGTCTTAGGACTAATGCAACATTGGTTGCAAGTACTCTGAACAAGAGGAATTTTCTATATGTGATATGATGTAATTAATGAGTTTTCATTGTAAATTTGTATTCATCTTGAAATACATGTATTACCATAGAATAATGATATGTATTGTTGTTCGAATAATTTTTCTTGGTATATATTGTAAAGGGAATACCAAATTGGCTATATTTTATAGTGTCAAATTGGATGTGAAGGTTGTGTTTATGGTGAATCACAGTACCCGTGAATGTCTACAACTTGATGGGTTGAGACTCTCAGTGTGATTTCATAACATGGAGCTTTTCCTAAGTGTGGGACCTTGCAAAATCAAAAAAGCTCTCCGGATGAAGGCCAGTTCATATTCCTCTGTTCAGATGCACACATAAAAATACAGAGGGTTTACTCAAAAACTTAATCTAACTTACCAAGGAGATAGGGTAAGAATATGCATAAAAATAAAACCTAAACTAACAAAGGTGATGCACCGAGGAATGAAGAACACTTGTCTTGCCAATAAACACAAACCATTAAAATGCAATGCAAGATCATGCACAGATAACAAAAATTACAGTGAAATATCAGGAGGATGCAAATGAACATAGAGAGGGTTGAGAATCATCCACAGACATGCATTATTTTCTCCAAAGATTGATACAATAAACTACAAAATGCCAAGAGGCAAAGTTGCATTACAGTTTTAGATGGGAGGTTTGAACTCCACAAATTCACCTGCCAAAGAGAAGAAGGGAGGGGCAAAACAAGAATGTCCAAAATTTAGAAAGAAGCCCCTCATTACAATTTATAGGAAGAATGAGAGAGAAAAGAGAGAGGAATTCCAAATCTACCCCAACCACCTCCAGGTTGCATTTAATTTATCTCATTATGGTGGTAGGTGAGAACCCTAGCAAAACCAAAAAGTGGTGAACTCTATTTTGTATTTTTAAGAATTTTTTCTCACCCTATTAAAGATATCCACTCGTAGTTAGGTAGAGGACCTTGTAATATTTCTGAAAAGTCCAACCTTGCATTAATCTGAGCTCCCTGTGAAAAGTTATGGCCATTTGAATATCTGCATCAGGGTTTGCTTTCTATCAACACTCAGAATGTTGCACCTCCTGAAGGTGCACCATAGGCGCATCCATATTTTTATTGAAATCCTCTTACCTACGCCATAGGCACATCCATATTTTTTTCGACATCCTCTTACCTGCGCCATTGGCGCATCCAAATTTTTGTCGACATCCTCTTACCTGCGCCATAGGCGCATCCATATTTGTGTCGACATCCTCTTACCTACGCCATAGGCGCATCCATATTTGTGTCGACATCCTCTTACCTGCACCATAGGCACATCCATATTTGTGTCGACATCCTCTTACCTGTGCCATAGGTGCATCCATATTTGTGTCGACATCCTCTTACCTGCGCCATAGGCGCATCCATATTTGTGCCGACATCCTCTTACCTGCGCCATAGGCACATCCATATTTGTGTCGACATCCTCTTACCTGCACTATAGGCGCATCCATATTTGTGTTGACATCCTCTTACCTGCACCATAGGCGCATCCATATTTGTGTTGACATCCTCTTACCTGCACCATAGGCGCATCCATATTTGTGTCGACATCCTCTTACCTGTGCCATAGGCGCATCCATATTTGTGTCGACATCCTCTTACCTGCACCATAGGTGCATCCATATTTGTGTCAACATCCTCTTACCTACGCCATAGAGTCAAATTTCTTCATGTTGACACCTTATGTCGTGCGCCCTTTATTCTTTTGTTTTTCCCATATCTATATCTACCCAAGGGGGAAGATATATACAACAGGTTGTACTCAATGTTGTACGTATGTTATAAATATGTTAAACTAATATTTGTCTAATTTATTTATTGGATTATTTGCTTAACACTAACAATTCTTGGTAGAATCTCCTCTCATCAAGAGTAACAAAAAGAAAAGAATGATTTATAATGCGTATCGTACTTCCTCCCCCCATTTGAGTCTTTTTCAGGGTATAAAACATTGATTGTGTTAATAAAATAATTTGATCTCATTAATAATCTTCATGGTTCACACCTAAGACATCTTATTAAGGACCATTTCCTTTATATTTTATGATGTGGTGCATTTTTGTTTTAAAACCTATCATATCGGGATGGGTCAGGTGATCATGACTATGTGTTATAGGTCTTACCATTTCATGAATATGTTAACCCCCCCTTGTGCGTCATTTCCCTTAGTACCCTAAGGGGTGGTAAAAGCCTTGCAAGATAGTTGGTGGTTGTACCTGTGATTGATCTCTTGTGAGATAATAATTATGTGATTTGAGACTATGTGTCAAATTACGTATATACCTAAAAATTTAAATAGGTCCTTGGGAGGATTTTGTAATGCATAAGATTATTTGTGATATCTCTCTTACAATATACACTTAATACTTGCATGTCTAATAACATTGAAATGAGTTTTATTTTCAAGGTCATACTCCTTGTAGTCTTAAATCCCTATGAGTCATGTAAGGGTTATAAGAATTAGATTTGTTCCAAAATGAGGTTAATACAGGATCAAAGTAACCTCACAAATCTAGTTAGTGAAACAGTAAATAATATTACACTAAGGAATGACCACTACAAATAGTGGTATGCCATTCAACGATGTCAAAACAAACTAAAATGTCAAATGTGATCATAAAATGAATGTACTAGAGTAGATATCCACAACTAATAGAACAACCTAATAAATAGAAAAACGAAATATGACGCATGATCACATGATTTGTTTGAATAAATGTGGATTAAACAAGGATGCTAATGAAATAATAAAATATAGCCTTGAGAATGGGATAACTTCAGGAGTAACCAGGGTCTTGTGGGTTAAGCAAATTACACTCTAGTTGGACTTTTAAAAGTTATTAGAACCCTTAAAATAGAAAAGAATATATAAAACCTATGATCACTCAGGAAGTAGATTCTATGGTTGAAGCATGTAATCAACCCACTACTATTGAGAGTAAATCCTTAAGATGATGAAACAAAAGTAGTTTGAAATGTGAAATTTGTCACTTCAATTCAAAGAAAAATATCTACAATGGGAACAAAAGTGTAATTTACCCTTCCATGGGAAATATGATTATGAAAATATGAATTCCTAATTAGAGAAAAACATTTTCGATCAATAATTATACAACTTAATTAGCTAACCCACATAATTGGTTGTGATAACATGAAGATTAAAACAATGTGTTGTTAGTATTAAACAATGATATGAAATGAGCTCGAGATAGTTTTTTATTAATGTAGTGACCTTCCTTTTTCTTCCTGTGAATTTTTCTCTATATAACAAGTGTATTTTTCCAAACCAAGTAAACACGGATCTCTCAAAAAAATCCTTAATTCAAATATTATAAGATGGATGTGTGTATATACATTCCTAATCATGATCATGCTATATAATGTTATTTCCACAAGACAAACGAGAGAATTCTAAAGGAACCACTATAGGTGAAATTTTAAACAAAAACATGTACCCTAGTTGTAAAGGAACGAAGGGTCCCATGTTATGTGTTCTTCATAAAATTATAGTCAATTAATAAAAATAGGATTGTAATAAATATTGAACCATGAATAATGATGTGTTGTATGAATTGCCTATGAGTAACTATATATTATAGTGGGTCATCATTGTACTTTTTCATTTTCTGAAATGTGGCTTTGATATGCATCATGTGTTTCATGTAATATATATGAGTCCATGGTTATGCAAACATATCATGTGTTATACATTATCCTAACTGATCCTATGTGATGTTATGTCTCAAAGAATGTAAACACAAAAAACATATTATCCTGTTATTATGTGTGTTGTATTTGTATGTGTAAAATGTTGGCGTCACATATGGTATCAGAGAGAAGGTATATGCTCTCAATGTTTGGGATATATTGGATTTGTGATGATCTTTCATCATGGTGTTGGAGATGGGAAGAGTAATGTGATTTATGTGGTGATGTGAAAAATGTTGTAATGGTGATATTTTGAATGCACATGTTGTGCATGTCACTTAATGTGTACGTTTTATCATGTTTATATGTTTGTGAAGAGAGTATTTTCTCTCCTTTTCATGTATTCATTGAGGAATTTACGTTTTTTATACCACCTTGTTATGTGTAACAATAATGTTATTATGGATTGAAGAGTGTTGGAGTGTATTGTTATTTTGTGATATATACGTGTGTTGATGGGTTGTATGAAAAAAATAAAAGAATTGATGTATAGTGAATTGGATTGTATCATGATTTCTTCACCATGTTGTGATGAATCGTGTGCATCACTATGTTGTATTATTATTGACTATATTTTGGAACGTTAGATATTATGTTCATCTTATGTATAATTTGTGTAATATGTGATGGTACCTAAATTTTGTGAATTAGGGGCATATGGTGACTTGCATGATCCATATTGTAAAGTGCTTTCACTTTGGGTGTATTATGTTGAAACATGATGTTTTGTAACATGTGAAAGTAATGATTGTGTTATACCAAGTATATATACCATGCATAAAATGATAAGGTTAATGTGCGTAAATCACCATTATGTTAGTGATGTATTTATGTGTTATGTTTTGAACCTTACACCCTAGTTCTAAAGGAACGAAGGGTCCCATGTTATGTGTTATTCAGAAATTATAGTCAATTAATAAAAATAGGATTGTAATAAATATTGAACCATGAATAATGATGTTGTTGTGGGAATTGCCTATGAGTAACTATATATTATAGTGGGTCATTGTTGTACTTTGTCATTTTTGGAAATGTGGCTTTGATGTGAATCTTGTGTTTCATGTTATATATGTGGGTACAAGGTTGCGCAAATGTATCATGTGTTATACATTATCCTAAGTGATCCTATGTGATGTTATGTATCAAGTAATTTAAACACAAAAAAAAATTATCATGTTATTATGTGTGTTGTATTTATGTGTGTAAAATGTGGACGTTACATTTGGTATCAGAGAGGAGGTTTATACTCTTGAACCTCTGGGATCGATTGAAGTTGTGATAATCTTGCATGGCAGTAGTGGAGATGGGAAGAGTAATGTGATATATGTTGTGATGTGAACAATGTTGTAATGGTGATATTATGAATGCACATGTTGTGCATGTCACTTAGTGCGTATTTTTTATCATGTTTGATGTGCTTGTGATGAGAGTATTCCTCTCATTTTCGTGTATTCGATGAGGATTTCACGTGTGATGTGCCGCCTCATTGTGTGTGAAAGGAATGTTATTATAGATTGCACAGTGTTGGAGTGTTTTGTTATTCTATGATATGTAGGTGTGCTGATGGGTTGTATAAAAAATTGGTGTATAGTGAATTAGATTGTATCATGATGTCTTCCAACATGTTGTGATGAATCGTGTGTGTCACAATGTTGTATTATTCAATTGACTATATGTTTTAATGTTAGTCACTATGTTCATCATACATATAATTCATGTAATATGTGATGGTTCATGTCGTGAATTAGGGGCATGCGGTGATCATATGACCCCTATTGTACAGTGCTTTCACTTGGGTGCATTATGTGGAAACATGACACATTGTAACCTATGAAAGTAATGATTGTGTTATACCATGTAAATATACCATGCGTAAGACACTATGGTTGATTTGTGTGAATCACCATTATGTTAGTAATGTAGTTATGTGTTATGTTGTGAACCTTAAACTAACCAACCCTAAGGGAAGAAATTGGTAAAAAGTGTATGTTTGGAGAGAGGAAATGAGTACCGTTGACCAATCACTCGAGCTGAGTACGAGATAGGAGGTGGAGTCTTACATAGACTGAAAATCCACCTCTGTTTGTTTGGTATGTATGATACATTGCCCAATGGGCACCATATATATTGTGTTTCGCGAACACCTTAGGCTCAGTAGATGGTGACCTGTACTTTTCTATCTCCCTATATGGTTTTCATATAGATGACCTATGTGTTACCTTAGCATTGGTGTATCATTGACCAGTCACTCAAGTTGAGTATGAGATAGGGAGTGGAGTCTTACATAGATTGAAAACCCACTTCTATTTTTTTGGTATGCATGGCCACCATGTATATTTTGTTTTGCGAAAACATTAGGCTTAATGAATGACAACCTATACACCCCCCTCTCAGACTATGTTGAGACTATGTTGAGACTTGTGGGAGTATGGACAGATGATTCAGGCAGAGATGATGATAGTTATATTATTTGACATGTTATTTTACAAGCTGAGGCTTGATATCCGAGTGTCAGCAACTCGATGAGTACCCCTTTGGTGGCCGCATAAGGCCATATAGTGATTGTAATGTGTTATTTCTCTATATGTATTTTATTCATAAATTGATCATTATCTATTTTCTTGTTAGAACCATTAATTTTCTTGATTGATGTGTGCTCATATTTTTGGCATTTTTTTTGTTGTTGCACTAACATGTGGATTTTTGCACTAACTATGGCTATTTAGCCATTTTTTTTTCTTAGTTTTAAATTTTCTTTTCAAGTTTAAATTTTTTATAGCCTAGCCCAAGGCTTGAGGTTTTTTTCCACTTGGCATTTGAAATGGATTGTTATGTTGGTTCTAATGTCATAATGTGTTCGAATAGGGTCATGGGATTAAGCATGGAGTGGTTGGACCTATAGACCCACTTCATTGTATGGGGGTACGCCCCAAGGGGGTCATAACATTGTGTAGTTTTTGAACTATAGGTTTCTACACCACTTGGATGGGGTGATGGGGCTCTATGTGCCCAAGGCCAAAGGGTGACCCAACCTCATTAAATGGAGAAAGGATATGGGGCTATATGGTTGAGTGACCCAATATTCTTGATGGGTATATATGGTTGAGTAACCTAATATTATTTATGGGGCCCTATGGTTGAGTGACCTGATATTCTTTATGGGGCTCTATGGTTGAGTGACCCTATTGGAGAAATTAGGTTTTGGCACTATGATTGATTTCTGTTTGGGAGGTATATGGCAGTTGATTTTTGTGATGATTTGGGAGGTATATAGAGTTGTTTTGTGATTCTTTGGGAGATATATGAAGTTGTTGATGTGTTATGTGTGGAGTTGGTATTATGAGCTATGTGTACTCTTCTAAGTATTTTTAGACATTGTTATGATTGAGGATTGACACTCTTCTTGGATTAATATGTACTATTGGATATATTCTTGGCGCTATGGTGGTACAGTCATGGTTTTTGGGTCATGTGATACCTAGTTGTATATGTATCAGCGTGATGATTATGTTCAATAGTCACATGTGTGTGTTAGATCTATACCTATGACATAATTGTTAGAAATTATTCGTTATGTGGACTACTTGGTTGTCTTTCCATGGTGGAATTAGAGGTCTTGTGATGTGATACAGTCATGAAAGTATGTAACAAGAGGTCTCGTGGGTTGTTTGTGTTGTGTTAAGTTTTGTGTGATATCTTGAGGCCAATTAATGTTGGGCACCCACGAACATAAGACAATTGAAATTCTAAACAATGAATATTAAGAGCTTGAGATTAAGAGGTAATATAAAGGAAAAAGATAAATTAAATAATAAATTAAAAGATAACCAACTACCAATCTTCATAGAACATTAAAATTTAAGATATCACGGATATTAGTTTTCTTCCTTGTGCAGCCGCGTTGTACTGACAATTTGTTTTAGTTATACGACATGTATCATTATTGACGTTCTTTCCTATGTGTCCTTCGAGCTTCAGTGTTGTGTTGCATCGAGGAAGATGCCCTTATAAAGAGAGGGAGATGTAATGCCCCTTATTTTTAAACTCCTTGAGCCACCTTTATCAGGGAACCTATCAGTTGAGAGAACATGGAGAGAAACATATCCTAAATGACTTTTCAGGCCTGTCATCTTCCTTGTAGAATAATAAAAGCACTTTATTTGAAGTCCAAAGGTGTTAACCAATTTCAAACCCAAGTTAACGTTGATAGAGCTAGTAGTTTTTGGATATTAGTCCAGTGAGTGTAAAACATTACAAAGAACTGTTCTAAATGAAGCTCTCACGGAAAGTCATCCCAAAATTTAGTACCATTAAGAGATGAAAATCAGCATGCATTCGGAGATGAACCTATCTCTAATATCTCATCTTTTACTATATACAAATTGATTTCACTTGATCCTTATTTATGTTGTTCAAGCGAGGTTCCATGCCTCTGATAAGGAAGGAAACTATTCCATGTCACCATTTTGTTGTAATTTAGGAAGAAGAAAAGGATATTGAAGGTTTAGGAGGCATAGTATTCACGGGAGGGCATAGTTCCTAGATGTATTGATTTCCCCATTTGGTCTCATCTTTGCTCTTTGTGCTCTGCTAACCTTACATGGTAAATATTCATGGTAGACAACGGATGGCTACCACTTACTTTTGTTGACTCTTTATCTTTTTTTTATTTTGAGTAAATGTTGTATTGTATAAGACATAAATGCCCTTTACTGTTATCCACATGTTATGTTTCTACAATGTTTGTCTCTGTCACTCTCCCTCTACATGAGACCCTTTGTTTCCCTTCCATCTTTTTCCTTTTTAACCCACTCATAATTCTTCCAACCACTCACTTTGCCAAATAAGAGCCAAAATAAGAACATTTGGCATGGGATTATCCATCAAATCATAATGGAAAGGGTTTTTTTGTTACAAAATATTTTCAGATTTATTCAGATGTTGTAGACATTATGCAAAAACATGTAGTGCCATGGTGGCCTGATATGTATGAAAAATATGGGAGGTGTACACATGGGACATGAGACTATTTGACAAAATACCCCTTGTGGAAAATGCAAAATGTGGCAGTCACATGGGATGCATCTTATTGTTGGAATGTGTGCACAATATATGGTTTTGTTGGATTTTGATTTGTAAGAGGGAGAGGATAAAGGTATTTTATGTATCATGGTTATGTAGTCTCATACCATGTAATAATGGATACAACTCCAAGAGGTTTGTGTATTGAGAGGTAGGCATATTAACTACATTAACCAGGGTACTTAGCGTGATCTAATGAGATGGGATTTATGATATTTACTATTTGTATGAAAATGTATATGCAATCTGATTTTGTGAAAGTTTCTCAATGGTAATATAAATTCTTGTAATGACAAGCTCACCAAGGAATCAACAGATGGTCTTTTGGTAGTGTTTTTAACTATTTTTATTTATCATGATACATGCCAAATTTAGAATCTTGCACTTGACACATGAAGTGTTTGATGAAATGGAGATTTATAAATGCTTATACACAAATGCTTTAATCTAGGGATGGGAACACAAATGTTTTAGTTGAAGAATCTTTAGAGACATTTAAGTGAAGTAAAATGGTTGGTAATCAAGGTATGACACTATTTTAAAAAAATTCACATTAGATGCCCATTAAATAGATGTTTGTTATGGAGGATTTTGGTTACATTGGCATTGTATCTCATGTCAAAATGACTTCGGTGTTTGACTAATGGCCACCTTGAAAATTTTTTGGAGCTCATCTTATGCTTTGTCTAGTGGTTTGTCATTTGGTGAATGTGCAAAAAGTGTCATGCGGTCAGTTGAATCTGAGGAATGTGGTGATGAGTTTTTCCGTAAAAAAAGGTATGGTTTTGCCCTTTTCACTTGCATTAAATTTTTCCTTCATCATTTCAAGATTTTTCAAAACTTATGTTTTGAATGATAAGTGCATAATAACAATAAAATGACAAATATTTCCTTGACTTGAACTCTAAAAACATGTCAACACAAAAATATATATATATTAAAAAATGAAATTAAAAAATAATGTGATGTTGAAAGTCATTGCGCATGGAGCACCACACCCAAGTATACAAACCTGAAACTCCTAGCATGACCCCTGGTAATAATGGGACACCTTAGGGTTACTTAACCAAGTTGTTTGAATTTAATTAATGTCCTTTGCAATTAAAATTTCAAGGCCACTTAATTTATAATCACTTGTGTGACATGTTTCTTTTAATAAAACGCGATTGGTTTCATAGCTTACGGTTGCCACTTAGTTTGAGTGAAATTGAAAACCCCTCCCACCTACCTCTAGAATACCAATAATATAATAGTATCCCACATTCAGCGGAAAATCCCTTTAGGAAACGCCTTTATTTGAAAGTGGTTTTTCAAGCCCACTGGTAGTTGTGCAACAAGATTTGTTGACGCAATTACGATATCTGGCCCCGAAAGTTGCCCTTGTAACTTGAGCTCTACTCGTCATAATAAACTTACGATCAGACACATGAAAAATGCTATCTATGTATATGGGAGAGTAATTAGGAATTTTCAAAATTCCTGATAAAACTTAAACCGAGTGTTTTCAAGGCCCAGTTTGTAGGCACTTTTGATGTTTCGGCCAACTTGTACCATAATTGTAAGTTTAGCTAAAAACACCTTGTAAGGGTTCTTTTGAATCCTAACTAATCATGGAAACTGTCTACATATCATTTCCACACTTTATAGAGTATGAATTGATCAAATTATTGTATGAATGCCATTTGGGAAATTATGATGTTTCTCTCTCTTCCCCTTTCTCTTTCTAGAAGTAACTTTGATATTTTGACCAGTTCTAAAAATATAAATGAGTTATAAATTTTCATGGGTTGGAAATGAAATGAAAATTTGATAATCTATGTGGTTATGATATTATGAATAGAAAGGAAAATGAAATCCATACTTTCTCTCTCTTCCTCTATCTCTCTCTAAAGATAATTATGAAAATATTGATATGATTTTTAAAATACAAATGGGTAAAAATGTTTATGATTTGAAATGAAATGAAAATTAGATATGGGACATTATAATGATTTGAAAAGAAAATGCATCACTAGGTTTTCTTCCTCCTTCCCTTACTCTTTGTCTCTCTCTCTCCCTATCTCTATCTCTCTCTAGTGTCTATTCCGATTACATTGAAATGATGGATGTGTGGAATTTATGCTTGACTGTAGGGGATTTCCATATTCATTCCTAAGACTGAGGCAACATTGGTTGTAGGTACTCCAAAAAATAGGAATTTTCTAGATGTGATATGTTCAAATTAATGATTTATCATTGTAAATTTGTATTCATCTTGCAATACATGTATTACCATAAAATACTGATATGTATTTTTGTTCAAATAATTATTTTTGGTATATTTGATAAAGATAAATACCAATGCGGGAATATTTTATAGTGTCAAATTTGATGTGAAGCTTGTACTCAATGTTGTACCTATGTTATAAAGATGCTAAAATAATATTTGGCTATTTTAGTTATTGGATTGTTTCCTTAACACCGAAAATTCTAGGTAGAATCTCCTCTCATTAAGATTAATGAAAATAAAATAACGGTTTATAATACCTGTTGTACTTCCTCCTCCCATTTGAGTCTTTTTGAATGTATAAAACATTGATCACGTTAATAAAATACTCTGATGTCATTAATCATCTTCATGTTTCACACCAAAGAAGTCTTATTAAGGACCATTTCCATTATATTTTATGATTTGGTGCATACATATTTTGAACCCTACCATATTTGGATGAGTGAGGTGATCAGGTCTAGGTGTTATAAGTATCATCAGATCATGAATTCATTAACCACCCCTTGTGTGTAATTTCCCTTGGTACCCTAGTGGTTGGCCAAATCCTTACAAGATAGTTGGTGGTTGTAAATGTGATTGATATCTTGTGAAATCAAAATTATGTGAGTGGAGAATACATGTCAAATTACTTACGTATATACCTAACAATTAAAATAGGTCCTTAGGAGGGTTTTGTAATGCATAATATTATTTGGGATATCTCTCTTGTAATATATACTTAATACTTACATGTCTAAGAGTAATTAAATGAGTTTGTTGTACAAGCTTGTACTCCTTGTAGTCTTAAATCCCTGTGTTGCATAAGTGTTATAGGAATGACATTTTTTCTAAATTGAGGTTAATACAAGACCAAAGTAACCATGTAAAATTAGTTAGTGAAACACTAAATAAGATTAGAATAAGGAATGACCCCTACGAAAAAAATGGTATGCCATTGAATGATGTAAAAAAAAACTAAAATGTCAAATGTGATCATAAAATGAATGTAATAGAGTAGAGCTCCACGAATAATACAACAACCTAATAAATTTAAAAACCAAATATGATGCATGATCACATGCTTTGTTTGCATAAATGTGTGTTAAAAAATGATGCTAATGACATAATAAAATGTAAGCTTGAGAACAAGATAAATTCAGCAGTAGCTAAGGTCTTATGGGTTAAGGAAATTACACTGTAGTTGGACTTCTAAAAGTTAGTAGAACCCTTGGCCTAGATAGGAATATATCAAACCCGCGATCACTCAAGAAGAAAAATTTATGGTTGAAACATGTAATCAACCCACTACTATTAAGATTATATCCTTAAGATGATGAAACAAAATTAGTTTGAAATTTGAAATTAGTCACTTAAATTCAAAAAAGAATATCTATAATGGGGACACAGGTGTAATGTACCATTCCATGCGTAATATGATTGTGAAAATATGAATTCCGAATTGGAGCAATAGATTGAGGATGAAGAATGATAAAACTTAATTAGTTAACCTACCTAGTTGGTTGTGATAACATAAAGATTAAAAGAGTGTATTTTTGTATTAAACAATCCTATGAAATGAGGTTGGGATAGCTTTCTATTGATCTAGTAAACTTCCTTTTTTTCCCTGTGAATTTTCATCTTTGTAACTATTGTATTTTTCTAAACCAAGTAAACACGGCTCTCTCAAACAAATCCATAATTCAAATATTAGAAGATGCATGTGTGTATATACATTCCGAATAACTGCCATGATATATAAAGTTTTTTCCACAAGAGAAATGAGAGAATTCTAAAGGAAACACTATAGGTTAAATGTTAAACAAAAACATGCAACCTAGTTGTAAAGGAACAAAGGGTCCCATGTAATGTGATCTTCAGACAATTATAGTAATTAATTAAAATAATATTTTAATAAATATTTCACCACGAACAATTATTTGTTATGGGAAAATCCTCTGAGTAAGTGTATATTGTAGTGTTCTATTGTTGTCCTCTGTCTTTTTTGGAAATGTGGCTTTGATGGCCATAATTTTTTTCATGTAATATATATGTGTGTCCATGGCTAAGAAAATGTCTCATGTGTTATACATTATCCTAAGTGATCCTATGTGATGTTATGTATCAATCAATGTAAACCAAAAATAATAATTATCCTGTTATTATGTGTGTTATATTTGTGTGTGTAAAATGTGGGCGTCACACCCATGCCCTACTTTATGATTGTTGAAGAAATATAAGTTGTCAGGCTAGATGGATTTACAAACCATCTGCAACTGAAAACCTTTCATTTTCACCTCCTGTAAAACCAAAACATCCAAATCTGCAAATATTTTATAAATTTCACAAACAAAATATTTATGACAGGAGTCTATAAGAACCTGAACATTCCAAGATAGATAATTCATGGGAGACAATGGTCAATAGCCATGGCACCATTGTAACACCCACAAAATGTTTGCATACATAACCCATAGATAAACAAATATTATAATAGAAAAATTAATGGATAATATTTTTTCTGTTAAAGGCCGAATGCAACACTTAGTTAAAACCCTCAGTTAATGACTGTAAACAATAATATTAAATAAGATAATTGGTTAAATCTATAGTTTATTTTAAAATATTTCATTCCATTAATCCTAAATAAATTAAATACTTAGGTTTCTAAGGTCAAGCAACAATTTAATGATTAAAGTACAAGGTCTAAAAGTTCTCCCATTGACACAACTTATTAAATTCAAATCTAAAATATAAAAAATGTCTATACATTTAAAGGAAAGAGACTACTAAAAATAATTTAAACGAAATTACAAACATTTTAATTAACTTACAACCCACATAAGTGGCCCCATTCAAGGGAAGGCCCATGTGACCAAATGATTATATCTCACCCACCCCCACATAGCTTTTGTAGGGGAAAATTTTGACCCTTGGATGATACTAATATAAGCCCTTGGATTGAGGAATTCAAATCAACCCTAAAAAATATAAGGAAGATTTTATTCGTCTTTTTCCTCATTTCATTAATTTCTTTGTGTTTTCTTTGAACATTAAGGGAAAATATGGGGGAGGAGGAAGCCATGGATGAGGAGGTTACAAGCTTGGGGGATGGATATTCACATCCCGAATCCATATTATTTTGTTTTATTTTCCATTCCTCTACTACCCTTTTCTAGGGTTGTAAATGTCTCATTTTATTGTAAGCAAGATTTAAAAGAATACCCATTTGGGTATTTTACATTTCCTCAAAAGATCTAAATTATTCCCTTAATTTGTTTTACTCATAGTACTCTTTTTTTTTTAAATGTGTAAATCTCCAAAGGTATAAAAATATATGTATATATATACATATACACTTGTGTGTGTGTGTGTGTGTGTGTGTGTGTGTGTGTGTGTGTGTGTGTGTGTATGTTTACAAATTTTATTAAAAATATAATGACTCAAAAATTTAATATATTAAAATAAGGAGGATATTTATATATAGGTGTGTATCAGCTCAAAATATATAGGTCACAGGCTTAAAGAAAAAAAATGAATAGACTGTATTACTGATTGCGCCACTGAGAGGAGGTTTATAAAAAAAATTCATATTTTTCATTGGGGACTCAGACCCCACCCGCGGCCTAAAACACCAATAGAATGTTGTGGAGGAAGGGTTGCCAAACAGACCCCCCATCCCATTAAACAATGGGGTGGGCGATGGGGTTTACGACCCTTCCCCCCATTCCCATTTCTTTGATCCACTAGGGTTATAACCCACACACTCAGAACATAACATATACTTCTTTCTTTTTTTATATTTATTATATAAAAAGTTAATAACTATTTTAATAAATAAAAATTAAATATAATAATATATTCCTATCTTAATATGTATATTATGATTTACTAATACTATTAGCTTGTATTAAGATTATTGTAAGACTAGTATTAATACATTGGTACTATTAGTATAACAATATTATTAGTATGTTAACAATATCAAGGTACTCAAATTATTTAATTTTTTATTTATTGTTTTTGGTTAAAAGAAGCCCATGTTAGATTAATATGTATGGGGGAGATTCGTAAGGTAAGCCTCTAAAATTGACTTAACCAAAATTGTATTTAAGTATAGATGTGGGTTTATATATATAATTTTGGTTTGATATATTCACGCAATGTAAGTTAGGATACTTTAGGTTAGGCTAATGTTTACGTATATACTATAGCAATCAACTTTGGATTTGTTAGTAGAAAACCAATCCATGCCCAAGATAATGTCATACAAACCCAAGGGAAGGATATGAAGATCCAAAGTAGTGGTAAATGGTCCTAGGTCCACAACACACTCCTTGACTAAGAATTCAACTGAGATCTTTTCTCGAGAAGCCATCTTGACATCCCAACTAAGGCCCTTCCTAACTACCACTAGCCTACAACGCTCTACTAAAGATGGTGAAATGAAAGAATTTGATGAGCCTGAGTTAAATAAAATAGCGATAGAAATACCACCAATGCTACATGTGGTCTCTATCGATGTGCCTTGGTACTTTACCTGTCGGTTGTCAATCGCTGCATATATCCCGTAGCTCTTAGTCATGTCACCAACAGTAGGCTCAGAAATAGGTGTATTACCTTGATTAGTAGGATTCTGAGAGCACTATCTCTAATAATGTCCACGTACGCCACATCCATAACAAGTGCCTAATCCTTTCCATTATGCACATATTCCTCCATGTGGTCCAATAGTATGTTTTGAAAGACCAGATGACCCTTTCATAGACCTCTATGAGTGTTTTGGTGGACATGATCCTTCCAACTATGCTTGAGGTGGAGCATGTGTTTTGTTGGGCCCCCTACCTATAGGTCCCATACTATGCCCTCTCTGAATATCATGATGTTGTGGAGGTTGAAAGGGTGGTCGAGTCTTTTTTTTTTGTTGCTACAGAGGAGGTGGAGGAATCTAGAAGGATAATTGTGCTGATGTGTGTCCATCATGAGGAGGAGGAGATGATCCCTTCGATCTATGGTCTTACAGCTGCTTTATGTGACTCCTCATTATGTCATGTGAATGTTGATTCTTCCCCCTAGTTTCTTCTGCAATATAAGCCTTCTACATGACCTCTGATAAAGTCTGTGGGAAATGAATGCACACTACCCCACCCAAGTCAAATTTTAGGCCCCTGATGAACCTATGAACTCGAACCTACTCATCCTGCATATAGTCTACATACTGAAGTAGATCAAGGAACCATCCCTCATACTCTACTACTGTCATGTAGGCTTGATGTAGATCATGGAAATATTTGATACGCTATTAAATGAACCTCCTAGAAATATATTTACTCTTGAAACGATCTTTAAAGAGTTCCCAAGTGACTGTCTCAAAATCTACATGGAGCTTTTGCTCCTCAGTCCTCCACCATACTGGTACTCCATCTCTCAAAAGGTGTATACAAACACAATATTTTGTGTTGTTATAACAAGGGAATAACTTGAAGCATCCACTCAAGCTAACCAACCACGCCTAGGTATGAAATCCATCTGTGTCTCCAAAAAAATGAGGTGAGTGCAACTTGGGTATCTCTCTAATGTGCTCTGTTGTAGAAGATTGTCACCCTCTAGGCCTCTCTGCATGATTAGAAGTTAGCCTAGGGCTTCTATACCTGTCCGTGAGCATCACATATCGATATCTGAGCTCTCTAAGAGGTGACTCATGTCTAACTGACTCCACATGGGAGTTCTCTACCATCTCCTCTATAATGTGATGTGAAGATGCACGAGCCTCCACTGATGGCTCCGTATCCTTCCTGCTAGGTCTCCCTCCTATCAATTCTCTACATATAGAAGCATTAACCTCCTGTATTGTTTGCAATATATGTGGTAGGATAAATGCTACTTGTTGATCTGGGGGTGGTAGATCAAGGTCCATGTGTAAGAACTCATTGTTTGGTTCGCACCGACTGCATAGACCAAGGAGAGATTTAGTTTATAATCATCTAAGCTTTTGTTTTCATTTTTCTACAATTTATATGTTTCAAAACATCATGCATAGTTGTGTGTACTAGATGTTTAAAGTTGCGCTATGTTTATTTGTCTTCGTTTCGTGTTCTCTAGGTGTGCTTGTGGTCCAAGCGTTGAACCCATAGCTAGGATTCCAAATATAACGCCCACAAAAGTTTCACACACGAAACCAAAATAAATGCATATCATAATATAAAATTTATGGGTTCATTTTTTTAAACACCGAATACAACGCTTAGCTAAAACCCTTAGTTAATGACTGATAGTCACAAAATTAAATAAACAATAATATTAAATAAGAGAATTGGTTAAATCTATAGTTGAGTTTAAAATATTTCATTCCATTAATCCTAATTAAATTTAATACTTAGGTTTCTAAAGTCATGAAATAATTTAATGATTAAAGTCAAAGGTCTAAAATTTATCCTATCAACACAACTTATTAAATTCAAATATAAAATATCAAATATGTCTATACATTTAAAGGAAAGAGACTACTAAAAGTAATGCAAAGGATTTGCATAAAATTTAACTAACTTACAACCAACACAAATGGCCCCATTCAAGGGAAGGCCCATGTGACGAAATGATTATCTCTCACCGACCCCCACCTAAAATTTGTAGCGGAAAATCTTGACCCTTAGGATGATACTAATCTAAGCCCTTGGATGGAGGAATTCAAATCAAACCTAAAATATCTAAGGAAGCTGTTATTCATCTTTTTCCTAATTTTATTCATTTCTCTGTGTTTTCTTTGCAGGATAAGGGAAAATATGGGAGAGGAGGAAGCCATGGATGAGAAGGTTGCAAGTTTGGGGGATGGATATACACATCCTAAATCCACATTATTTTATGTTTTTCCATTGCTTTACTACCCTCTTATAGGGCTATAAATACTTCATTTCATTGTAAGCAATATTTAAAAGAATACCCATTTGGGTAGTTTACATTTCCTCAAAAGATCTAAATTATTCCCTTAATTTGTTTTACCAAGATTACTATCTTCTTTTGTTTTAAATGTGTAAATCTCCAAAGGTATACAAATATATGTTTATATATACATATACACTTGTGTGTGTGTGTGTGTGTGTGTATATGTATATATATATATATATATATATATATATATATATATATATATATATTTTATAAAAAGATAATAACTCAAAATTTTCATTTATTTTAATAAGGAGGATATATATGTGTATGTATTTGTGTTTGTGTGTGTTTGTATAATCTTAAAAGATATAGGTTGTGGGCCTAAAGAAAAAATTAAAAGACTATATTATTGGTTGCACCTCCGATAGGAAGTTTATAAAAAACATCAGATTGTTGGTGAGGGGCTCAGCCCCCACCCCCGACTTAAACAATGAATACAATGTTGGGGGGAAGGTTCGCTAACCCCACCTACAATCACATTAAACAAAGGGGTAGGGGGTGGGGTCTGCGACCCTTCTCCCCAATTCCCATTTCTTTAAAAAAAACAAGCCACTAGGGCTATAACCCGCGCACCCAAAACATAACATATACTTCTTTCTTTTTTACTTTTATTATATAAAAATTTAATAACTATTTTAATAACTAAATAATAATAATAATAATATATTACTATATTAATATCTATATTATGATCTACTAATACTATTAGCTTGTACTAAGATTAATGTAAGACTAGTATTAATACATTGGTAATATTAGTATAATAATATTATTAGTATGTTAACAATATCAAGGTAGTCAAATTATTTTTATTTTTTTATTTTTTTAGGTCAAAAGAAGCCCATGTCAGATTAATATGTATGGGGGAGATTTGCAAGGTAATCCTTTTAAATTGACTTAACCAAAATTGTATTTAAGTATAGATGTGGGTTTATATATATACTTTTGGTTTGATAGATTCACCCAATGTAAGTTAGGCTAATGTAAATTTTATTATGCAACTTGTGAAACAAAGTGATAATAGAAGAAATGCTTTCATCCAATCTTCAGATTTTAACTACTATTTCCTTCGACTAGTTTAATAATGCATTCATAGTTTAGGCCCTTCAATTTAATCTCTCTTAAGGTAACAAAATAACCATTCAATTTCATAATCAAAATCAAACCAACTAAATACTCATTTCTTTCAAAATGAAGCCTACCACACTTTACAATATTCTTATAAATGGAAGTATATCACATTTGAGAACAATGAAAATACTTAAATGAAAAAGGATGCATTTTCTATTCAAATTTTCCTTTCACCAAGACAAATTAGAAATTTATAATTGTTTTTCCCAAACAAACACATTTGAAATTTTAATTTTCTCAATCCACACTCATAAAAGAGTTTACAAGATAAGATGATTTGCAAAGAATAAAACAACCTTATCACAACTCACAATTTTACAATACATCCATTCCAAATGGAAAGTATAGAATTAAACCATATAAAACCAGAGAGATTTCCACAAAGGCCAAGTTATTAGTTTTTAAATAAGCATTTCTTTCCCACAATGGTAGCTCCAACTCTTATGTTTTTCGATCTTCACAATGGATTCACAAAACAAGTAAGGGGGAGTAGGAAACACTCTCCACCAAACCTTAAATCCATTAAGGGAAGAAGCCATCCCCTTGATGGGCCCTGAGCCCCAACCAAGGAACTTTGAGGAGAATTGAGCAACAATGACAACTTGGACAAGATGGCTTCACAAGAAAAACATACAAGGCATTCAACTCAAAATGTGACAACATAATCCCCAAGATTATAAATTCACAACAAAAAAAGGTTTGAGAATCAATCCAAATAGAGCAAGGGTTATGGGAGAGCACCTCCTTATGCCTCCCAAGTGAAGTGGGATTCTTACCCTAAGCCTCCAGTGCACAAAATAATCACACAAATCCTTATCTCTCCCTTGCAACATGCAACAAATCCATGAATTTATTTTCTCTCCCCATAGGTAAGACTCTCATTCACACTCCAACCAATTTACATGTCTCACATAAATGACATTTTCACTCCCCAATGGTCCCATAAGCCCTTCTCACACACATAACTAAGACTAACTACCCAACCAACACACACAAACACCATCACATGATAAAAAAACTTTTAACAAATAAAAATTTGCTTACAAAAACAAAATATCATAATAAAAAGATGTGGAGATCCTACCTCTCCATCAAGATACAATAAAAAACTTCATAATCCCCTTCAAATCCAAGCCAAGAAATATCCAAGCACTCTGAAATCTCCAAAATCCAAAAGTGCACAAGAAACAAAATGAGCAAGTAACCCCAATTCCAAAAAAAATCAGAAATAAATAGAAATGGGAAGTGAGGATGATGAGGTGGCTCCATTTACGATGCCACTTCATCATCCCCCATCCCCACACTCAATTCAAACACATCAAGACCAAGAAACATCAATGCACAAGCAAGGACTATGACAACCCACATGGCTCAAGCTTGCACCCCATGCTTTCAAGGGACATAAGAAATTGGGGTAGAAATAAAGTGCAATGATTTTCCTTATATTACACTCAAAAATGGACAAAGAAGTCAAAAATAAGCTTCCCAACCCATAGGTAAGGTTTTTGGGTCAAATTAAGAGGCATGGGACAAGTCTCGCTTGTCCCACAACTCTCCAAAAGTTCCACCCAAGTCAAAATCAGAATTTTGAACTTGGGGTGGAGTAAAACACTCCCAAATAAACATAAATGCTACTTACACAAGGACTACAAGATCTCATCATAACTATTTATCACATCTCTAATTTGGTTAAAAAAACAACAATGGTAAAGTCTGATAAACACACATTTACACATGCTAATAAAGTGACAAATTTCTAAATTTTAAATACATAAATCATAAAATAAAGAACATACACAAATTAAAGAAAGGGACACAGTTTACCCCATGGACACACATGTGAAGTCAACCCCCCCCCCGATGGGAGACTTCCAAAAAAAACAAGAAAAACACACACTAAACAACATTACACAAGTCGTCAAATTTGGCCTCGTTGCTCAACTCCTGACATCCTTCCATGGTTGGTCCCCTATTCCCTTCAATTTTTGTGATAAAATTCCTACACACAAAAAATAGCTCTCTAGCCTTTTAGTCGTATTAACAACATCGAGAACATATGCATATAAAACCAATGTTGATGATTCAACATTTAATAATTCTATTTTCTATCAATTTGTCAAACTCTAAACATAACATCCATGAGATTAAAATTCTACTCAAAACATCCCAACACATGATGTGTCAATAAGAAATCCATATCACGAAAATCAACATATATCAACTATCTAACATCACTATCTAGTGCATTATACTAAAATATAACATCGTAGTGTCGATAATCCACATATCAATATAATCTATCATCTATTGATCAATGTAACATATTCAAATATCTAAACATCAGTCCAATAGTCTCAATATAAAGATAGAACAATGTCAAAGAGGAGTGGGCACTACATCTATCCTCCAAGCCATCAAGGGTGTCATATATGTTTTATAGGAATTGACAAGTATTATGTTGCAACAAATCTTTTGATTCAATTTTTTCCATCTGGCATATGCGATGGTGTTCTCCTCTTCGGTTAAGTCCACATTATGAGCCAAGCTATGATCTCTAGAGATGTGAGAAGGACTTCGGGGCCTTTTGGAGGTCCCTTATGAGAGTCTTGGTAAGAGTAGTTATAATGATTGTGGCATGGTAACATTGTAAACAGAATTTGTCTTGTCCATGAGAACCGAGGTCACTTCAGGCGTGATAGAATATTTTGGAAACTAGATAACTGAGTTGGTAGTAGCCGCGGTAATATGTTCGCAACTCTCTGGTTGTTTTATTTCCATGGCACAAGGATTTCATGGTATTTGAGTATACCACCCTTGAATTGCCTGTCGGGGTTGAATTCCCCGGCCTACCCTTGCCATGTGTGTATTTACTGCCTCACATTTCCTCATTTATATGACGGGTAGTCTTCCTCGAAGAAGATATGTTTTACCATGCTCGCCCATAGAAGTGTGTATGCGTTGAAGTTGATCTTTCTTAGGATCTAAAAGAATTTGTGGACATTCAGATGGGAAACAAATGTTATTCTCAATGGGTCATGTATATCAACTTGCATAAAACCTGCTTCTGTTGTCAGGGTTTTGATTATAAGATCAAAGACTATCCTATGTATGTCCCTCGTAACCACCCCGTAGCCAAAGAAGGTCCCAAACAAACTTCAAACCCCGCTAGGAGGAAGGTTGGGAAGTTGTCAGTGGTCAGAAAAAACAAGAACAAAACCCAGCAAGTTATTTTTCAATTATCAAAGATGCCAAAATAGCCATCGTTAACAATCGTTAGATTGTTAAAATATACTTCACTAAAAAAATGTGACTAAAAACAAAAACAAATCTATGTAAATATATTATTTTATTTGTAAATGTTAAAATGGAAGATTTACATAGGATTACAAATGTAAAAAATATAAAATAGAACAAAACTAATGATTGAAATATTTGCAATGGATTATTAGGCCCTTGGTGTCAGGGTTGGAAATTAACAGGCTGTAGACTAGTTTTTAAGATTTAAACTATAAAATACTTAAGTGGTCATAGAGAATGATAGACTAAAATATTAGAAAATGGTATAGTTATATATATATATATACAACTTATTTGTATTTTTGTAAAAAAACATTAAAAATATGTATAATTTGGTTTAGATTTTATAACTCGTGTATAAAGTTTTGCCATCATTTTTTTTATTTAACAATACATATAAGTTGAAATTCCATGTCTAAACAAATATATAGGTATACATAGGTATTTTTCTATCGTCATTATGACCTCTGCCATCTCAATGAGGGGGATATGACCTCTATCAAATCCAAATTTGTTGACGATTTAGCACTTTTATCTGGCTGTAAAATTGTAATAGCTCCTTGAAGTGTTGATCTCCCTCCTTAGGCATGGTCTTGGCTTGCATGAAAGGGAGGAGAGTCGTATTTGGTGGTGCCATTACCTAGGAAGTAGATTGGTTGATTAAAGGTTGGATTAAATAATTCAACCACCAGACCACCTTGGCAGTGACATAGCCTCCATGCGTGACATATACAAATCAAATTTTTTAGCCTGGCCTTTGGTATAAGTACCTACCTAATTCTTCATATGGTCCCCTAGCTGGAAAGAGGGTGGATTTGGTGGCCTCCTATAATTTATTAAATGATAGTAATGCAAAACACGCATTTGTTTGTGTTATGTTGACTATCTGCTAAAATGTTGGGCCGCATGGATAACATTAGCCTCAGACCCTGCCTTTTCCTTAATGTGCTCAGATATGTCTTCTTGGTCCTTACACCATGTTTGGCCACACGGATTACTTCGGTGGAGGATTGTATGTTGGTTTTTGTTGAAAATGCTGTGAAACTTTCATGAAAATGCACTCGTATGTGTAGAGGCTCCTGCCCTTGCCATAGTCTCACATCCTGTGTAAAACCAAAAAAATGAGATCGTTGGAGCAACATTTGATCTTTTAGCATAGTGTACAGGAAAGAGGAAGATTTTTTGACGTATTTTTAACTATATGGTAGTAATACACGCAAAATGGGGATGCATACGCAAGGAAAGTATTATGTTCTCCAAAATGCATAAAGAGATGTGGTCTAATGGAACACACCATGACCATGTAAGCTTCATGTTTTTTAATTCTTTCTGCCAGTATGGAGGTTTAATGGAAAAGGGTTATGATTAATTCAATGCCATAAGCGCTGGAACTGAGAATTTTTTTGTCTACTTGGTTGACGTTCTTTGTTGTGCTGGCTATCTGAGGAAACTCTAAACTTTACCGTCAGCACACCAATTAAACATGTGATGCTTGTGCGGATGTGTTTGGGCAGTACCCCTCCTGTAGAGCACATAAGAATACAAGGTTTCAATAAATTATAGCAACTCTTAGTCTCTGTTGGATCGTTAAAATGTTGCTTTGTGCTCATGTTATGTGAGGGTGAAATGCCAATTAGTGTGGTTGGATGCGTGGATTACTAGGGACCTGGCTTTGTGCAGGTTCGTGGGTGTTCAAGATTGAATCTTTCAAGAAATATTTTTTAACGAGTGTTAATCACCTTCCCAATACTCTTTCCACATACTCACAGTTATGTCAAAACATGCCTGGAGCTGAACTTTGACGCCCAACAAGAAAATTTGAGGAAGATTGTTAGATGTTGCCTTGTATTGTTGTTCGAGGGACTGGTAGGACGTGGTTTCAGGTTGGAAGTGTTTTATAGGAATGTTAAGCTCTACCCACTTTAACATTTTCTAGTATTATCAATCTCGTGAAACAAAATGGTCTATATTTTCTGAAGTGGTAATTTACTTAGGCCTTAATCCCCTCTTATCGATTTATTTTTGTTTAATATTTGTTTAAATGGGTTTCTGTAATATTGTCTGGTATCGAACTAGTTATGCAATGTAATTTTACTTGTTTGATCCTTTAAAATACTCAATCAAAGACTATGATGGAATCTGTATTTGGTGGCTTAGTGTTTTAACTAGTTGAGCTTCTGAAGTGATTTTATTTTGGGTAAATAAATATGTTTTTCTCTTCTACATTTTTTTTGTTGATCTGAAAGAGGAATTTTTCCATAGGGGTGTACTCTGAAACTTTTTCAATGGTTTGGGTAACCTCTGGATTTCTGATTAAAGAAATGGTATCGTTGTTGTTCTTATGACTTGTGTGCAAGCGACTTACTGCTTTCTGTCCAAAGGACAATTTTCCCATTACCCATTTTGGTCTATATGCCTTTAGGGCATTCCAATGACAGTTCAAACTGCCATAAAAATAACTTAAAATAATTTCATTTATTCTAGTATTCCCTCACCGAGGTTATCGAACATTTACTGGTTCAAAACTCGATCTGGGTTAGGAGAGACTATTGTTTTGTTTGGGCACTTAATCTCCATTTTGGGTTATGTCAACCAACGACGAAATAACGGTTGTTTCCTTGTTGTCGCCAAACCTTGAGTGGTGAGTTTGTCAAGGTCTGTTGGACCTCCATGTTCTCATTTCTTATGGACTACATAAGTGGTCCTATTAGTATTCAAAACCATCCTACATTTTTCAAAACAATATGAGTGGCTAAATATGGCAATTAGATTTGAGTTTAGATGAAATAACACGAGGCTATTTGTAGTACCCACTTCCCTTTCACACTTTTTTTATACTAATCATGATACTGATGATTATATTATGGACATGATTATAGAATTTATTATAGTATGATGTTGGATGTTAGATCATGGATTAATGTTGACTTGATTAAGTTATGATGCATGATGATTATTAGAGGCATTTTGGATATTGATACTGATATACTGTTTGACATGGTTATACTATGGATGTTGTTCAGACATGTGATATTTGGATATTGCAAGTAGACCTAGAAATGGAAATTATTTGATGATGATATAGTTGTTGAGTAAAATTTCAATTGATCTTGTTGGTTGCTTGGATGTTGTTGTGATCCATATATCTAGATGATTTTGTAATTTTAATTATATTGCTTTGGATGTTCTGATATGGCCACGAGATCGATGGAGGTATTTTTCTTTTAAAGGTTAAACTATCACAACAAACATCGGGGGATTTGGGACCAACCACATTGGAATTCTAGATGAATTCAACAAGGTCACCATGGCAACATGTATTTTTTGTGTGTGCTTGTATTTTTTCAAGGATTCCCATGGGGGGAATCACCTTTAAATGTGACCAAGGGGTTTTATGTGTTTCTTTTATCTGGTCCCTTTGTTAATCTTTGCATTTGTTTATTTTGTTGTGTTTTTACCCTTTCATTATTCATTAAATGGTGTGTAATATTGTGAGTAATCATGTTCTTAAGTTAATTAATTAAAATATGTCATAAGAAATTAATTAATATAGTTGTTGGCCTTGAATTAAAGTGTTGTAAGAGATGTGTATGTGATGTGTAAGTTAACTTTTGAGTCTGAAAAACTCCACCTTCTTAGAAATTCAAATTTTTCCTTGGAGGTTGTTTATGGAGGCATGTGGGATAAGTTAATCTTATACCATACCTCTTAAATTTATTTACCAACCATACCTATAGTTGGAGAGTTGAAATTAGACTTTTATAATGCATTTTGGGAAGACAAATTGTAGGTTTTAATTACACGTTTCTTACATGGTTTAATTTCAGTCATTTGAGGTGTGGGTTGGATTTGAGTGTGTAAGTAAACTATCCTATTATTCACCCACCTATTTATTGTGCCTTGGAGAATAAAGTTGACGTTTTGGATTGGGGTTGAGGATGTGTGATGTGGAATCCTACATGGATCCACCTTATTTTCCTCTCTTCCCTCTTCTATAAAATTTAATTTAATTTCCTTATTTTGGGTTGCTTCACTTTGGAGACTTCATTCTTAGGTGAATTCCTTGTTGTTTAGGGAGCTCTTGTTTTTGGAGAAGCCTGAAGATTTTTGTATGCTTGTTGGTTGGTGTATTTTTGGATTGATTGCTTGGAAACAACTATTGTTTAGAACTTGATAAACTCCATCATGGAGAGGTAATATCTTGGCTCTTGAAATGCTCCTCTTTTATGAATGTAAATGTTAATGTGTGAATGTTTTGGCATGTTTTTGGGTTGTTAGGTAGATGGCCTAGGAATGGTGTAGGATAAGACTATGGGGTTTATTTTGTGGGAGGAACAAGTGTGTTTTAGGGAGGTATAAAGGTGGAGGGAGTTGGAATTTGGGTTCCACCTTATAAAGAAATAGCTTACATTTCTTTACTCGTTATGGGGTGCGATAAGAGGTTGGGTAGGCTGTTGTAAATATCTCCCCACCAAGTAGATATAGAAAAGAAGAAGAATATGGAAATCAAGGAAACTCAGAACCTGATATTTCTTACGTCACCAATAGCCCAACGCGCACAACATAGGATATCAACACGAAAAAGGATGTGCCAAGGCACAGGTAAAAGGCGCAAAACACAGGATGTCGACACAAAAAAGGATGCACCAAGGCGCAGGTAAAAGGCGCACAACACAAGATGTCGATATGAAAAGGGATGCGCCAAGGTGTAGGTAAAAGGTGCACAACACAGGATTTCAACACGAAAAAGGATGCGCCAAGGCGCAGGTAAAAGGCGCACAACACAGGATGTCGACACGAAAAAGGATGCACCAAGGCACAGGTAAGAGGATGTCGACACAAATATGGATGCGCCTTGGCACAGGTAAGAGTATATCTACATAAGGATGGATGCGTCGAGGTGCACCTTCAGGAGACACAACATTCTGAGCGCTGACAGGAAACAGACCCTGACCCAGATATTCAGATGGCCATAACTTTTCACAGGGAGCTCGGATTAACGCAAGGTTGGAATTTTCGGAAAGCTAACGAGGTCCTTTATCCAACTATGACTGGATATCTTTACTTCGGTGAGAAAAATTTCTTAAAAATTCAAAATACAATTCCCCACTTTTTTGGGTTTGCTAAGGTCCTCACCTACCACCATAACGAGATGAATTAAATGCAACTTGGAGGTGGTTGGGGTAGATTTGGATTTCCTCTCTCTTCCCTCTCTCATTCTTCCTATAAATTGTAAGGAGGGGCTTCTTTCTAAATGTTGGAAATTCTTGTTTTGCCCCTCCCTTCTTCTCTTTGGCAGGTGAATTTGTGGAGTTCAAACCTCCCATCTAAAACTGTAATGCAACTTTGCCTCTTGGCATTTTGTAGTGTATTGTATGAATCTTTGGAGAAAATAATACATGTCTGTGGATGATTCTCAACCCTCTCTATGTTCATTTGCATCCTCTTGATCTTTCACTGCAAAGCTGGTTATCTGTGCATGATCTTGCATTACATTTTAATGGTTTGTGTTTATTGGGAAGACACATTTTCTTCATTCCTCGGTGCATCACCTTTGTAGTTTAGTTTTTTTTTTATGCATCTTCTTACCTTGTCCCCTTGGCAAGTTAGATTAGGTTTTTTGAGTAAATCCTCTGTATTTTTACTTGTGCATCTGAACAGAGGAATAGGAACTGGCCTTCATCCGGAGAGCTTTTCTGATTTCACAAGGTCCCACACTTGGGAAAATCTCCATGTTATGTAATCGCACCGAGAGTCTCAACCCATCGAGTTCCAGAAATTCAGGGGTGTCGTGATTTGCCATCAATAGTTTTGGCACACCCGGTGGTACCAAGAGGTCATTCCACAAGATTTGAAGGAATTTTCGAGAAATTTGGACTAAAAAATTACAGGTTTTATAATTTCAGATTTTTCACCTTCCAGGCTAAACTTTGAAATCAATTTTCAAAGACTTAACTTGCTCAAAACAAGTCAAAGTTTCACCAGTTGATAGATCGAGGGGTAATCTTCAAAAGGGTATTCTTATATTTTTGAGATTTTTACTTTCAAAATTTCATGGTTTTTAGTATTTCAGATTTTCCCAGGTATTGAGCATGTCCCAAGTTCTAACACGGTGTATTTCAAGGTTTGTAAGTTACCTTGCATGACCTAAGTTTTACCTGTACCTTTTGGGGATTAGTAACTACACAACAATACCCGATAACCGAATTGAAGAACTGTATCTTTCGGGTCCTTCAAAGTTTTAAATTATTTTTTAATATTGTCAGGTTAGGTGTGTAACTTGGCAGAATCTAGCCAAATTGGAGGCTCACTTTCTAACACATCTGGTGACTTTGAAGGAATAGAATTCAGTGGTATAGCAGCACAGGTTGCCCAGGTACATGAGAAGAATTCAAACTAGGTTTGATACTCGAGAAGAGGGGCTATTTGTTCACTTGTAGCTATCACCAGGCAGAGGAAGGAGAGGAAGAAGACCAAAAAGGTCACCATCTCCACCTAACAAGACTTTGTCTACACCTCCACCTAGCAGACCTTTTGTCGCATCAACCAGAGTTCTTAGGCCAATCATAATGGCACATCTACCACAAAATCCCTTTATCAATTTCACTAGTAGTAGCCCACTTGCCCTCAATGCACAGAATCTAGTTCCAATTGTAACATTGAAGAACATTCCATTTTTCACTGGAGAAAATCATACCGCTCCTGGTGATCATGTCAAAGACATTGCTAACATTTTTGTAATCCACAAGATAAATGAAATGCATGTCACTGTCAAATTGATGGCATCTTCGTTCAAAGGGAAGGATTTGCAATGGTTTAGGAGCCTTGGAGCTGGTTCTATCCAAAATTGGAATTAGTTATGCATAGTTCTCCATGAGTATTTTGGAGAAAAGGGAGACAATTTGTCTCTACTAGAACAATTGATGACTATCAAGAGAGCTCCCCACGAGCAGCTGACTGACTTCAACTTCAGATTTCAAAGGTCTTGGGATAGGATTCCAGTGGCCGTTAGGCCAACAGCTGAAGGTTCTTTTCTATATTATCTTAAAGCTTTGAATTCTGATATTTCTATGTTAATTCAATCTATGGGAGGCATGACCTTACCTGCTGCTTATAGCATTTCCATTAGGGCTGAAAACTGTCTTATTCAAGCTGGTAAGCTAGCTCCTAGGCCTCCCATGCCCTTGTATCCAAACTTAGAAAATATATTCACTAGTCAGGCACCCACTTTGGCTCCTATTCCCACTCCTAGAAATCAAAGTTCAAATGAAACTTCTACTTTATCCTCTAGTGCTTCAAATGAACTCCAAGAGGTTATGAAACAGTTGCAGAACCTTGGAAATGAGCTGGTGACTATCAAAAGACAACAAGCTCAAAGTGCTAGACCATATCAGCCTCAAGCGTAGTACTAGGCTAGGCCACCATACCAGCCAAATAGGCCACCCAATCCAACTGCAAATCAAAGCCAAGTAAGGCCTCCCGCCAATAGACCATTTCAGCCCTATAACCCCAATGTTGCATTTGCTTCTAAAGCATTAGTGCCAGTGCAAAACAACATAGCTCAAGAGTATGATTGGTGTTTCTCATGCAATGAACCTCACAACCAATCTATGTGCTTCAATGGTGCTTTGAACCAATCCTTGATGGTGACAACTACTGGCGTTGAGGGTGAAGTGAGTCAAGAAGCAAATCAGCAACAAGGGAAATCTCAACAAAACACAGCTTCAAATGATACTGCACTTGCAAATTGGCAAGCTGAGGATTTTTGTGGCACGAATCAAACAATTTCTCATAGTGTAGCAGCTAACACAAGATCAAAGAAGAGGAATATTGGTGAAGGGTAGTCATCAACTCCAAGTGATCTACAACCTTCCATCACTCCACGAGGTGTTGGTAAGCAAAATACAGTTCCAAACACACAAGAACAGCCCAAACCACCTTCTAAACCAACTCAAATGCTAGTTGTTGCTACCCATACACAAGAAAGGAATGTACAGCCTAAAGGACAGCAAAGAGATCTTTCATCCCCATTTAGCGTCATTGATCAAATGAAGAAAACAAATGTGAATATATCAATGTGGGAATCTTTATCATCCCAGGCCAAAGAGATCTTCTACAAGCTACCATGAAGAATTGGTCAACTTCAAACCAGCATGTCCATATACAAGAGAAGGTACTCACAAATGCTGCTTAGCCTGAAGGGAATCATGGAGGACAACAAGGTAAATTTTTGAAACCCCCTCCATTTTAAGTTTCATTAATCATTGGCAATAAACTAGTACACAATTGCATGATTGATTCTGGGGCAAGTAGTTCTGTCATGTCCAAAAAAATAGCTGATCAGCTGGGTCTCCAATATGAAGTCATATCAAAGGGGGTAGTGTAATTGGATGGGACTGCAATAGCGATGGTGGGATTGATTAAAGGTTTGAATCTTACCTTGCATACATGCCCCAATGTTACCATTTTGCAAGATGTGTTAGTGATAGATTTTCCACCACTCTTTGCCCTATGCTTATTAAGGGATTTCACAGCCAAAATTGGAGGCTACTTATCTGTTGATTGGTCACACATGTTGTTTAGAACAAAATATGGTACTAAGGTCACAAACAGATCTGAACCAATTGCAAACTTTCATATTGAGCCTCATACTCCAAGCCAAATCAATGCCAACTATTCAGCATTTGATCAAGAAGATTATCCAAGCACAGATGAAGCTGACACCAAAGTTGGAAGTAATCCAGATTTGACTCTTGATGAATTGGAAAGCAAGGTACATGATTTTGATCCCTACCAAGAAGTAGAAGAATCTGAGCTAGGAGTCTATTGCATACATGAAGGAAACCAGCCTATTCCTAGCATCACCAAACCAGACCATAAGGATGACAATGAGGTATGGCAGTTATTTTTCGATGGATCAAGGAGTAGGCAGGGTGCAGGAGGAGGAGTTATGCTTATTTCACCTCAAGGCATCAAATATTATTCAGCTTTCCGGTTCTAGTTTTCCTGTTCAAACACATAGCTAAATATGAGGCCTTGATTCATGGACTTCATTGGGCCAGGAAAAAGGGCATAAAGAACTTGCAGGTGTTTGGGGATAGTGAGCTAATCGTCAACCAAGTTAGGGGACAACATGCTACAAAGAATGACCTACTGAAGAACTACAAGAAAAGGGTATGGGACCTCGTTGAGGATTTCGAATCTTGCAATATTGTGTCCATACCTAGCAAGAAAAATGAAGCTGCGGATAGGCTTGCAGCAATTGGAGCAATGTTTGATGTGGTTAACAACATCAGAATGGAAAAAACACAACCATGTATCCATGTGATTGTGAGACCAGTAGTTCCAGATAATAACGCAAGCTGGCTGGTGTTTGAGAATGATCAACTGATCGTCAATTTCTTACAAGAAGAGGCTGAATTCTTAGCTAGGAATCAAGACAGATTAGAGAAGTAGTATGGGGATCAAGTAGTGCATCTGCGGAAAAACAAGCTTCCCAATTGTTTAGTAACATTGGATTCTATCTTCAACCCTAATGACAAGTTCCATAAGGAAAAGGCTAAGATACAGGTCAAGAGAGAAGATTCAGAGCTAATTTTAGTTGGGGAAGGCAAAACACTTCAAATTGGCAAAGTGGCCACTGAGCAAGAGAAATCATATTTCATATAACTTTGCCAAGAATTTCCAAATGTCTTTGCTTGGAGCTATGAATACTTGAGAGGTTTCAATCCGAAGTTGGCACAACATACCATAGAATTGGATCCAGATGGTAAGCCCATTAGGCAAAAGCAGAGACCAGTCAACCCTCACATTCAGCCTCTAATGAAGAAAGAGTTAAACAAGCTAATAGAGGCAAGCATTATATTTCCGATCAAGCACTCAAGCTGGGTTGCAAACTTGGTTCCAGTCAGGAAGAAGAGCGGAGAAATCAGGTTGTGTGTAGACTTCCGAGACCTCAACAAGGCATCTCTTAAAGA
The DNA here is from genome assembly GCA_019776745.2 of Taxus chinensis. Taxonomy (NCBI): domain Eukaryota; kingdom Viridiplantae; phylum Streptophyta; class Pinopsida; order Cupressales; family Taxaceae; genus Taxus; species Taxus chinensis. The sequence continues at coordinate 496,100 of JAHRHJ020000133.1, forward strand.
CCATTACCCACTTCCTTCAATGGAACAAATATTGCAAGTGGTATCCGGTTCGAAGATATTCTCTCTCCTCGATTGCTACTCAGGGTATAATCAGATAATGGTGAAATAAGATGACCAGTTTAAGATGGCTTTCACCACCAAATGGGGCACCTATGCCTACAAGAAGATGCCATTTGGGCTATCAAATGCTGGAGCTACTTTCCAAAGGGAAATGGATATGGCATTCCAGGGGTTGATCAATAAAATATTTCTGATATATCTTGATGACATCATGGTATTCTCCAAAAATGCAGCAGATCACCTTTTTCATTTGAGGCAGGTATTTCTGAGGTGTAGAAAATCTGGGGTATCATTGAATCCCAAAAAATGCATATTCTTGGCTCATGAAGGAAAACTTCTAGGCCATATTGTTTCAAAGGAGGGGTTGACGATTGACCCAGAAAGAGTTGAAGCAATTCGAGCATTGCCATTACCAAGTCACAAGAAGGCTCTTCAAAGCTTCTTAGGAAGGATCAATTTTGTCTGCAGATTTATTCCAAAATTTTCCGCTCTTGTGAAGCCAATAACGCTGATGTTGAAGAAGAGCATGGTATTTAAGTGGATAGCTGAAGGCAAGGCAAGTTTTGAGGAAAAAAAAATAGGCTATATCTCAAGCTCTGACTCTCGTTAATCCAAACTTCTCCAAGGACTTCATGCTATATGCCTTCAGTGGTGGAGACACATTTTTTGCAATCCTAGTACAACACAAAACGAAGAGGGAATAGAACAACCAATTGCTTTCTTTCAGTCAAGGTCGGGAGGAATACGAAACTAGGTACTCTTTCATTGAAAAGCATGTCCTTACAGTGATCAAGACTTTAAAGAAATTCAAGCACCTAGTCTCAAACAACAAGATCCAATTGTTGGTCTCTCATGTGGGAGTCAAGGAATTCCTTCTAAACAAGGATCTAAATGAGAAACGTGCAGGATGGATAACCCGTGTCATGGAATATGACATCGAGATTAAGGTCACTAAGCTGGTCCGTGGAAAGGGATTATGTGAACAATTAGCTTTGAGTCAGCAAGTTGAAGCAGGTGATGAAAAAGAGACTGTCTTGGTACTACATGATGGTCAAGAATAGGAAAATGATGACGTGACTGCTCCTTTTTGGACTCAGAATATGATACACTTCCTACAGACAAGCCTATGCCCTCTAGAAATAAGCAAAGTAAAGAGGAGATACTTCAGATTACAAGCAATTCCATATGTGCTTGTTAATGGTGTTTTGTTTAAAAAGGACATCAATGGATTTCTATTGAGGTGCATTGGGACAGGTCAAATTGAGAGGGTGCTACGAGATTTCCACGATGGAGATTTTGGAGGACATTTCGCCCCACGAGTAACAACTCTCAAGATAATGAAGGCAAGATATTATTGGCCGATGGTGTTCAGTGACTGTTATATATGGATAAGAAAGTGCAAGAAATGTGCACTCTTCACAGGAAAAGAAAGACTAGTAGCACTTTCATTACACCCAATTTTGGTTGACCAACCATTTATGCAATGGGGATTGGACTTCATCGAGGTCATCAACCCAAACTCAAGCCAAGGCCATAAGTGGATTCTCATGGAAATAGACTATTTCACCAAGTGGACCGAAGCAGTAGCGCTCAAAGAGGCAAATGAGTCTAACTTACTAGACTTTTATGAAGGAATAGTGACCAGGTTCAGTGTGCCAGCCGCTATCATATCAGACAATGCATTGGCATTCATAGGTTACAAGATTATAGAATGGGCTGTCAAGAATGGAATCTATTTGAGCACCTCTTCAAATTATTACCCATAGGGTAATGGACAGGCAGAGTCCAAGAACAAGAATTTACTAAGAATCATCAGAAGGAATCTAGATGAAAACCAAACAACATGGCATACCAAGCTAAAATCAGCATTATGGGTTGACAGGATAACACCAAAGAGATCTACAGGTAATTCTCCCTACAAGTTGGTCAATGGGAAAGAGGCAGTATTGCCTATATCATTAGAATTGCCAGCATTGGAGCTCATGAAGCAGTTGGAGTTGTCTGAGTTCGAACCAATGGAGGCCAAGTATGCAGAGTTGATGGAATTGGAAGAAATAAGAGAACATGTAATTCTGATGATGAAAAGGATCAGGCCTTAGTAAAAAGATGGGTTTGATAAGAAGGCAAGAGCAAGGACCTTTCAGGAAGGGGACCTAGTTGTGAAATGGGATGTAGATCGGACAAAACAAGGAAAGCATTCCAAGTTTTACGCCATTTGGAGTGGCCCCTACATGGTCACGGGATGTAAAAATAGTAATGCCTTCCAATTGTCTACACTAGATGGAGAAGAACTCCCGATTCCGGTTAATGGAATCTACCTTAAACATTGCTACTAAAAGGAAAATGTTTACCCTTGTAAATATTAGCCTAGATTTCAAATTCCTCTAAGTGCGTATGCACATTGTCTTGTTGTAGTTAGGTTTCAATTTCCCTAAGTGCTCTGGAATAGGTTTTTTTTTTGCTCTCAGGTTGAATTTCTACATTTCAGAGTGCTGTCAGAAAAGAAGTTGCAGTATCAGGCTCAGGATTAGATATCAAGATGGTTTCAAGTTATTTCTTATGACTCCATGCCCAATGGATTGCTAAAAGGACACTAATCTTCTACCTTGCAGGAAGGTGATCCCGTTGAGTCACCAAATTGTTGTAAATATCTCCCCCCAAGGTAGATATAGACAAGAAAAAGAATATGGAAATCAAAGAAACTCAGAACCTGATTTGTATTGCTTCACCAATAGCCCAAGGCACACAACACAAGATGTCGACACGAAAAAGGATGCGCCAAGGCGCAGGTAAAAGGCACACAACACATGATGTTGACACGAAAAAGGATGCGCCAAGGAACAGGTAAAAGGTGCACAACACAGGATGTCAACATGAAAAAGGATGCGCCAAGGCGTAGGTAAAAGCTGCACAACATAGGATGTCGACACGAAAAAGGATGTGCCAAGGCGCAGGTAAAAAGGTGCACAACACAGGATGTCGACACGAAAAAGGATGCTCCAAGGTAAAGGTAAGAGGATTTCGACACGAATATGGATGTGCCTTGGCATAGGTAAGAGTATGTTGACATAAGGATGGACGCACCGAGGTGCACCTTCAGGAGATGCAACATTCTGAGCGCTGACAGGAAGCAGACCCTGACCCAGATATTCAGATGGCCATAACTTTTCACAGGGAGCTCAGATTAATGCAAGGTTGGACTTTTCAGAAAGCTTACAAGGTCCTCTATCCAAATTCGACTAGATATCTTTAATTGGGTGATAAAAATTCTTAAAAATGCAAAATACAATTCCCCACTTTTTTCGGTTTGCTAAGGTCCTCACCTACCGCCATAATGAGATGAATTAAATGCAACTTGGAGGTGGTTGGGGTAGATTTGGATTTCCTCTCTCTTCCCTCTTTCATTCTTCCTATAAATTGTAAGTAGGGGCTTCTTTCTAAAGGTTGGACATTCTTGTTTTTCCCCTCCCTTCTTCTCTTTGGCAGGTGAATTTGTGGAGTTCAAACCTCCCATCTAAAACTGTAATGCAACTTTGCCTCTTGGAATTTTGTAGTGTATTGTATCAATATTTGGAAAAAATAATGCATGTCTGTGGATGATTATCAACCCTCTCTGTGTTTATTTGCATCCTCCTGATCTTTCACTGCAAATCTGGTTATCTGTGCATGATCTTACATTACATTTTAATTGTTTGTGTTTATTGGCAAGTCAGATTTTCTTTATTCCTCGGTGCATCACCTTTGTAGTTTAGGTTTTATTTTATGCATCTTCTTACCCTGTCTCCTTGGAAAGTTAGCTTAGGTTTTTTGAGTAAATCCTTTGCATTTTTACGTGTGCATCTGAATAGAGGAAGAGGAACCGGCCTTCATCCGGAGAGATTTTCTGATTTCAGAAGGTCCCACACTTGGGAAAATCTCCATGTTATGTAATCGCACTGAGAGTCTCAACCCATCAAGTTCCAGAAATTCAGGGGTACTGTGATTTGCCATCAACATAGGTATAAGGAAATGTGAGGAATAAGGGGTACTTTGGGGAGGCATAAGGAATGTCAGGGTTTTGATAAAATATATTTTGGTGGTTTGTAATTCAGGTGGTGATACCCATTTCCCCTTTTGGGAGGAATAAGAAGCATCCCTCATAGTTATTTCTCCTTTGGCTTACTTGATGAAGCCTCAGTAATGTTTGTCATGCGTTAATTTAGTTGTAAACTACATTATGTTTTATAGTGTGTTTTTAATCTGAAAATGTTGCTTGTGTGTTTTGTCGAAGCCTATTATTACCATGAGTTGGATCACATATTTTATTGCATTATGGTTGGGGCTCAAGGGCCAATGAAGAAGGATGGCTTCTCCTCTTCATTAGATGTCTTGGTTAGGTGGAGAGCATTTCCTTTCTCCTACTCTTGTTGTGATCACAATTTGGAAGACTGAGAAATATGCATGTTGTTGTTCTGGAGCTGAGATAAAGACTGTTGGATAGTCACTAGTTGAGATAAATTTGTTGTAACCTCTCCCACCTGAAGTGGATGAACTTGTAAATGTTTAGTAATGGAAATATGTTGTGTTGATCATTAAAGCTGTAAAGTGAAATGTAAAAGAGATAAACTTTTTTTTATTTTGAAGGAATGTGAAAGAAATTAAATTCGAAGAGTAAAATAAGGATGTTACAAAGTTGTCTTTTGGAATCAATAAATGATGTATTTCCTTTCTCAAATTACATTGTGGTATTGAATCTGATCTTTAAATGTAATTGAAATCTCTATTTGAAAGAAAGAAATGCATATGAAGGAAATGAAGTACTCTATTTTATGAAGTGCATGCTTTGAAAAGAATAAAGGTTACATTATTTTCTTTATCATTTGATTAAAGGAATGAAACCATTCTGAAACTAGGATGAAATGAATTGATTTACTAGGCAAGTAAAATTAGAACCATTGAGCTAATTTTGTTGTTTCCACTTTTGCTTCACGTTAAACTCTATAAATTTTATCATAAATGAATAGATCGAACCTGGATTCAAGAAATAATAATGAAATATTAAAATTTAACATGCCAGGATATAAATGAGTTCAATTAGACCAAAAAAAACTTAAAAGAAATCTTTCAAACCCTGGCAAAGCTAAGTTCAAAGCTTTCACTGTCGTTTTTTTGTCAAAGTCGTAAAATTTAAAATTGGGACTCAATCAAATAGATATACCTTAAAAACTTTTCCTAAATCCACCTAATAACAATTCTCCATGCCTATTTGACATGTTGAGAGAGGAATAAGATCAAATTGAACAAATTTTATAAGTTAAAAATGTACCAATTTGGATTGCAAAATCCTGCAGATCATTTTCTTTAAATTGCCTACATAAACCTTATCAAAATAAAAATTTAATGATTCCGTAGTATATAGGACATTGAGATATTTACAGAAAGTCCTTGTTAGCCCAAAACGAAGCTCTCTATCAAATTTTATGGCCTTCTAGAGTTTTTCCTTCACTTGGCATAAAAAAAAATTCGGAGAAATTTCCTTAGCAGGCCCGTGGGCCAGAATTGTTCCCTTATCACTTTGGAAAATTTTTGGGAAAATTTTCCTAATTTTCGCCACCACTCCACAACCAATCAAGGGCTGCCACGTGGCACCACAAGGCATTGGCAGAGGGGTGGATCTCTTTTTTTACTTAGTGCTTCAAAATAAATTTGGGAAAAAATTTCTAAAGTTTCTCCGCCAGCCCGAAGCCAATCAGGAGCTGCCATGTGGCATTACGAGGCATCAGCAGAGGAGATGGTTTCTTTTACTCTTTCTGTTTTTAGAAATTTTTTGGAAAATTTCATAAATTTTCCCCACCACCCAGCAGCCAATCTAAAGCTGCCACATGGCCTGGTGAGGCATCGGCAGAGGCGCGGGTGAATTTTACCCCCCCCCCCCTTTTTTCCTTCAAGGCGTTAAAACCTTTTCATCCCTGCCACATCATTTTCCCCGTGTTGGTTGAAGAGGCACAATGTGTCCCTTGTGGACTCGCAGAAACATGAGCGTAAAGTTGGATTTTCACTCCACGTGGGAAATTTTCCCAAATGTCTCCCGCCACCTGGCTTTCCCTATATTGGCTGAGCAGGTGCCACATGTCCCTTACAAACTTGTGAGAGCATGGACACAAATTTGACTTTTCACCCCACGTGAGAATTTTTGTAAATGTCTCCCATGGCCCTGCCGACCCAACTTCTCCTCTGGGAAAAATTCCTCCCCCACGGCCCATAGTCCCGCCTCTGGGGCAAAGTTTCTCCCCTAAGCCTGCAGTCCCACCCTTGGGGCAAATTTTATCCCCTGGGCCTGCAGGCTGGCTTTTGGGAAAAAATTTCACCCCAAGGGAAAGGTGAGGAAATTTCCTATCCAATGGGAATGATTTAGGGAAAATTTGAATGTTTTAAGTTTGAGAAAAATGAAGTGTAATCTTTAAGCCTGTTAGATAGTGGGTATGGTGAGGAATTACCCTTTGAACCTAATTGAACTTTCTAACCTTAAATTTTGGACCTTGTGACCTCTAATAATTGCTAATAAAAGAAAAGTATATTCTAGTGGATTAGAATTGTTTTGGAACCTGTTAGTGACAAATGTTGTCTTGTAACCCAGTTGTAGACTCTTTTAAACAAAAAAAAATTATCCCATAATTTTCCTAACTAATCATAGGTTGTTCTTGGGTCTCAAGTGGGTTTTTTTTAGCGGGTGTTACACTTGGTATCAGAGAAGTGGTTCAAAATCTTGGGAATTTGGGCACACTAGAAAACTTGAGACATGAATCTTAAACCTAGCACACTTTTAAATCTAGAAAACAACTTAGTTTAGAAATTACATATGTTAGTAAACATGGAAATTTAATAAAAGTTAGAAAGATGAACTAACTCTCGCCTTGGTCTATGCTAGAGGTGCAGACGAGACGAGGGGTCTTTTCATATAGACCTAGAACTACCACCACCAGATCATGTTGTAGAAGCCATCCTACCTCATATTTTGTAGACTCTTCAGGATGTTAATGCCACTCTACACAGAGGATCAGTAGGAGGACATGCAACAAGAAATGATAGAGTCACTTCCATTAAGGGTCATGTATCTCCTCAACCCAACGAGGAGCATAGAGGACAGAACTTCCATGCAGATTTAGCAAGAGTTGAGTCGCCATAGAGGGGACACGGTGACTTAATTTTAGGACATAAAGAGAGGTCTCAGAGCTGTAGGCTTAGGGATGAGCATACAAAGAGGCCTAGAGACCATCAAACCACAACTGCAGATCACATCAGGGAGATCCCGAAGCTTCAGCCATCACATTATTCTGGTGACATAGGTGGATTTCAGATAGAGGCCTAGTTAGTGAGCTTGAGAAGATGCTTCAAGCTCTTTCCTTGTTCTAGCAACACGAAAGCTCGTGTTGCAATCCATCTACTAAGGGATGGAGCTAGTGTCTAGTGGCAGGAAGAGGAGCATAAGCTCCATGGTGATTCTGAGATAGTTACCTAGGAGCTCTTTAAGAAGTGTTTTTGGAGTAGATATTTGTCACGAAGGTTCATACAGTAGCAAATAGATGAGTTTCATTACCTTTGACAGGCATCTCTTACAGTGGCTGAGTATGAGAGTAGATTTCTTTTTCTACTCCAATATGTTGATTACATGTAGGATGAGTAAGTGCCGATCCACAGGTACATCTAGGGCTTGAATCTAGACATTATAGGTGGAGTGTGGATCTATTGTCCACAGATAATAGATGAGGCCATCGAGAAGTCCGATATGGTAGAGGAGACTTGGGGAAAGACCCAACAAGATAGAGATCAAGTCCGGAGCCACATATATTAGATGCAGGACAATAGATGGAGGGGGTCACTACCCCTTCCTCATTGTGGACTAGACTCAACACATTCATCTTTTAGACCTTAGCAGTAGCAGCAGCAGTCGTAGTCCCGCACACCTTATAGACCTCCACATAGGTTTGATGTACAGAGATTTCGGAGTATGGGGTCTCCTCCTAGGGGTCCCATCAGGACACAGGGTGCCCAGAGAGCTCACTTAGTAGAAGCTCACTAGTAGAGACCTTAGTGGACCACAACCAGATCATCAAAATTGATGCCACAGACCTCCAGAGTACCGATTAGACCTGTTACACAAGGGAGAGGATCAGGCAGTTGTTTTGGTTGTGGTGTTACTAGATATTTTTGGACAGAATTCCCACATAACCCTAATAACAAGGGTAAGACATAGATCTTAGAGCCTATTTTTGGTGACATGGGGCATAGTCATAAGATGTACGTGGCGGTTGAGAACCGCTAGGCAGAGCATCAGAGTACAGTTAGTAAGACTACAGGTAGCATTGGTGGTATTCCTACCTCCATTTTTTTATTATAGTTATTCTAATTCTTTCATTGCACCATCTTTAGTTGCATGATGCAGGATGGTGGTAGTTAGGCAAGGTCATGTTCGGATGTTGAGATGGCTTCTGGAGCCAAGATCTTTGTAGAATCCCTAATCAAGGAGTGTGTAGTGTATTTGGGACCTTTCACCACTACCTCGGATCACTGTATCTTTCCTTTGGGATCATATGGAGTCATCTTAGGTATGGATTAGTTGTCTAGACACAAGCCAAAGTGGATTATTACCACAAGATTATATCTTGTGCAGATGATTTTGGAGTTGAGTGAGTTATTTCAAGGGTTAGGAGACCCGTTTCTATTCACACCATCTCTGCTATGAAGCTTAAGCAGTTTGTGTGATGGGGTTGTCAGATGTATGCTATTACAGTCAGTGACAGATCAGAGGATGGGTCTAGTGGACCATCGTTAGATGATCATCCCATTTTGAGAGAGTTTGCAGATGTCTTTCCAGGGGAGCTACCTGGGTTGCCACTCCCACGTGAGATTGAATTTCATATAGATCTAGTTCCAGAAGTAGAGCCTATCTCATGATCACCTTATCAGATGACCACACCAGAGCTCTGTGAGCTCAAGTTGTAGCTTGAGGGAATTTTGGATAAATTCCTTATCCATCCTAGTGTATCCCCTTGAGGTGCACCGGTGATTTTTGTGAATAAGAAGGATGGATCCTTGCAGTTGTGTATTGATTACCTCTAGCTAAACAAAGTAACGATCAAGAATTGTTATCCCCTTCCACGCTTTGATGATTTTTTTGATTAGATGAAGGGAGCCAAAAATTTCTCTAAGATAGACCTTAAGTTAGGTTACCATCATCTGAGGATTTCCAAGGTAGACATTCATAAGACTGCCTTTTGTATGAGATATGGCCACTATGAGTTCACAGTGGTACCTTTTGGTTTGAAAATGGCCCCTACAGTATTTATGAGTTTGATGAATGGGGTATTTAGGACCTTATTAGATCATTTTTTGCTCATCTTCCTTTATGACATTTTGATTTAATCATGTACGCGTGAGGAGAATGAGGGGCACCTTCACCAGGTTCTTCAATGTCTTCGGGAGTATCAACTTTATGGCAACTTGGAGAAGTGTGTATTATTTCAAATGGAGGTGTAATATTTAGGTCATATCATTTCTAGGGAAGGTATCAACCTCAATCCTTCCAAGATTAGAGATATTATGGATTGGCTAGCACCCTTAATTGTGACTGAGGTGCGCAACTTCATGGGATTAGCAAGTTACTACAGGAGATTTTTTTAGGACTTCTCTTGGATTGTGTAGCCCGTCACTTCCCTTCAGAGGAAAGGGAATAAGTTTGTTTGGTCAGACAGGTGCAAGCAGTCCTTCAGTACACTGAATGGATGTCTCACTATAACACCTATTCTTGTAGTTCCGGATCCACAGGGTGATTTTTTCATTTGCACAGATGCTTCTTTAGTAGGGCTTGAAGGTGTGTTGATGCAGGAGGGCAGAGTAGTCAATTTTGAGTCTCGCAAACTCAAATATTACAAGATTAATTATCTGACTCATGATATTGATCTTGTGGATGTTGTGCATGCTTTGGTTTTATGGAGGCACTTTATCTTTGGTCGGAGAATCACACTCAGGACAGATCACCTGAGTCTTCGCCACCTCTTCACACAACCCAATCTCAATGCTCATCAATGGCATTGGATGGAGTTGCTTTGTGAGTATGATATGGAGATAGATCATGTAAAGGGGAAGGAGAATGTTGTGGCAGACACTCTCAGCAAATGGAAACATGTGGGTATGTCCACCTCAGTGAGCACAAATTTGTGGAGAAGGATTCTTTAATAGCTTCCTCTTGGAATCTTCTACATTGCAATTCGAGTAAAGATCGAGTCTTAGAGACCCCTCGAAGGGAATTTTGATGGTTTTTCCTTAGAGGCATATGGTCTTTTCAGGCACAAAGGCTAGATTTATGTTCCAAGAGATGGAGGCTTGAGGTAGGTTATCTTTGCAGAGGCACATCATGCACCCTATTTAGCCCATCCTAGGGTGAATAAGATGCACGCCACCTTGAGACAATTGTATCATTGGAGAGGAATTCATAGAGACATGGCCCTATTTATCTCACGATGTTTAGAGTGCTAGAAAGTAAAGGCCGAGCATCAGCATGTAGTCAGCCTTCTCTTTCCTCATGCTATACCGGAGTGGAAATTGGACACCATTTCCATGAACTTCGTTATTGGGCTACGAACATCAAGATATCACCACAATGCCATCATGGTCACGGTTGATAAATTGACAAAAGTGGCTCACTTTTCTCTGGTGAAGACCACTTATAAAGCTAGTGTAGTGGCATGGGTATATTTGGATGAGATTGTCAGGTTACACGGGATTTGATGCAAGATTATTTATGACCGTGATCCTTTGTATACTTCTCATTTCTGGACTACCGTAACACGCCCTTGGGATGAAGATCAATTTCAGCACAGCATATCATCTTGAAGCAAATGGGTAAACTCAGTGGGTGAATCAGATTTTAGAGGACATGCTCAAGATGTATGTGATGGATCAATAGTTTAGATGGGAGGAGTACATGTACTTGGTGGAGGTTGGCTACAATAATAGTTTTCAAAGTTCTATAGGCATGGATCCTTTTCAGGATTTGTATGGTAAAGAGTGCAGGACACCTCTTAACTGGGATAGGCTAGAGGATAGGGTTTCTTTTGGACCAACTTTGTTGCAGGACATGGAGTAGTAGGTGGTTTTGATCAGATAGAGATTGCAGGAGGCACATGAAAGGCAGAAGAAATACGTAGATCATCTTAGGACCGAATAAAGTTCTGATGTGGGAATGAAGGTTTTTCTTCATGTTAGGCCACATAAGAGCCCTATTCATTCTAGAAAAGGTTCTAAGTTAGCTCCTAGATTCATGGGTCCTTTTGAGATCTTGGAGAGTATCAGCCCTTTGGCCTACTATCTCTAGCATTTCCACCTAGCTTGTCTCACATACATGACGTGTTTCATGTTTCAGTTCTCAAGAGATATGTTGCAGATCCTTCTCATGTGTTATATTGGGCATCATTGCAGGTGCAGGATCAGGGGCAACTGATGGTGGTGCCCGTTTCCATCCTAGATCACAAGAACCTAGTTCTTCGAGGTAGAGAGGTTGATAAGGTCCATGTGTAGTCGGAGAGATATGATGAGACTGCAGCTACATGGGAGGATGCTACTTTATTACGAGTTCATTTTCCACATTTGTTTTAGTGAATTCCATGAAGAAGTCGAGTCTAAGGGAAGGGGGATGTAGAGTCTACTTCTCTTTGACACTTTTTTTTAATACTAATCATGATACTCCTGATTATATTATGGACTTTCTTAAAGTATGATGTTAGATGTTACATCATGGATTATTATTGTCTTGATTCAGTTATGATGCATGATGATTCTTAGAGGCATTTTTGATATTGATACTAATATATTTTTTGACATGGTTATAGTATGGATGTTGTTTGGACATGCGATATTTGGATATTGTGAGTAGACCTAGAAATGGAAATTATTTGATGATGATATAGTTGTTGAGTAAAATTGCAAATGATATTGTTGGTTGCTTGGATGTTGTGATCCATATATCTAGATGATTTTGGAATTTTAATTATATTGCTTTGGATGTTCTAATATGGCCACGAGGCCGAAGGAGGTATTTTTGGTTTACATTTCAAACTACCACAACAAACATCATGGGATTCGAGACCAACCACATTAGAATTCTAGATGAAGTCAACTGTAATGACCCAAAAACACACACATGGACAACACAGTAAAAGACAAGGAATTTTTTTTTTGACTTACTTCGACACATAACATGACGCAACATGTCATCACCAAGGATACAACTAACACTGTGAACAACTTGATACAAGGATGGCCATAAAGTCAGCACGGAAACGTTCACACCTATCAAGGACAATTTACTTTTCTCTTGTGAAAGGACATGGCAAAAGACCAACCACATTACATAGTTATAGCTGAAGACATCCCACTGTGAAAATCTTCTTAAGATTACTGATTTACTAGAGACACCTTACAATTCTTAGCTTACGTTCTAGAAGGTTCATGATATGTTTCATACCATTCTTCTTATAGGATTAAGTTTCTTTTCTTTTATATAACTTGAGGACTATCCTAGGATCACCTATAATATGAACATTCCTTGATTAATTTGTTTACAAAACTAGGAGGTAAGCAATTCCACAAGGCTATCTATCTAAACCCCCACTACTGAAACTCGTTTCATACCCACATTGCATAAGGAGGCAAGCGTAAGATCAAAAGGAGAGGAGTATCGTTAAGGTTCAGAACCCTAATCATCTTTGATCAAGAATTAAAAATTTATCATAGCTTAGACAAGGACTACAAGGTACCATGGTAATGGTTAGAGAGAGAAGATAATTTATTTTATTATGATCTATTTAGTTATTAACCGGTCTTTTAATGAGTCTTAAGAGTTTCAATTGAATTTTGGTAAAAGCTTCATTTAGAAATCATCTTGATTTAAGTTCGTCGGGGGATACACAGGGGTTCCCAACATGGAAGCATTATACTTAATGTGTTTTTATTCAAACTCCTGTACTAAATAAGATCTACCGATATCCCCAAAAGCCAACAGTGATATTACTTTTAAAATTAATTAATGTTTCCCAACAAGAGGACAATGTTTAATCCATAGCTTAAGGTTAGCACTGGTAGGTTTTTTTTTTTTACATCGTTAGATAAACACTTTCTTTCCAATTAAAGACCCTTAATTTTATCAACCAAATACAACTTCATTATTATCTTCTTTATTTATTCATCTATGTATTCCTCTTCTTTTATCTTTGATTATCTTTAGAAAAAGGGGGTTTCAACCCACTAAAATATGCCTAGAATAACATTGATACTAGTACCATGGAGGGTTACTAAACCAATAAGCATTATGACCTGAAAGAAGAAATTATCGTTATTTAACAAGAATGCAAACCACGGTTATAAAATTTTCATTCAACATGGCACATGAACCCAAGGAGTCAAGAGATTGGATTTCACTTGGGTCAAGAACAAGAAGGTAGCAAAATAAGCCAAGCCATGCTACAAAATTTCCATGACTGTAATTGATATCACCAAAAGAATACTCATAACAAGGTCAAGATTGAATATTATTTCTCACAAAGGTAATTTACTAGTTAACCTACAGAAGGACAAGACAACATCATCACGAAATTTCAGAACAACCCAAGACAAGAGGTCTTCTAAACTCCTTTGCAAGCACTATTACAAAATTTACTTCACATTGGACATTTTTACAAGGAACTTCATAAATTGCACTGATGAAACCTTTACAACTCTTTCCTTTAATCTACTCGCATAATCCATCTGCACAAATACTAGCTAGAATCAGTTCACGAGAACTGAGCATGTTAAGGCTACTCATTGCAACAGTAAGCTAACATTTAACAATATCAAGAAAGGAAAGTTCTAATTCAAAAATGGATTAAAACACAACCCACAACTCCAAAATTATTCGCATGAGAAAGAAATCTAAACCATCCAGCAAGGAGAAAGTCAAAATACCAGTAAGAACAACATCACATAAATCAAGGCAAGACCTTATGGGTTAGGAACAAGAAGGTCAAGAGTGTTGATATCTCCTTCATGTAATCCTATGGATTACGTGATTGGAATCCAAAACTTACTCCATCCAACTAAAGGGGTCCAAGAGAAGACAAAACATACTAATTATGATCGTAGACGTGAAGCAAAACGATGTTATCCAAATCTCCCAGGGGGGTTTCATAGTAATATGGGTTCGACACCCTTAAAAGAACACAACTATAGTTTCAGTTTTAACCAAGGAGTTTACCACTACCTCCTTATAGGATTTCTTAAACGTAGTACTAGTTAACCAAAACAAATCCACTTTTCCAAAAGCGTACAAAAGAGATACAGGAAGGGCCATTATTCTACCAACAAACCTTATCCTAATCGTCAAATTCTCTACATAATATAAGGGAAGGCTAAACCCAAAAGTCGTTAATAATTTTTATATATTTCTGACAATGCCAATAAGTATTTTAAAATAAAAATAAAAATTGACTTCCTTAACAAGGCCACGAAAAGGGACTTTTAGTAACCAAGTTCGAAGAATAAGATATTCGAGTTCGAAAACAAAGGGATTCGATACACGGTGGGTAATACACCAACGATGCCCCAGACTCAAAAGACCTTACCACGAGTACAAGCAGAAAAATAAGAACCAACGCACAAATCCATCAGGAAGGTTACGCAGTGTAGTCAGACCTAGAAGTTCTATGAGTTCCTTGCCAATGGTATAGAAGATGGGAATTTTACCCGATCCATGTGGGCTTATCAAGGAAAAGTCTAGCAAAATCAAACAGATGAAGATAATAGCCACCTATTATATTATCACTGTAATCAGCTGTCATCTAACAGGAAACGAGTTCACGAGTCCAATACCATGGATTCACCTACAACTTTTGTTTCAGTCCAGCTAGTAGTAGCTTGCTTGCGGCCCTTAATAAAAATTGTAGAGATTTCATTCAATTAAACTTACAATGTTTCCCCCTTACTTTAATCAAACAAGGGTTTGAACCAGGAAGTAGGTATAGTGATTCTCTCAACACGTAGAGGCCAAAATTAGAAGTCAGGTTATTCATCCTCTAGAACTGGGTACAAAAGTCGATCAGGTACAGTTCTGAAACAAAACCCTAATGCCATTTTCTAATTAAACAAAAGTAAGGAATGCCCACAGGCTTAAACAAGTTTTAGAACACAACGCCACTATTAATGTGCCTTTTCACCAAAAATAGGAGAGCCCTAAACAAGAAATACGTATTCAATCAAGTAAAAAAATAGAGATATGAAGGCTTAACCTTCCATATAGTAAGCCTTCAATTACAAAATTCCATCACAGAATTCTTTTAAAAGAGAGTCATATAAGCAAACGAAACTCTAAAATGTTTCCTTCCCTACGAACTAGACTGCATCACACAATATTGCAGTAGCCCATTTAGACAAATATGAAATAGAGTAAGCTATAAGAGAGGGAAAAGAACATTCCAAGCAAAACTAGCGAAATTGGAACGAGATTTTAAAAGAACGGCCAACACATTCAGGCAGCGATATAAACAACCACGAAAACATTTATTCTAGGCGCCACTCAAGAGGAAAGAAAATTCATTTCAAGATACTGAAAGAAGGTAGAAAACTATTACAAGGAGTAAAGTTAACATGCCTGATTATAATTCTTTCTTCCAAGCTCTTGTTGCCCTCTCCCATAAGGCAGCTTGAAGGCATCATGCTTTTCAACATCTGAGAACTAGGGGCTGTATGGCTGTGGGAAGCATTGTTTTCTCTATGGTCTGGAATCCCTGATGTAGTCTTCAGATGACTTGGAGAAGGATCAGAGATCTCGGGTTTTTGATCCATCACCTGTGAAGATGAACCCTGCTCTAGCTTACCAAACTGGTGCTGTTGTAAGTCATATGCCCCTGTTGAGGATGCATGCATTTCTTTTTGCAAATGTTGCTGCTGCTCGTGATATAGTTGTCTTAGCCTTGACACCTCCTTTTTCAATGCTTCACAGTGTGCATCCTTAAAAAAAACTTGTCTTGTGCAAGAGCAGCAATTCTTTGCTTTAAAGCACTGTTATCAACAATTATGATGCACGTTTACAAAACAATTTATGGCCCAAGATTTAACAATGGTGGAAATATTTTTACTGAACAACCTCGTCTTGTACGGACACGAGTGAGACTGGTAAGAGATCTTGAAGGCTTTGAAGAGGCCTGCATATTCCGTCTTCTGTTAGGACTTTTGCTAGCTTCCAACATGGTTGCCTCATCACTGCCAGGAAACACAGCCAAAACTCGAAACAGGTCGCTGTATGAACCAGTTGCCACACGAAGTCCATCCCCACTTAGACAGCACTCAAATTTGTCAAATATCGAATCATTTTCATATAAATCACATAACTTGGGCCGTAAATGTTCGTGGACTTTGAATGTTGTAACTGGGTGAGATTCCATGTTTATATCCCAGAGCTTGAGAGTCATATAATCACGACATAGGATATATTGGCCATCCTTTCCAAACTTAATATCAGAGATCGAAGCAATTATCTCTGTAAAAAAAATGATCTTGAGCCAGGTGCTTCCTGCTCCTCAAAATAATTTTGCATGGTTGTCACACAAAGCTGATTACCGCATGTCAATCAGGCGCACCGTACCCTTGGAGCTACTGTATGCTAACATATTGCAGAGATCCGGTTCAGCCTTGGTAGAAAAATCCACAGAAATAGAGCTTTTTGAAGATGAGCCGTAGCCAAAGGTGGATCCAGAGCCACAGCCAGGAGAGTACACAGATCCATGTCTATGAGATTCTCTCCCATGAGTTACATCGTAAAACAAGTAAGGTCTCAATAGAGAATCTCTGTAATAAATTTCATCGGGTCTCCTGGTAACACTCACACTGTCACTTAATCGATTTTGATAAAAATATCTTGTAGGAGAATCTCGTATTTGAGGATGCAGAGATACAGAACAGAAACAACAAAGTTGTACAACCTGCTTGGTGGAGGTGCTCAAAAGACTTCAACCAAACTGCAGCCTATCTGCCACCTAGCTAACTCCTGTTACGGGCTGTTTGCTGTGGATATTCGGCAAGAATACACCTCGCAGCATCCAAGAAAATGGAGGAACACTCCTACCTCACTCGCGGATAGCTGTGCGCAGCCAGCAAAGGGAAACAGAGCACCTTTCTCCCCCAAACGCATCCAGAAACAACAAAAATAACCATGTCCAGGATCTGCGCACCAGACATAAGGCGTGAGGAGGTTTCATGCGGCATTTGAGGGAAGACAAAAAGGACGCGCCCCAGGAGGAAACAGGAAGGAAATAGCCTCATACACGCCTGCTTCACTGGCTTGAAGCTCCATCCAACCATCACGTCAACAAGACTGCACCCATCCATTGAATGAAAGGATCAAAACAAGATCTAGGTGAAGAAAAACACGTCCACCAACTCCCGTCTCCCGCACGCAAGGACAGAAAAGACGCTGTGGTAAAAATTCTGTAGGCCGGGTGGTTGGGAGGAGGCCAAGGTGGTAGAACACAGAAGTCCTTGATGCACGGGGCATTACATTTTCACTCAACCATATGCCAAAGCAAGGTACTACATAGATGGCTTTTGCACAGTAACACAATGGAATTATTTGTAGATGGTTCACAATCAAGAACAGATTCAGGAGAAAGTTCACTTGTACAATGGCTTAAAATTTTTAATAGATCTAAAGCACATGGTTCTTGTAGGAAGCCTTGGAGGGGCTTTTGCCTTGAATTTTTAACTGTTCATTGAAAAGTGAAGATTGACAGTTCTTAACTAGCTGTAACAAAACTTGTAAACATTAGTGTGAGAAGTAAAATTTGATCACCACTATTGTTATGAGTATTATTTATGATATTATAGAAATCTTGAAAATAGCAGTAGTCATGGCTTTACCAATTATGTTATTTTCTTGTGCCCAACAGTTGAACTTCTAATCAAATTTTTTGACACCCTATTAGTTTGCAAAAGACACTACAGATTGGACAAGCACAAATGTATGTACCTGTCATAGATTGTTTTTCACCACATAAGTTATGGTAAACTCTTCTTATGGAGTTATGGATTTTTGTATAGTAACCCTCCTTGGTACATGGCATCACATGCAACTGAATAGGTATATTTTTTGATGGGTTGGAAATCAAATGAGTTTTAAAATTAATCAAAAATAAAATCAAAATGAATAAATAGATAAGACTCGCATAACACCAAATAATAGTGCTACATTTGTTATCATTGTAGATCCACAAGGGGATCAATGACATGTCTTTAACATCACAACAGATAGGGATCTGATCTATGTAATGCCCTGTTCTACGTTGCACCTGTTCGTCCTGCAGCGACCGAGTTGCTAAGCATTGAACACCGTTGCGTTTCCGCTGAACATTAGCGGCTTCGCCTTTATCACATACAATAATCAGTTGTTCTCCCTCTTCATCATTCCTGCATATGTCAGTATCGGTGTTCTGTTGCTGGCACCGCTTCGTCTGTTACGTTTTCCCATATTAAAAGAAAACCGTGTTCTCCAATTGTTGAAATTGTATGTTGGTCCTACTTAATTTGATTAATAATTATTGTTAAGTAATAATAATAATAGTAATAGAAATAATAATAATATTACTATTTTTAATTATCGATCGACGATAACTTCATTATCTTATTGTCGATTGTTATCAACATTATGGTTAATTATCGATAAACGATTCTATTGTTTGGTTGGTCGCTTCGCGGACCGAGCACCAGTTCGCGCAAAGTAGAGGGTCTCCTGTTGTGACGCCGTGGTCGGTCATTGTCCTGTGTTCGTTTTTGAAACTTCTACCACTAGTTTCCTCCTTGGTCGACCAGGCTTGCTTGCGTACTTGTTTATTTGTCCATTTAAAGGTGAATTGCTATTCCTACCATATCGGCCGACCAAGCCTTCTCTCGTGCCTTGTTCTTTAACTTATTTTTTTTTATATGATAAAATTTTGGATGCATTCACCCATTGTGGACACATTTGTTCGTGCCTAACCACTTAACCCAGCTGCTGGCCGCATGCACCACTTTATTGTTTAGTTAATGACCTTTTTGGCCTTCTTGGAAATGCATTTTACTTGAATCTGGCCACCGCTTTTCCTTTCTTTATTGTTTCACCTAATTGTGCTCAGACCATTATGTGGTTCTGCGAACGAAGACTTTGATTCAACCACTTACTGGGTATTAATTGCCCTTCTATCTACTTTTTCTTCTCCTGGTCATTCCTGACTTTGTTTTTTTCTTCCTCCTGGGGTCGCCTTAGCCTGTACGCTCCGTAGGTAGGCATAGCTCTCTGCAGTTCGCAGGGGGCATGTGAATTTACAGCAAAGAAAAAAAGGTAGAGAAGAATACGAAGGTACTCTGTTATTAATATGAGGTTTTTATGAAGGGTACATCTGTTTTTATGAGGTTTCTGAGACATCTCATGACTCTGTATACTTTTAGCCGTCGAAGTTGGGGAAAAGGAAGTTCATATGCATGAATTTTGAGATTCCTCGGAGAGAAATTGTTCGAGTTTCGTTCGTTCTGTGATCCGGGCTGACTTGAAGTTTAGAATTGCCTTCAGATATGGTATTCGCATTTTCTTGGAGCGGGAGTATTACAATGTTTATAATAATCCCACCTGGATTATCGATTTGCAGGGAAGAAAAAAAAAAACACACCTTCTCGGTGCATTGGAACCCCAATTCCGCCATTATTCCACCCAATACCATTGTCAGGCGGCAGGAGCGGTTTCAGTGGGGCAGAAGTTGTTTTTAGTTCTTCCAACGAGCAGGCTGTCCTACTGCACTGTTATCTGTTCAGTATCAACGCATCCTCAAATTCGGGACTCTCCTTTAAGATATTTTCATCAAAATCGATTAAGTGACAGTGAGAGTGTTACCAAGAGACCCGATGAAATTTATTACAGAGATTCTCTGTGGAGACTTTACTTGTCTTACGCTGTAATGCATGGAAAAGAATCTCTTAGGTGTGGATCTGTATCATGTCAGAATATTCATGAAGCACAGTTTGCTTTGCAAGAGCTTTTAAGGGATCGATGAAGGATAGAGGAATTAAAAAGAAACTTGGTGTAGTTAGATTAAAGCCAATAAAATGGCGCATGCTTTTTGTGTTGGTGACAGATCACACCCACAGGCACAGATGATCTATGCAATGTTGAAGAAAATGTCTTGGGAGATGAAGGTAGCAGGACATTCCTCAGATCCAGAGCTTGCACTGAGTCGTTTCTCCAAAACCGATTCGTGACAGTGAGGGTGTTACCAACAGGCCTGATGAAATTTATTTACAAAGAGTCTCTATTGAGATCTTACTTGTTGTAGGATGTAACTCATGGAAGAGAATCTGATAGGGGCGGATCTGTTTCATATCAGAGTATTCATGAAGCACATGGGTGACAACAGATTCTCCTTGCAACTATATGAGCATCTTCTACGAGTCACTATGTTGGCAGGCATAAAGGGTGCTGATGGAATTATCACACTTTCAAGCTACAGCTGAAATGTTTGCACCGAGAGTTTGATGCTGTCCTCAGGTCTGATGAAGGAAAAGGTTTATTTATCATTATGGTAGATGCCTTCAGAGCCAGGAGCATGATGTAATCTCTTTGTCTTGCGTCCAAGCAATGGAAGAGGCAGGAGGGGTGATGATCGAATCAGGAGGAACAGGCATGAGCTGCTCTTTCCCCTTTTTCCAGCTATTTTTCTCTATATTGAATGCATGATTATTGCTTGTTCTCCTGGTAGTTGTGTGCTGTGTTTGTTTGAGATAAGCTCTGCGTGAGAATTTTTCATTTGTATTGCTGTGTGGCTTTTGCATGCCTTCCCCGCCAAGAGTGTATCTGCTTGCTTTTGCTAGTTGTGTGAGGGGTCTTTTAGATACGTCTGTGTTATGCTTGTAGGAGTAGTTTTGTCCTTTTCGACCTGGTATTGGATCATCTTCAGCGTGGCAATGAGTTATTGGTTGCTTAAGTGTTGTCCTATTTTAAAATAAAATAAAATAAAATAAAATATATATATATATAATAATAATAAATGAATAAAAATATTTACCTCATGAGAAGTTGTGTATTTATTGCCTTTTTGACGTTATCAGATCTGGTACTAATTTTGTCTTGGAAATGGTACTAGAGAGACCCTTGCTCATTCTTTCCCTTTTAGCAATCTAATTTTGGTATAACCTCAACCCAATTTCATCCCTAGGAGGTCGACTACAAGGTTGGAACATTGTAGATTTCGATTTCCTTTTAGAAGCTTTAACGAACTGTGTATTATGCTTGTCGGATGTGACTGGCTATGACTAGATAGTGGGTTTTCGACGCCGTCTTATGCAAACATGTTTTGGCCAAATCTAACTTGTTTACCTAGCTTATGATGACCTTAAAAATTTTAGTACCCTGGCCAAGGGATATCCTCGTCAGTCCTACATTTGTATTATCTCTCTAACTGGTCTTACGAAAGGTCCACCGACTTCTTTGTGATGGAAAATTTGAGGGTTCGATATAAGAAAAGCCCTTCCTTGTCAGACGCCCCCATGGTTGTGAGTGCATGAACAGTGTTTTACCCCTTCCGAGCGACAAACAATGAAGTATATGTCGGATGTGGTGAACATGGAACTAAGTCTGAGGCTTGAGATGCTTTCGGGGACCCGTGAAAGGTAAATTACAAGTACCCCCCCCCCCCCCCCCCCCCCCCCCCCAAACAACAATGTTTTATGAGACCTTCTTCGTCATATCGGTAAGAAGGTTAGTAGTGTATAACATTGAATATTTTATTATGTTGGGAATAAAGGGGTTTTCGTTGAGGGATGTGCAGAGTTGGCACTAGTGGCTTAAGGGAGCCTTCAAAGTTTCAACTTATCATTCGTGGACGTTGTTAATCTTGAATATATATATATTTAAACACTGGGCATAGTAATCAAAAACGTCAGTTACATTTTCTTAAGGTGTACGCAAATGCAATGCATTCCTTTTTTTACATGATCTTTGAATTAGGTCCTTGAGAGGCCATAACCCCCCCCCTCATAGGCTGTATGGGTTTTAGTGGACTTGTGTGGCATTCTTGCTCTGAGTAGGGATGTTCGGAATAATAAATCTTGTTACTTTTGTTTTGACATTATCAGGAGAATTTATTATTTCTTTATCGGGTGGTTGTAGTACGATTCCTTTATTCTGTTTTGTGAATGTGATGTTGTTATCACTATCTTACTTAAGGAAAATAAAAAGGTGTATTATGTGGGAAATTTGTTATAATTTAGAATGTAGGGTGTAAGGGTAACCTTGGATAGTAAATGCACAATTTTGGCTTTCATATGTACTGCAGTGTGCCTTTTGTTAACTAGATATCTATTTTGTTTACCTTCATACAAATCACTTTTGCTTATGCCTTGGGATGGAAATCGTGCACTAGTCATTCAATTAATATGATGAAATGTCTAGGAAAAGGGAATGCATGCTCATGCCAGTTCTTTTGAACTGACAAAAGCTAACATGTTTTTGCAGGTTGTTTTTTTCCGAGCTCAAGTATGAAAGAAGTGGCCGTTGTAGTTGCATAGATGATATCCACTTTGGTGCTTGTATGTTGCCTTTTATGGTTAAACTATTGATAACATCTAGTGGGAAAATTTTAGAAGATGGGTCTGTGCCTTAGTAAATGCATTGTAGAATATTGATGTTGTAACTGTCAAACTTTGTTCTTGAGTTAAAATGTTGAGTTGTAAATCCTACTAGGGCATAGTAGCAATGAGTTTGTAAGCCCTATAAAGTGGACTGGATATTCCTTATAAAAGTTAAACGAAAATTTATGTATATGAGCATATTAATGTAGATGTGATCCACTTGAAACCTTTGAGACCTGGAACAATCAAGAGGAAACTATCTTTGTAATGAAATATGATTACTTATTTCTTTCCCGAGCTAACCAATAAACATTATCCTTTTTCAGTGAAACCTTAAATGATCTCATGGTGAAAGTAATGGTTAGATTTTAGAAGATGATAGGATTTAATCAGTAGGAGGGAAATCGATTAATTGAATCCTTAAATCTCTCTCTATCGTTTGAAATGTTCTCCTTTGTCAAACTTAATGAAGTAAATTCTAGATAGTACATTTAACCAATCTTGATAAACTCTTAACCTCAATAAAAGACTGATAGTAAGCAATGTGACCCTGAAGCTAAATTCTGTTTGTCCTGTTCTGTTAACCCTTGCCTTGATTCATGGTGATATTTCTTAAGCAAGGTCAAAATTTAATCCTTAAACAAGAAGGCTATTGTTATGAACCCCAAGCAGTACTTTTCTCTCAATCGGAACTTATGCTTTCACCTGTGCAATAGAGGTATGAAACAGGAGTTAGTGGCTTGAGTGAGATTAATTAACCTTGTAAGAAATGGAAAATGTTCTAAAATCAAATGAATAAAAAGTTTTGGACATCAAATTGATGATCCCAGTTTAGAAATCTTGGCCTTAAGTTATTTAGTCAAACCGTTGAAAAGAAAGTTCTCCCTTGTGAAAAGAATTGTGTGAATCGTTACATGAAAATTTATAAGAACGTAAGTTAAGAATTAAGAAACACTTTAGTAAACAAGAAAATTTAACAAGAAATTCCTCCTGGGATGCCCTAACTGTAAGTGTGTTTGGTGGCTGGACTTCAATGTTGTTCAAAAAAAAAAGTATGTATTGTCCTTGATAGGTGTGAACGTTTCCGTGCTGACCTTGTGGTCTCCCCCGTAACAAGTGGTTCCTAGTGTTGATTGTAACCTTGTGACGACATGTTGTGTCGTGTTGTGTCAAAGCAAGTCAAAAAAAAAAATTATCCTGTATTTCACTGTGTTGTTCTTGTGTTGGTACTTTTGGTGCGCTACATTTTGGTATCAGAGCGTAGGTTCATGCTCTCGAACCTATGGGCCGGATTGGTGTTGTATGGTGATGTTGCATGGTGGTGGTGGTGTTACATGATGATACTGCATGATGATGATGATGTTGCATGATGATGATTTATATTGGAAGAGTAATGTGCTTTAAGCGTGATGTGATTATTGTCGTAATTGTGATATTGTGAACGCACGTGATGTGTATGTCACTCAGTGCGTATTTGTCATCATGTTGATGTGTTGGGGATGAGAGTATTCTCTCTCCTTCTTGTGGATTCTAAGAAGAATTCACGTGTAAATTATTGTTTGTAATGTGTGAAAAGAATTCTAATGTGGATGACGTAGTGTTGGAGCATTGTGGCATATTGTGATATGTGGGTGTATCAATGTGTTGTATGACTAGTTGATGTTAAAAGAAACGAGTTGTATCATGATTTTTTTACCATGTTTTGAAGAAATGTGTGTACTACCTTGTTATGAAGCAATTATTGTATGTTGTGATGTTATTATGTTCATCGTATATATGAGTTGTGTAATATGTAATGCTTCATGTCGTGAATTAGGGTCATACGGTGAGTGTATGAACCCTATCGTATTGTGATTGCACTTTGGGTGCAGAATGTGGTAAAGTGATGTATTGCGCCCTGTGAATGTATGATTGTGATCTACCCCGTATACCTACCATACGTGAGACGTTATGGTAGCTATGTGTGTACCACCATGGTGTTAGTAATGTAGTTACATGTTATGTTGTGAGCCTTACACTAACCGACCCTGAGGGAGATCGGTAAAAGTGTATGTTGAGAGTGAGGAATGGTGTACCATGGGTCAATAACTCGAGTCAAAACTCGGTTTAGTAGATTACATGTGACTCTTTCCTCTCTCCCTATGTGGTTGTATGTATGCAACCTTAGTGTATCTATGACTATGTTTAGCCTTGTCGAAGGGTGGCGGGATTGATATATATATTTTACGAGCTGAGGCTCGATGTTCCGAGTGCCAGCAACTCGTTGAGTACCCCTTTGGTGGCCAGATAAGGCCACACAGTTATCGTAATGTGACATTATTATAAGTTGATTTTATTCGTAAATTGAGCTTTTTTATTTTATTTTGCAAGGACCAGCATCTTTTCTTGATTGCAATGCTTTACAATTTTGGGCATTTCCGTGGTTTGTGGCACTAACATGGGGATTTGATACTAACTTTGGCCATTTGGTCATTTATTTTTGCTTGATTTTGGGGTCTTCTTTTAAATTGGGAATTTTTACCGCCTTGCCCAAGGCTTGTACTTTGCCACTTGGCACTTTGACTGGATTGTTGTGCTGGTTCTAATGTCGTGATGTGTGGAATAGGGTCATGGGATGCACCATGGATTGGTTGGACCTATGGACCCGCTTCGTTGTATGGGGGTACGCCCCAAGGGGTACATATGACTAGCGGGTTATTGAGAACTACGCGTTATTATGTCACTTGGGTTAGGAGTGTCCAAACTCGATGTGCCTTGGGCACAGAGAGACAACCGGCCTCCTTGAGGGAGGCAAAAGAGTTTTAGGGAGGCATAAGAGTTTGAGGGAGGCATAAGATACTTGAGGGAGGCATAAGAGTTTGAGGGAGGCATAAGAGACTTGAGGGAGGCATAAGATTTTGAGGGAGGCATAAGAGTTTGAGGGAGGCTTATGATATTTGTCTGTATGGTTGATGTTTCAGGATATATGTTGAGTTATTGTGATGTTTGGTAGTGGTCTTTTGATGTATGTGTTACTCATGTCAGATGGTTATGTGTTGTGATGTTGTGGACATGTCATTGATTCCCTTGTGGACACTATGTACCTGTAGCATGGTTTGTTGTTATGTGAGTCTTTCATTGATGCAAATTGAGGAAATGTCTGGTGGATTGTAGTACTCTTTTGGTTGAGTATTTGGTATGTCAGTCATTGATGTGTGATGAGTACCTATGTTATGTGAAGTGTGCCTATTCTATTCTGTATTTGAGTAACCTTTTGTGGTGTAATACAATCTTGAAGTATATACTTGTGTACTTGTGAATCTGTGATGTCTTGTGAACCTGATAGGGTGTTGTGGTAGCAGTTCATTTTGGGCACCCACAATAAAGAATAAACTAAAACTCTTCAATGATGAAATTTTAAAACAAGTTAAACTAAGAATAATGCTAATGGAAGGGAACTAATGAAATGATGAACAAGAAAGAACTGCCAATCTTCACAGAACATTGAAAGTTAAAATTTCTAACAAATGTTCCTAAGGCTACCCTGTGGCCGTGCGTTATCAACTAAAATTTTAAACCATAGAGTGTACTTTCTCCTTTACCTGTTCTTGGTTGCGAACCTTTTCTTTTCCGTTGTGTTATGTCGCATCGAGGACGATGCTTTTCTTAAGGGGAGGAGAATGTAATGCCCTGTTCTACGTTGCACCTGTTCGTCCTGCAGCGACCGAGTTGCTAAGCTTTGAACACCGTTGCATTTCTGCTGAACATTAGTGGCTTCGCCTTTATCACATACAATAATCAGTTGTTCTCCCTCTTCATCATTCCTGCATATGTCATTATCGGTGTTTTGTTGCTGGCACCGCTTCGTCTGTTACGTTTTCCCATATTAAAAGAAAACCATGTTCTCCAATTGTTGAAATTGTATGTTGGTCCTACTTAATTTGATTAATAATTATTGTTAAGTAATAATAATATTAGTAATAGAAATAATAATAATATTACTATTTTTAATTATCGATCGACGATAACTTCATTATCTTATTGTCGATTGTTATCAACATTATGGTTAATTATTGATAAACGATTCTATTGTTTGGTTGGTCGCTTCGCGGACTGAGCACCAGTTCACGCAAAGTAGAGGGTCTCCTATTGTGACGTCGTGGTCGGTCATTGTCCTGTGTTCGTTTTTGAAACTTCTACCACTAGTTTCCTCCTTGGTCGACCAGGCTTGCTTGCGTACTTGTTTATTTGTCCCTTTAAAGGTGAATTGCTATTCCTACCATATCGGCCGACCAAGCCTTCTCTCGTGCCTTGTTCTTTAACTTATTTTGTTTTATATGATACAATTTTGGATGCATTCACCCATTGTGGACACATTTGTTCGTGCCTAACCACTTAACCCAGCTGCTGGCCGCATGCACCACTTTTATTGTTTAGTTAATGACCTTTTTGGCCTTCTTGGAAATGCATTTTACTTGAATCTGGCCACCGCTTTTCCTTTCTTTATTGTTTCACCTAATTGTGCTCAGACCATTATGTGGTTCTGCGAACGAAGACTTTGATTCAACCACTTACTGGGTATTAATTGCCCTTCTATCTACTTTTTCTTCTCCTGGTCATTCCTGACTTTGTTTTTTTCTTCCTCCTGGGGTCACCTTAGCCTGTACGCTCCGCAGGTAGGCATAGATCTCTGCAGTTCGCAGGGGGCATGTGAATTTGCAGCAAAGAAAAAAAGGTAGAGAAGAATACGAAGGTACTCTGTTATTAATATGAGGTTTTTATGAAGGGTACATCTGTTTTTATGAGGTTTCTGAGACATCTCATGACTCTGTATACTTTTAGCCATCGAAGTTGGGGAAAAGGAAGTTCATATGCATGCATTTTGAGATTCCTCGGAGAGAAATTGTTCGAGTTTCGTTCGTTCTGTGATCCGGGCTGACTTGAAGTTTAGAATTGCCTTCAGATACGGTATTCGCATTTTCTTGGAGCGGGAGTATTACAATGTTTATAATAATCCCACCTGGATTATCGATTTGCAGGGAAGAAAAAAAAAAACACACCTTCTCGGTGCATTGGAACCCCAATTCCGCCATTATTCCAGCCAATACCATTGTCAGGCGGCAAGAGCGGTTTCAGTGGGGCAGAAGTTGTTTTTAGTTCTTCAAACGAGCAGGCTGTCCTACTACACTGTTATCTGTTCAGTATCAACGCATCCTCAAATTCGGGACTCTCCTTTAAGATATTTTCATCAAAATCGATTAAGTGACAGTGAGAGTGTTACCAAGAGACCCGATGAAATTTATTACAGAGATTCTCTGTGGAGACTTTACTTGTCTTACACTGTAATGCATGGAAAAGAATCTCTTAGGTGTGGATCTGTATCATGTCAGAATATTCATGAAGCACAGTTTGCTTTGCAAGAGCTTTTAAGGGATCGATGAAGGATAGAGGAATTAAAAAGAAACTTGGTGTAGTTCGATTAAAGCCAATAAAATGGCGCATGCTTTTTGTGTTGGTGACAGATCACACCCACAGGCACAGATGATCTATGCAATGTTGAAGAAAATGTCTTGGGAGATGAAGGTAGCAGGACATTCTTCAGATCCAGAGCTTGCACTGAGTCGTTTCTCCAAAACCGATTCGTGACAGTGAGGGTGTTACCAACAGGCCTGATGAAATTTATTTACAAAGAGTCTCTATTGAGATCTTACTTGTTGTAGGATGTAACTCATGGAAGAGAATCTGATAGGGGCAGATCTGTTTCATATCAGAGTATTCATGAAGCACAATTTGCCTTGCAACTATATGAGCATCTTCTATGAGTCACTATGTTGGCAGGCATAAAGGGTGCTGATGGAATTATCACACTTTCAAGCTATAGCTGAAATGTTTGCACCGAGAGTTTGATGCTGTCCTATAGGTCTGATGAAGGAAAAGGTTTGTTTATCATTATGGTAGATGCCTTTAGAGCCAGGAGCATGATGTAATCTCTTTATCTTGCGTCCAAGCAATGGAAGAGGCAGGAGGGGTGATGATCGAATCAGGAGGAACAGGCATGAGCTGCTCTTTCCCCTTTTTCCAGCTATTTTTCTCTATATTGAATGCATGATTATTGCTTGTTCTCCTGGTAGTTGTGTGCTGCGTTTGTTTGAGATAAGCTCTGCGTGAGAATTTTTCATTTGTATTGATGTGTGGCTCTTGCATGCCTTCCCCGCTCAAGAGTGTATCTGCTTGCTTTTGCTAGTTGTGTCAGGGGTCTTTTAGATACGTATGTGTTATGCTTGTAGGAGTAGTTTTGTCCTTTTCGACCTGGTATTGGATCATCTTCAGCGTGGCAATGAGTTATTGGTTGCTTAAGTGTTGTCCTATTTTAAAATAAAATAATATAATATAATATATATATATATATATATAAAATAATAAATGAATAAAAATATTTACCTCATGAGAAGTTGTGTATTTATTGCCTTTTTGACGTTATCAGATCTGGTACTAATTTTGTCTTGGAAATGGTACTAGAGAGACCCTTGCTCATTCTTTCCCTTTTAGCAATCTAATTTTGGTATAACCTCAACCCAATTTCATCCCTAGGATGTCGACTACAAGGTTGGAACATTGTAGATTTCAATTTCCTTTTAGAAGCTTTAACGAACTGTGTATTATGCTTGTCGGCTGTGACTGGCTATGACTAGATAGTGGGTTTTCGACGCCGTCTTATGCAAACATTTTTTGGCCAAATCTAACTTGTTTACCTAGCTTATGATGTCCTTAAAAATTTTAGTACCCTGGCCAAGGGATATCCTCGTCAGTCCTACATTTGTATTATCTCTCTAACTTGTTTTACGAAAGGTCCACCGACTTCTTTGTGATGGAAAATTTGAGGGTTCGACATAAGAAAAGCCCTTCCTTGTCAGATGCCCCCATGGTTTTGAGTGCATGAACAGTGTTTTACCCCTTCCAAGCGACAAACAATGAAGTATATGTCAGATGTGGTGAACATTGAACTAAGTCTGAGGCTTGAGATGCTTTCGGGGACCCGTGAAAGGTAAATTACAAGTACCCCCCCCCCCCCCCAAACAACAATGTTTTATGAGACCTTCTTCGTCATATCGGTAAGAAGGTTAGTAGTGTATAACTTTGAATATTTTATTATGTTGGGAATAAAGGGGTTTTCGTTGAGGGATGTGCAGAGTTGGCACTAGTGGCTTAAGGGAGCCTTCAAAGTTTCAACTTATCATTCGTGGACGTAGTTAATCTTGAATATATATATATTTAAACACTGGGCATAGTAATCAAAAACGTCAGTTACATTTTCTTAAGGTGTACGCAAATGCAATGCATTCCTTTTTTACATGATCTTTGAATTAGGTCCTTGAGAGGCCATAACCCCCCCCTCATAGGCTGTATGGGTTTTAGTGGACTTGTGTGGCATTCTTGCTCTGAGTATGGATGTTCGGAATAATAAATCTTGTTACTTTTGTTTTGACATTATCAAGAGAATTTATTATTTCTTTATCGGGTGGTTGTTGTGTACGATTCCTTTATTCTGTTTTGTGAATGTGATGTTGTTATCACTATCTTACTTAAGGAAAATAAAAAGGTGTATTATGTGGGAAATTTGTTATAATTTAGAATGTAGGGTGTAAGGGTAACCTTGGATAGTAAATGCACAATTTTGGCTTTCATATGTACTGCAGTGTGCCTTTTGTTAACTAGATATCTATTTTGTTTACCTTCATACAAATCACTTTTGCTTATGCCTTGGGATGGAAATCGTGCACTAGTCATTCAATTAATATGATGAAATGTCTAGGAGAAGGGAATGCATGCTCATGCCAGTTCTTTTGAACTGACAAAAGCTAACATGTTTTTGCAGGTTGTTTTTTCCAAGCTCAAGTATGACAGAAGTGGCCGTTGTAATTGCATAGATGATATCCACTTTGGTGCTTGTATGTTGCCTTTTATGGTTAAACTATTGATAACATCTAGTGGGAAAATTTTAGAATTGATGGGTCTGTGCCTTAGTAAATGCATTGTAGAATATTGATGTTGTAACTGTCAAACTTTGTTCTTGAGTTAAAATGTTGAGTTGTAAATCCTACTAGGGCATAGTAGCAATGAGTTTGTAAGCCCTATAAAGTGGAATGGATATTCCTTATAAAAGTTAAACGAAAATTTATGTATATGAGCATATTAATGTAGATGTGATCCACTTGAAACCTTTGAGACCTGGAACAATCAAGAGGAAACTATCTTTGTAATGAAATATGATTACTTATTTCTTTCCCGAGCTAACCAATAAACATTATCCTTTTTCAGTGAAACCTTAAATGATCTCATGGTGAAAGTAATGGTTAGATTTTAGAATATGATAGGATTTAATCAGTAGGAGGGAAATCGATTAATTGAATCCTTAAATCTCTCTCTATCGTTTGAAATGTTCTCCTTTGTCAAACTTAATGAAGTAAATTCTAGATAGTACATTTAACCAATCTTGATAACTCTTGAACCTCAATAAAAGACTGATAGTAAGCAATGTGACCCTGAAGCTAAATTCTGTTTGTCCTGTTATGTTAACCCTTGCCTTGATTCATGGTGATATTTCTTAAGCAAGGTCAAAATTTAATCCTTAAACAAGAAGGCTATTGTTATGAACCCCAAGCAGTAATTTTCTCTCAATCGGAACTTATGCTTTCACCTGTGCAATAGAGGTATGAAACAGGAGTTAGTGGCTTGAGTGAGATTAATT
This sequence comes from Taxus chinensis, assembly GCA_019776745.2. Classification (NCBI taxonomy): domain Eukaryota; kingdom Viridiplantae; phylum Streptophyta; class Pinopsida; order Cupressales; family Taxaceae; genus Taxus; species Taxus chinensis. The sequence goes on from JAHRHJ020000133.1 coordinate 527,547, forward strand.
AACCTTGTAAGAAATGGAAAATGTTCTAAAATCAAATGAATAAAAAGTTTTGGACATCAAATTGATGATCCCAGTTTAGAAATCTCGGCCTTAAGTTATTTAGTCAAACCGTTGAAAAGAAAGTTCTCCCTTGTGAAAAGAATTGTGTGAATCGTTACATGAAAAATTATAAGAACGTAAGTTAAGAATTAAGAAACACTTTAGTAAACAAGAAAATTTATAAAAAAATTCCTCCTGGGATGCCCTAACTGTAAGTGTGTTTGTGGCTGGACTTCAATGTTGTTCAAAAAAAAAAAAGTATGTATTGTCCTTGATAGGTGTGAACGTTTCCATGCTGACCTTGTGGTCTCCCCCGTAACAAGTGGTTCCTAGTGTTGATTGTAACGTTGTGACGACATGTTGTGTCGTGTTGTGTCAAAGCAAGTCAAAAAAAAATTATCCTGTATTTCACTGTGTTGTTCTTGTGTTGGTACTTTTGGGTTGTTACAGATGAACGTAATATATCTCAATTTTGTTGCATCAGCAATAACAAGGCTTGCTTACAATTTCCAGATGGGGATGTTCATTGTTCAAGTCTCTCCTCTATTTTGTTTCTGTTTTTCTACTCCTGGCATGGCCGCTCACTCTACTGGCACATGGAACCCATCATCATCTTTTTCGAAGGCAAACTTGACCTCTGAATGCCTTGCAAACAACTTAGAAAATTGTGGAAACACATTAAAAGGATAACAACGTGTAAACGCATTCAAATGATTTTTGTAGTTTAAGAGAGACTAAACACTACTCAATGGCAAAATTGGGACAATGAGGCGAATTGAAAAGATTTATTTCATAAAATAAACTCAAGCATCCAATAAAGCACACCCTTATCATCGTCACTACAAAATTATAACTACCTCCGCTAATGTCTTTCAATTAGCCCACGGGACTCAAGTCTTGGGCTGAGTGTAATGACTCTGGAGACACCCAATATAGAGATCAAACATTGAGGCGCATCATCGTGCCCTGGGTGATTTTGATGGTCGTGGATGCCCCTTAACCTGCAACTTCCTTCTTGGTGCAGATAGATATAAATAGGGGCGTAATCAGATAGGCAGCTACTATACGATTTCAGTTCAGAATGATCACCTATTAAGATCTAAATGTCCTCGATACTGCATCTCGGTTGGGTTGCTTTAGTTAAGCTTCATGATATAGATTTGGCAATGTATATGTACGAATTTAAACAACAAATTTGAAATGTAGCCAATAGAACCTTTCAAATGTAATGCTTCATCTATATTCCTACACGTAATATTAATCACACCCCTTATCACATGTTAACGACAATACAAAAAAAGTTTTTTCAAAAAAAAACCAACCAAAAAACCGATGCAACCACCATCTCAAACACATTGAACAATAACATGATTTCATTCACCCAATAATTAAATACCCCTCTAAAATCACATTACTAACCGTTCGGGTGGTGGGGGCGGTCACAGATTGCCTTTACACATGCGGATGTGCTAGTTTAGAGTTACTTAGATTTGGAGAGGGCCTTTTAGTAGTCTTAATATACTGTATCTTTTTCATAATTGGACTTTGTTTTTTTTTTCGTGATTAATGATGGCTTTATTTTTTTGAGTTAGATTCTTTGAGAAGAACCCTAAACACTTATTAAAATGTAAAATATTCTGTATGTAAATGTTTTGCTTCATATGGTTAGTTTAATTTTGAAGAACTTAAAAAATTATATTTTATATAATACTAGAATTGTTTACACTCTTTCATTAATTTGTTTCTCTAATAATCATATCCATGTCTTTTTTAGGAACATAATAAATGTTACTTACTCTTTCATTAATTAATCTGTTTTCTAATCATAATACAAAAAAGCCAACCAAAGATTTTAGTATAATTTATTCATTTTAAAATTAAGAATCAAAAAATATGTAATCTTTTTCTAATCCATATGAAACTTTATTTAAAAGTAATGTTTTTAAGTTTTCATCAATTTAAAAAGCTATTTATCAATTTTAAATATTATTTATACTGCCTAGTTCAAAAATTATATAGTCTACTAATTAAATTATAAAAAATGATAAATAGTAATTACTGAACTAAAAGTAATAAAAAATATAAATAGTTATTACTAAAAATTACGGAAAATTGTTCTCATCGGCGGCTGTTTTCTCTTTTGCTGTTTTCTTCCTTGGCGGGGTTTTACCGGGTTTGAAGTCTGGCTTTGGTAGGTTTTTCTCTTTCCTTCTACTTGCGTCCTTGGTGTTTTGACATGGGTTGTCTGTGCGCTCGCTTGGGCACATCCGGCCTTGCTATCCTTCGTTGTACAAGGGTATAGTCCCTTTCAAAAAACTAGTTGCCTCAAAATAAAAAAAATTAAGAAAAAAATTGAAAATGAAATTAAAAACAAAAAAATTAATAGAAATAAACATAAAGTTGAAAGTTAAAAATTAACAAGAAGTAAAACAATGTAACAAAAAATATTATTATTATGTAAAAATCAACAACTAATTACAAATTAAGGAAATTAAAATTAGTAACAAACAAATAAAAAGTTTAAATGAAGAACATAAAACTAAATCTAACAAAATAATTATAACTTATTATGTAAAAATAAAAACCAGTAAACATAAAAATGGTGTGAAACCGTACATACATAAAAAAAAAATTTAACAAGCAAATAAATAAAAATGGCAATTCTTTTGAAAAAAAAAGAGAAAAAATTAAAGAATAAAAACAAATGTCAAAAAAAATAAAAAACACGTTAGTGGAATTTTTTTATTGAACAAATATAATGGCAAGGGAAAAAAAAGGAAAAGAAAAACATAAAATTATAAATTAAAACATAAAAACCAAAAAAATAACATATTGGTTAATAAAGTTTAAATTAAAAATAAAATCATAAAAAAAGCATTATTTAAAAAATAACTACAATTTAAAAAAGAAAGAATATATTATTTGAAAAATCAAAATTAATAATTACAACAAAAATAATATTAAAACAATATCAAAAATAAAAAAAACAAATAAAATATTAATAAATAAATTAAAATTAAAAAATAATAATCAAAAATGTAAATATTCATAAATAAAAAACAAAGAAAAACTAAATAAAATTAATACAAATCTATAAAAAAATAAAAAATAAAAAAGTTAAATGATTGATGCCTTTTTGAAAATTCCTTAAATTTGGATACAAACGAATAAAAATGAATAGTGGATAAAAACTAACAAAATTAAAAATGAAAGCAAATATTATTACAAAAATTAATAAAATTAATGAAGTAGCTAATTTTCAAAACAAAAAACAAAATTAAATATAATTTTTTCTAGAAGGTAACAAAAATTGATAATGCAATGGAAAAAAACTAATCGTTACACGGGCACAAAATTAACAAACATAAAATAGTAAAAAATATAAAAATAATTAAAAATTAAAAACTTAACAAAAACAGTAAAACCCAAAAATATTGATTATAATTGTTTAAAATAAGAATGAATTAAAAATGGGGAATTTGAATTAAAAAAAAAAAATCAAAATTAATTAAATCAAAAATTAAAAAAACCTAACTAACACATTAAAACAAAAAAGGTTATTACAATTTAAAAATAAATAATAAAAATTGATAAATATAAAAATAAAAGAGAATAATATCGTAATAGAAAATAACTTACAGTTTTAAAAATTTTCTATAAATAAAACGCTGTATTTTTTAAATGTAGGAAAATAAAAATCAAATAAATTTAAACTTCAATTAAAGAAAATTTAAAAAGGAAAGACATACATTTAATTCAAAACCAAAATTTGAGGGAAATATAACAAGATTTAAATTTAGTGTGGCTGGGGGTGCAGAGATAAATAGAACAAGCAAATCGCAAGGAACGAAAAGTGGGGCGATGTTAACGCCGAAAGTGAATATGGGCGAGACAAAAATAATAAAAAACAGACACTAAAACCATAGTGCATCAATTGCGTTATTGGTGGTTTAATTGTGTTTTCCTCTGTGATATTTGCTTCCTGTTAACCCTGCAATTTGGAGATTTTCTCCCACCAATAGTAGAAATAGGGTCATTGCTTATTAATATAGCACTCAATATGAATGCTCAAACAACAAACACAAACTATATTTTGGTAGGAACATCATGAAGATATGCGAATTAGCGCTATTTGAAACATATTCTTAAACACTAAAATAATATGTGGGACCGTTCTAACATATGGTTATTGATTTTATAATGCTGCTCAATAACAGTCCGTACATTTTCTTAAACAGGTCTCCTGATTCACAATTGAGTTGGTCTCCCAATATATTGGATATAGTTCCCCCCATAATTCCTCGACCATCTCTATTCCCCTATTATCAAGAAATAAACAATCTTGAAAACCAAAATAGAATTCAGACTGCTTAGATGAGGTCATTTGAGTACCGAATCAGTCCCCGTAAGGTGAACCAGGAATTGTTTGTAGCTACTCGAAGACTTATCTCATAGACAATAAACTAATATGGGGATTTCTCATGTGCTCATGCTAATCATATCCTATCACTGAGAACACATTCATCACTGCAAATGCCTGTCATCCCGTATTACAATAGTACATGCTCAAAAATAGAAATTTGGTTTATTTGTAGGGTTTACATAGTGCAATAATTTCCCAATGCATGAGCAACAAAAGAAATTCCATAAAGTTACAAGTATCCATAAAAAGATGAAAGGGAAATGACATCAAAAACCAGAATGATAGTTTCTATACAGAATTGCTAGGGACATAGCGAGAAGAACAGGAAAGTCTCTCTAGCACGAAAAAAACATCACAGGTGAATCACTTTGTTGTTAGCCAGAGTTGGAAAAGTAATTTCAAATATGGTTTTATGAAAAATGCATTTCTTTGAACAGTTCACGTGTGATCATGCATATCAATGTTCCAATGTGAGTGGAATAACACTCCTTATTTTACAAAGAAGGAAAGAATGTATAAAAGCCAACGTTTGGAAGCATCAAAACATAGCCAGTGAATTTTAATCTTGAAAGATAGCCAAATTCTAACGAATACTTGCTTTGTGAATGGCTACACTTAAAAATGTTCAGATTCAAACAATAAGATGAATACAACTAGATATTGCTTGCACCTCCTAACGACACATTAGCTAATGCCTGACGTGGGATGAGGTTCTTCTCTCTTTGTTCATGAAAAAAGATAAAAGGTTGATGCAAATTTGACACCGAATTATATAATCTTTCACTATAATGTATAAGTGGGAATAGAACAACCCTCAAGGTATAGAAAAAACGAATCAACCTTTGGAGGTCCAAATCAATGGACAGGCGGGAAAGTAATCGAACATACCAATTAGTCCTGACAGGAAGTATTTTTACAACTTAAATGCACACCAAATGATTGACAAGGTACGTGAAGACCACCGCCGACTTGAACGATTCTACTAATGATCAGATTGGTAAATTGGGCATTTTTTGGTGGTGTGGGCTTTTATTTTTAGTAACAACAATGAAATGGAAAGCTTCTCATCATGCCAGTTACAGGTAAAGGAACTACAAATACCTTGGATCCAGAGTTATTTAAAGTATCACCCCATCTAAAGATCAAATCAATACGTAAATAGAACACCACAGAGAAAGCCTCCCCCAAACTACATACACGTGAATGTAATTGATTTTCTGATCATGAGCATAAAAATAAACAATGTGCCGATACCGATAAAGTTTTTAGACATCCAAGAGTAAACGGGGGTGGGTGCGCTGGGGTGTGGGAGGGTTGAGTAACAGACGGGGAAGAACCAGAAAATACGAATGTTCAGAAAAGGTCATAAAAGAGCACCACTGAAAGCACTAAAATGGATCAAAGGGTTAAACTATTGAGGTCACAATGAATAGAAACCTGGGGTTTTCGGCCATTTTAAAGGCAACTCATAGTGCTATGTATCAAGATAAAGTAAAGAAGGTCCAGTTACCCTTGTCGAGGAATAAACAACAGTAAGTCCTGTGGTTCAATTCAAAACAAACAGAACCCGGTCCAATGTTAAAAAATACAAGCGTCTGAGTTGCGGCGTAAGTCAAAGCAAACTCGGGTTTGCAGAGGCCCAACTACTCGCCAGAGGCCCCTTCAAAGTGCGACTGTGGCCAACACAGAAGCACCAATGAAAAAAAACCCCCCATCAACCGCGCCAGATGAAAAGAACCACGAGTTTGCCATCGCACAGGGACCATACTCGCCTCTTCATTGTACATGGAGGTGTTGCCACGCCGCACAAAGGACCTGCTGGCCACATGTCCCGCATTTAATGATTATTATGTTTTGCCCTTCCCGGCTTTGCATTACAAATCCTTTGTTTTGGTCAATATCCTTATCCTGGTCGCACTTGTAGGCCGCGTAAAGCCGTGCGATCGTCAAACCTAATGCATCTGAAACCGTTGCTTCTTTGTCCCCTCAGACGGAGATGCCTTCTAACCAGAGAACACGCCTTTCGGCGTAATAACTTGATTGAACTAAGGTGCTTTTCCAAGGGCTTGGGTTTCTACTTGACTTGCTAATGGGCTGAAGAAGGATAGAGAAAAACCTGTCACAACGTGCAGCTCCCATGATATCTGATATTGTGGAGAAACGCTAAGAAAATGGGACGAATGTGCTCATTTTTACACTGGTTTTTAATGGGCTATCAGAGGGTTACCATTTCTTTCTTAATGTGTTTGTGGTGATATCACCGCATTTCGGTAATGGCGGGGTTTTCCATAAAAACTTCCACCAAATTCAACGAATCGTCTGCCTAAATTAAACTCTGTCCTCTTCAAGGAGATTGCTGCGATTTCTGGAAATGTATCACTGGGCGGTGGGATCTCACACCACAAGACAAAAAATAGATATAATTATACATCAACGTAGGAGAGCTTATTTACGGAACCATCCCCTGTGTGGAGTGCCAACGTGTTTCAAACAACAACATTTTTGAGTTTTCCTTATGGAGAATGGACAAAACTTTGCCCGCCATCTAACTGCGATCGATGGGCGAGGAGCATAAGCAGTGCCGGGGTTTCCTTTCAATCAACCCTGTTTACCTGCCCGCATCCTCCTTGCGCCAAGCGACCGACAAACGCATCAAAAGAAAACCGTGGAATTATACCCAGTAACGTTAAAACTGTCCAGACGGCTTATCAACCGTCACATTTAAGATTCGCAGAAAACGTGCGCGTGCGCGAGGGCCTTTCCCAAGGGGACGCCTGTCGCGTATTAGAAAATTTAAAAAGTAAAACAAATTTAAATTTAGAATATAATGAAAAATGAAAAAAAAATATTAATAAAAAATAACAACAATATTCAAGAAATAAAAAAATAGACACAATAGGTATTTTTTTTAATATACCAGTAAATATAAAATAAAAAGGAAAATATTAAAAATATACATTGCAATTCAATCAACATAATAAATATAGAGAACTATGAATAAATTGTAAAAATATAATTAATTAAAATAAATAAAATAAACTAATAGGATGGTAATCAATTGATACACTAATAGAGTAGCGGTGGTTAAGCTAGCGAAAATTGCAAGGCGGTTGCGGTTGTTAAAAGATCTTCAAAAACCTACAAAAGGGCTCCATGGCTAGACGGACATAGATTTAGTGGTTGAAAAGCACATGGAAGATTGTGAATTTTTTTTTGGGAGTGTTTTAAATCAGAGGAAGAAGCGGAAGGTTTCTGGGCAATAACACTTATGCCTTGCTATGGCAAAAAGCTTTATGTTCAAGTATGAAGGTGGTTCGTATTAGTGCGGAGAACCCACTACCATAGATGACCCACCAAAGATTCATCACTCAAATTACCAACGCAGTGTCATGTTGGTAAGGCTCTCTGAAGTGGAAAGTGTTGGCGGGCATTGCAAAAGGAGTTTGGATTTGATTGCTCGACCACCCACAACATCAAGGACACGAGTCATGTAGTCTGAATGTGCATAAACATATCGCTAGTCCCTCCTCTGAAGCCATCAATTGGAGTCACGAGATAGAAACAAAATATTGTTTATGAGGCTTCACTAGTGGTCTCTAACAAACACAGAAGATTGGCTGGAGGTGAGGGATGTAATCATAAAAAGATATCCAACTGCAACAATCTGTTCAGAAATGGAGTAGATGACAAGAAGAATTGTTCCCCTATACCGAGTGTCGAGCTTTCTTATTACGTGGATTCAACAGTGGGAGAGACGACAACGGGTTTAGAAGAAGAAACAAACCTAGTCTAGCCATGTCCACTTTTACATGGAGAGAATTTTCAATTGATGAAGAAATTGGAATTCTCGATCGTTTTGTGTGTGGTGGATGAACAAGGATGAGATTGTAGCCATTTTCTAAAGAGGTCGATGTGGGATATCTTTTAATGCAGGAGCTTCAATGATTGTGGAGGTTGTTAAATCCTGCTTTAAACCAAATTCAAAAACTGCCGAGTCTGAAACACCAAATTTTGCTGAAATGGCTCATAATATGACAATTCGTGAACAAAAAGATTATTTGGTGATGCTGGGGCCGTAGTCCCAAATTAGGTGTGCCAAGCTAGAAAGCATGCAATCAAAATGGAGTTTTGTAAAAGCAAGAGTTATTTAGTGGAACCGAGATTTAAAGATTTAGCCACGTAGCACCAAAAAAAATATAAAAATCCAATTTAAATTATAATTACAAATGAAAAATTATTAAAAATAAAAGTAAAAATCAAAAATTGAAAATGGAAAACTAATAATAATTAATAATCAACCATAATAGAAAAAAATAAAATAAAAAGTAAACATTTATAAAAAATTATAATTAATTAAAAAAACAAAAAGAAATTAAAAAAATATATAATAAAATTTGAAAATTATTAAAAAGTTAAAATTAAAATAAAAATAAAGAAATTAATTAAAGTAAATATTAAAACCTTTATTATTATAAATTAAAGTTAATAAAATTATAATTGTAGAAAATGTACAACATTATAAATGAAAATGATAAACATTGTAAATTAAAATTTCCCAATTAAAATTAATAATATTAAAAATAAATTAGATTAAAATAAATGAATATATCAAAAATAAATTTTTTCTGGGATGTGGCCAAATCAATGGGGCCTTGCTAATTGTGGATATTGCTACCTTATCAAAGCCGAGACTAGTGTTTGCCAGGATATGTATCTATGTGTATAGACGGTACTAAAATACCCAGGAGGATCTTTCTTACAATTCCCCATATGGTTCTCGGAACAAATAATTGAAGTAAAATGTTCCAGGGGTTTTCTATTGCCAAGTGTTGAAACGGGCGAAACAATTCTTTTCCGTTTGCACGGGTGAAGAGATTGGGATGTGGGTGAGGATAAGGAGGGTGAAATCAAAGAATGGATAAGCTGATTTCGAGCATGAAGGAATCTTGGACGGAGTTGAGAGTTTTGACAAGACCGATGTTGAAAATATAAGACCCACTTTTTCTTCTTTCTGACTAATTTTAAAACAAAAACCAAAAAAGAACATGAAAATAGATAATAAAAATGTTCATGATAACCAAAAAAAGAATTGGCGGTGGAAGAAATTTAATAGATTAGGTGTTAAGAGACGTGAGGGGGATGCGAATGTTAGGAGGTGTAGCCCTTTTGTCGGGCATTGGCTCCTCAATGAACTGCAAACATGTCACTTTCTTTGCATTTAATACAAAGCGCATTACTTTATGCCCAAGAAAAAACAAAAAAAAAAAAAAAAAACGATTGAGAACCATGTAGCAGGTGCAATTTAGCGGTAGTTTGGTAGGTGCAGTAACAAGTAGTAACAATGGAATACAAGATATATGGGTTCCTTTGAGAAAACAATGAACAAATAGGTATCCAACCTGATCATTTTACATATCCTATGCATTTCCCTACACGCGACCTAAATAAAAGAGCTGGCAGCATAGCCATAGGCGAGACCTATTGTCTATTGAGACACGCTGAACATGGCACTTTCTAGGCTCTCTACGTTCACTGAGTCATCAATCTTCTTGCTAGATTGGCTACTCCAGCTGGGGAATTTTCGTGGATATTTTTGCTTATCAAAATATGTATTGGAGTTCTGGTTTACAAGGGAAAGTGTGATTTTTTTGGGTTACAAGAGGTTCTAGTCCATGTCTTCTATGTGGCTCGATCCATTTTTGACTATGGCCAAGGCTCATGCATTTATTAGGGCCTTTTTAGTTTAACTCACCATTTTATTCACCAAATGCGGGTTTTTTTATTTTGTGGTTGGACCAGATAACGATTCCCGACCTAGGCCAAAATGGGTTATAAAATGTGTATAGGCAACAGCAAAGTATAAAAGATAAAGTGAATTTTATCAATGTTGGGTATTACAAGTTCCTGGTAACATGGATGATAACCTGGGGAGCTTGTGTCGCCATTTCTAGTAGACCAAAATGCCTGCGAGCTGTGAATCTAAGAAATTTCCTGATCATTAAGGGATTTTGTTGATTGGTCAGATGAGGAATATATTTTATGAAACCTTCAAAGA